>CP092886.1:88745810-89105119 GCA_030710605.1 Cordylochernes scorpioides | reverse complement strand
GATCGTAAATTCTAGCACCACAGCTCAAATAGTCCCTAAGGGAATGTACCTGGGAAAAATTCAAAGGGTTGAAGAAAATAACTTGACGGCTATTTCAGAATGCTCTGAATTAAATAAGGAGGTGAAAAATGCGAATCATGCCAGTCATGCTGATAAAAGTGACTTTAAATTTTTACAAAATTTAATTAGTCATGATTTATCAGAAGAGCAGCAGTCTCAAATCTTATCAATTTTAAAACGATATGAAAAAATATTTGATAAAAATAATGAACCTGTAAAGCAAACTTCAGTAACCAAACATAAAATTGAAACTGGAAACCATCAGCCTATTAAGCATAGACCATATCGAGTCTCCCCTACAGAACGCTAAGCAATCCAAACGGAAGTGGACAAAATGCTAGACGCCGGGATTATACGTCATTCAGAAAGTCCATGGTCATCGCCGGTTATTTTAGTGAAGAAGAAGGATGGTAACTGGCGTTTCTGTGTGGATTACAGACGACTAAACAAAGTAACTAAAAAAGACGTTTACCCACTACCCCGAATCGATGATACACTTGACTCCCTGAAAGGAGCCAAATTTTTTTCATCAATGGACCTTCGTTCAGGATATTGGCAAATAGAAGTCGACGAAGCAGATAGAGAAAAAACTGCCTTTATTACCCCTGACGGACTCTACGAATTCCTAGTCATGCCCTTTGGCCTGTGCAATGCCCCTGCAACATTCGAGCGCATGATGGACAAGATATTGAAAGGCCTGAAATGGATGATGGCCCTCTGTTATTTAGACGACATCGTGGTGTATTCCAAATCGTTCAACGAACATTTACACCGGCTTGAAATCATACTACAATGTCTTAACAAAGCCGAGCTGCGCCTCAACCCAAAAAAGTGCCTTTTCGGAACCAGACGAATCAGAGTGTTTGGACACCTCGTCGATAGTAAAGGTATTTATCCCGATCCAGAAAAGATTGAAGCTATCGCCAAGTTTCCAACCCCAAAATCTATAACAGATGTGAGAAGCTTCATTGGCCTATGTTCCTATTATCGTAGATTTATCGAAAATTTTGCTGAGAAAGCTGCTCCTTTACATGAAGTCCTCAAAAAAGATAATAAATTCACGTGGAACTCTGACCAACAGGATGCTTTTGATTCCTTGAAAAAAGCATTGATGTCTGAACCTGTTCTTGCCTATTTCGAAGAACAACTGCCAACCGAGCTTCATACTGACGCAGGCGGTTATGGAATTGGAGCTGTCCTCGTACAGATCAACGATGAGAAAGAGCGGCCAGTTGGTTATGCTTCAAGAACTTTATCTAAGGTGGAGAAGAATTACTCAACAACGGAAAGAGAATGCTTGGCCGCAATATGGGCCATCAACAAATTTCGACCGTACCTTTTTGGTCGTGAGTTTGTCATCGTCACTGACCACCACGCTCTTTGCTGGTTATCTAACCTGAAGGACCCGACAGGAAGACTAGCAAGATGGGCTTTAAAACTCCAAGAATACAATGTAACCTTTGTTTATAAAAGTGGACGCAAACACCAAGATGCCGACTGTCTTTCTCGAAATCCTCTCCAACTTGAATCGGAAGAAGCATACAATGATGAGGATGATGATATACCCTCAATAACTGCTCTGACGTGCTTCGAGGCTGAACAAAGAAAAGACCCTAAAATTAATAAATTGATAGATGAAACAGAAAGATTTCGTGCCGAATCAAAAGGATATGAAATGTTAAAAGGAACCTTATACAAAAAGAATTTCGACCCCCTGGGAAACCAACACCTTTTAGTTATTCCCAAGCACTTACGCTTAGAACTATTGAAAAGTTTACACGACGCTCCCACAGCAGGTCACCTTGGATTTTCGATGACATATGAGAGAGTTAAAAACAAATATTTCTGGCCAGGACTTCTCCGGGACATACAGAAGTATGTCGCTCATTGTAAAGAGTGCCAAAGAAAGAAACAATCAACTCAAAAGCCACCCGGACTACTTAAAGCCATACCTCCTGCAACCTCCCCTTTTCAGAGAGTTGGAATGGACCTCCTTGGAAGATTTCCCAAGTCTGATACTGGTAATAAATGGATCATAGTCTGTACTGACTATCTTACTCGATTTGCCGTTACTAAAGCCTTACCCACAGGGGAAGCAAAAGAAGCAGCCAAGTTCTTAATGGAAGATGTTGTTCTCAAGCACGGAGCCCCCAGAGAAATCATCACGGACCGAGGACGAGTATTCCAATCCAAGTGGATTGCGGAACTCACCAATCAATGCTCGTCGATACATCGGTTCACGACAGCGTATCATCCCCAGACGAATGGACTGACGGAGAGGTTAAACAAAACCTTAGCCAACATGATCGCTATGTATGTAAGTGTTGAACAGAAGGACTGGGACGTAATCCTGCCCTATGTCACGTTCGCCTACAACACGGCAAAACAAGATACGACAGGTTTTACCCCTTTTAAATTGATTCATGGACGCGAAGCCGAAACAACTGTAGACACTCTTTTCCCAAATCCGCATGAAGATCTCCAAGAGGATTACAGTCAGAAGATTGCCTCGCGAGTCGAAGAGACTAGGCAGCTAGCAAGATTAGAAACATTGAAAGCCCAAGAAAAGGATAAGGCCAGATATGACTCAAAGCACGAGGCAATGGATTACAACGTTGGTGACCTGGTATGGATTTTCATCCCGATAAGAAAGGTGGGACTCTCAGAAAAACTGATGAAAAGGTACTTCGGGCCATACAGGGTTACTCGGAAACTCTCTGACGTGACCTTCGAAGTTGAACCTGTGGACCAACCAACCAGGAGACGCCAAACAAGAGACCTTGTCCATGTACTGAGAATGAAACCCTACCATGACCCTGAGGACCAAGCTGATCTGTTCAAGTGATAATTACAGCGGGACGCTGTTCATCTAGGAAGGGGGCAATGTCACTGAATAATTATTTTAAATATTCTGTGGTATATTATCATTAATATTTGCATAGTCATCACCCCTTACCATTCTTGTATATTATTACTTGTAAATAAGTTTTTAGAAATAGTTTGCATTTTATAAATAAATTATTTTTACTTAAACTTTTGTTATACTCGTTATCACTACCGTGACAATATAACCCTTTTGGACGTTTCATATTGCATAAAAAAAGGTGATTGGCATTAGTTAACATATGCACATATGTACATAGTTTGTATATCCTCCGCTGGACCTCTCTGCAATGGGCTTCGGGATCCTTGGGCAGGACCCGTGTCATCTCCAGCTGGGTGTCTTCCCCGGCTTCTGGCCTTTAAAGGCATAGGTGTCATCTCCAGCTGGGTGTCTTCCCGGCTTCTGGTCTTTAAAGGCATAGGTGTCATCTCCAGCTGGGTGTCTTCCCGGCTTCTGGTCTTTAAGGCATAGGTGTCATCTCCAGCTGGGTGTCTTCCCCGGCTTCTGGTCTTTACAGGCATAGGTGTCATCTCCAGCTGGGTGTCTTCCCCGGCTTCTGGTCTTTAAAGGCATAGGTGTCATCTCCACCTTTCTGGACAACAAACATTTTCGGCAAAACACTGTGTATATATATGATGTAAATGTTTACATCATTCTTGGGTCTATTTTATGGAAAATCTGGCCCAACATATATTGTATGTTCTTGACTTCTTTTGTGGAGCTCTTGCAACTCCTAGTGAACTCATCCACGGGCGCCCGCGATATTTCCAGTATCTGGGTTCCTCTCTCAATGGCTCACGAGACCCCATTGTTGCGTTCCCGGTTTGGATAGATGAAAAGGGAGGATACGCGATGTGACTTATTAAAGTTTCCTTACTTAAGTATATATATAAATAGCAATTTAGGCCAACAACCCATGTATATAACCCGCAGCAAGACCTTAATGTTGTATAATAGAAGCACAGCTGTCAATGATGCACTATCGACATGTGTCTTTACATCATCACATGTAATGCAATTTGTGAAATTAAGGTGTGGGGGGTAGTACCATAAAGCAAAAAGGAATGAAATATGTATGAGAGGAAACAAGAGAATTTCTCTAGATATTTATTTAAATAAATTAAAATTTGGGAACATGTCTATACTGACGAGATATGCTATTTACATAATAAAAATTTAGATAGAGGTGACCTGAAGTTACTTTATAGCCCTTTAGGGCCCATGCGAAATCTAGGTTGGTTACTACACAAAAAGGGGGGGCGCTAAGTCATAATGACAAATGGCTTACCTTTTTCTCGAAAGTGCCGGCAAAGGTCTGATCTCCCGTCTGAAGACTGTCCTCTCACTGAGCGACTCCGATCGAATCTGCCTTTTGGCCAAGAAACCCTCTTTTATTCATGTCTCTCCCCGTTTCCATTCGCTGCCGAGCCAAAGTTTCTATTGGCTGGCATTTTC
This sequence comes from Cordylochernes scorpioides, assembly GCA_030710605.1. Lineage (NCBI taxonomy): Eukaryota > Metazoa > Arthropoda > Arachnida > Pseudoscorpiones > Chernetidae > Cordylochernes > Cordylochernes scorpioides. The sequence goes on along the minus strand of CP092886.1, from coordinate 89,100,720 downwards.
ATTCGCCGAAAGAAACACCAATCAAAATGGCCAACGGCTCCAGTATCAATTTCATAGACGCCCCAGGCCTCTCCCATCGAAATAGAACATATAGTATTACCAAAACAAAAAAAATCTAAAGAGAGAAACAGCTACGGCGATAGTGTAAAATTTCAGACGCCAGGCCCCCCCTTCCACATGGATTGAAATACCATCCTCCCTTTTTCTCGGGACGGTATATATATATCGCCCCCCTCCGTCTTAGCTAAAAATCGACACAGGCCCCTTTTCACTTGAACTGTAATATAACGCTTTCCTTTCTCGGGAAGGATATTTTATAAGGTTCAGTCCTTTAGAGATCTTCCTTCTCCATTTTTTTTTCTGGTCACCTTTACCTAAATTTTTGGTGAGGGGAATATATGTACATATGGAACAACAGCTTCCAGCGCGATGTCCCTGGATGTCACTGGTGTTTCCTTCACCAGGCATCAGCTTTCGGCATGGAAGTCTGGTGTCATCAATTGTCTAGGTTTCTGGGCAAAAAGATGGTCTGTAAGTCTATGTGGGAGGGAAGCCATGTATCCATTTGATATGATTATACATACGCCTTCTGTTGGGGTATGGTTACAAAAAACGTGCCCCAACAATCCTCCCCCTGCCAAGTAATGGACAAATGCGTTTGTGCTATTCATTATTCATCTGCCTTTCATCAGTTACTATGAAAGCAGGCCCATTTCTAGCAAAATGCATTTTCCATTACTAGGTGAAGCCAGGTGTACCGAAACCTATAGGGAAGATAAGGCTAATCAAAATGATGGTATGCTATTCTAGATGTTTATTATTCCGAACATTATTGGGCATTGTGCATCCTGGCAAAGGACTTTTTTTATTTTTTCATGATACCATTGTTGCGTTCCCGGTTTGGATAGATGAAAAGGGAGGATACACGATGTGACTTATTAAAGTTTCCTTACTTAAGTATATATATATATAGCAATTTAGGCCACAACCCATGTTAACCCGCAGCAAGACCTTAATGTTGTATAATAGAAGCACAGCTGTCAATGATACACTATCGACATATGTCTTTACATCATCACATGTAATGCAATTTGTGCAAACAGGATAAATAAAGAGAAAAAAAACGGGGGAAACTCTGTAATTGATTAAGAGTTTGAGTTAAAGCAGGGATCGAGCATATAATATTGTCAGGACAAAGGTCTAAAGATGGAATAACGCACTGAAACACATAAAAGTACAAACATCACTAAAACCTGACAGATAATTAGCCTCAAAGTAGCCCTAATAAAGTCGTAATTTTGCAACTGTTGCTGTGTCAATATATCACAGCAAAGATATAGTACACAACTCTATTTCAACAGAGTCGGTTGTTCTATAATTTGTACACTTTGTGAAATTAAGGTGTGGGGTGTAGTACCATAAAGCAAAAGGAATGAAATATGTATGAGAGGAAACAGGAAATTTTCTCTAGATATTTATTTAAATAAATTAAAATTTGGGAACATGTCTATACTGACGAGATATACTATTTACATAGTAAAATTTAGATAGAGGTGACCTGAAGTTACTTTATAGCCCTTTAGGGCCCATGCGAAATCTAGGTTGGTTACTACACAAAAAGGGGGGGGCGCTAAGTCATAATGACAAATGGCTTACCTTTTTCTCGAAAGTGCCGGCAAAGGTCTGATCTCCCGTCTGAAGACTGTCCTCTCACTGAGCGACTCCGATCGAATCTGCCTTTTGGCCAAGAAACCCTCTTTTATTCATGTCTCTCCCCGTTTCCATTCGCTGCCGAGCCAAAGTTTCTATTGGCTGGCATTTTCATTCGCCGAAAGAAACACCAATCAAAATGGCCAACGGCTCCAGTATCAATTTCATAGACGCCCCAGGCCTCTCCCATCGAAATAGAACATATAGTATTACCAAAACAAAAAAAATCTAAAGAGAGAAACAGCTACGGCGATAGTGTAAAATTTCAGACGCCAGGCCCCCCCTTCCACATGGATTGAAATACCATCCTCCCTTTTTCTCGGGACGGTATATATATATCGCCCCCCTCCGTCTTAGCTAAAAATCGACACAGGCCCCTTTTCACTTGAACTGTAATATAACGCTTTCCTTTCTCGGGAAGGATATTTTATAAGGTTCAGTCCTTTAGAGATCTTCCTTCTCCATTTTTTTTTCTGGTCACCTTTACCTAAATTTTTGGTGAGGGGAATATATGTACATATGGAACAACAGCTTCCAGCGCGGATGTCCCTGGATGTCACTGGTGTTTCCTTCACCAGGCATCAGCTTTCGGCATGGAAGTCTGGTGTCATCAATTGTCTAGGTTTCTGGGCAAAAAGATGGTCTGTAAGTCTATGTGGGAGGGAAGCCATGTATCCATTTGATTTGATTATACATACGCCTTCTGTTGGGGTATGGTTACAAAAAACGTGCCCCAGCAATCCTCCCCCTGCCAAGTAATGGACAAATGCGTTTGTGCTATTCATTATTCATCTGCCTTTCATCAGTTACTATGAAAGCAGGCCCATTTCTGGCAAAATGCATTTTCCATTACTAGGTGAAGCCAGGTGTACTGAAACCTATAGGGAAGATAAGGCTAATCAAAATGATGGTATGCTATTCTAGATGTTTATTATTCCGAACATTAGTGGGCATTGTGCATCCTGGCAAAGGGTTTTTTTTTGTGTGTTATTATTCTGTCAGCACACTGTTATCAACATAGGTTATGGGGGACAGTCATATCATATGTATGGAAGTAAGCAAGGTCATCTGTCTTACCATTCATGGGTATATATACCACCCTTCCACTTTCTTCTTTGGTCTTGAGGAGTAGGCCTTCCTTGTGGTAGGTCCTCTCAACCCCATCCTTGCCTCTGGTGTGCTGGTTTCATTGCTACCTTCTTTCTGCTAACAATGCAGTTAGAACATTTCCCTATTACATATTATATAACAAAAATTTTGGGCGCCAAGAAGTCGTTTAGAAATAACTGACTAGTCCAACTCCTAAAACATGCCAGCATCTTTATTTAAGTACTAATCAAGACATTCGTGTGGTATAGTTATACATATACAATCAAAGGAAAGGATAATTATAGTTAGCTGAAAGAAATATCATGGTATATAATGATTAGCCTATGACATGATGACTTTTGCTAAATAAAAAAAATTACAGAAAACAAATTGTGAAAGTAATTATTAAATAAGGCACGAAATATGTAATGATAAAATGAATCCTTCCATGTTATATGATGGGTATAATATATATATTGAAGAAAACACGTATCATGCAGATAGTGATTAAATATGATAAAAATCATCCCATGATGGATGATAAAGAAAACTACTACAAAATTATATATGATGGCAAAATATATATACATATACAAGTAAGGCGGATAAAAGACAATAAGGATAAAATAGATCATGCCTTGAGGGAAGAATAAGCCATGATAACATGTAAAAAAAAAATCGCAACATGGCAGGTAAATATTACTAATATCATGAATATCAAGGAAATAAAATTGTTGAAATGAATAGTATATGATTATAATATAATATAAATGATATAAGATAATAACCTATTCGATAAGAAAATGAAAACACATTATATATATTTGTGCGCTGAAGGATCAAGGTTTAGTATCTCAATTAAGTTTTCAATCTTATTCAGTCTGGAATCACGAGTTGGTCACTGGGTAATATTCGTCTATCCCGATCCTACTGGAGGGTGTGTTTTCTCTTATGTGTTAGATTCCTCAAATTACAATACTCTCTCAACCCAGATAGGTACGTCATTTAGAATCTTGGTCAAATGGAACATAGCCCAGACCTCTATTAAACTACTCAGTCCATTTAAATCTAGGGTGACAACCGTATGAAGAAAGCTCTCTGTTTGACAGAGAAACTAATCAACTTCTCCCATTTTGTTTGTGACTCCGTTTACCTTGTCTCTGAGGTGTGTACAGTTCAGCTACCTCCCCCTTCCAAGAAATTCATATTACTTTCATCTACCAATATACTCCCTATTCATTGACCTGAACCCTATAAATCTACATCTTGTAAATTTGAATTTTATCAATCTGAAATTTTGGTTCTTTTACAAATTCCTTCAGAATTCTACTCCCTGTATAACTGCTCTTAATTCTACTGTCCTCAATACAACGCTTCTAAAACTTTGACTCACTGGCTTGTTCTGGCGTCTCGTTCGCGGTCATTATAGTTAACTAATACTTTAAAATCTTATCCTAACATGGAACGAGTCTAAACTCGTTGAAGGTCCTAATAATTACTTATTCTGTCTCTCGAATCGGTCTTATGCTCGAATTCATTCCAACAAAACGTATGGCAGGGCGAATCCTTTATTAGAAGAAACTTCCGCTAGCTATGGGGGATCAAACTGGTACCAAAAAAAAATTCAATAGACGGAAACACTTCGTCTAGAATAACTGGGCAATCTCTGCCTACTTGCCAATCTTACAGGACCTCCCGTCTGCAACACCCTCGCTCCAGCCACGCTAAAAGCGTCGAAACTACGGTGTCAGATCGGTTACCCAAGGTCGCGCCGTTATACCCCAGGCTATACGGCATGGCTAAAACAAATCCCCCATCCTGCATAAAATTCAATCTATACCTCTTCGTTTCCTCTTGCGAGGAGGAGTTGAGTGGGAAATTCGGCTTGATCCTCGCCTTCCACTGTCTCCAAGTCTGAGGGTCGGGATAGGGATCATTTATCCACAATCCTTAGAATTCAAGCTAAACTAAAATAAAAGAAAATCAAAGGAAAATTATATCCTCTAACGAGGGACCTAACAAAAGGGAGCGAATATTTCTAACTAGATAGAGTTGTAGTTGTCCTGTGAGGCTTCCGATCCTAACAAATAAAGAAATCAAAATTTAAAAAAAAATCGAACCTATTAATTCCCTACACTATTCTAATATACCTTTGGTCTAACAGTATAATTGTTTTTAACCTTCTTACACATTCATTAAACCAATCCATTCAATACACCCCCCCCCCCCCCCCCCCCATCATTCACGGTTTGCATACAAACTAAAGTTAAAAGCTGCTACACAAGCCAAAGTACCATAATTATCATCATTGATAGATCCTAATAATAACAAAATTTTCAGGACAAATGTGAAATCAAATAAAGTTTCTAATTAAAACAAAGTGGGGACTAATGCCCTATTAACTTAAATTAATGCCTCATACAAACTCTATATATACTAATACTTTATACTTGATAAATGATTGTTAATAAAATGGTTAACAATTCTAAATAATCTGAAAGCTAACCTACCTAAAAAAAAGTAATTTCAAAAACTGCCCTTGCTTTGACACTAAGTGACTATTCACGACAATTCTATATAAAGACCTACACAAATTATAATGGCGAATAAAGGACCATTAAGCGTGACACCTCATAAAAGCGGAATTGAGTCACTCCCCTAGCCACCGTGGGTGAAGTCACTTTCTTCCTACTTCACCTTGCGTCTGTCCCCTTTGCAGTAGTCCGACCTCAACACTCTATTGAAAGATGGATTTATAGGGTTTACGATTCACTACCCAACACTAACATTCTCAAGTGCTTTCCGAGGATCGACTACGGTCTGGGCCTACTTAACTTCTACCCCTGGCTTAGGGTCCCTATACTTCACAACTTTACTCTGAAAGATTGACCTTTCATGTCCTCATTAGAAACCTATTTCAAAGCTACTACCTGAAGGCCAGGGATTATAGGGTTTCTGAATTACCCAACACAAGCCATAGGATGCCTATTAGGTTCGTTGTTTTAGACATAGCCCCCCCCTCTAAGTTGTGATTTCCTACACCTTCCTTCACCTATTACTCCTGATAATAACTAAAATTTCAGATTTACACTAAATAGTTAATTCACAATGGTATACATTATTCTCATTGGTCTTTGAAACTCGGGTTTTAACAAGAAATAGTTTGTATAAAAAAAAAGGAATCCTAATGAAGTTCTACTTAAAAAAAAAAGGTTTTTAAATGAAAAAAAAAAGGTTGAAATCTCTAAACTTCTCATTCTATCGAGCTGATTCTCCGTACACACTCCAAAATCCTAGTTAGTGGCGACAGTCTAAGCAGAATTTACACTGTGTGGGCCTTTTCACCCTTGTAGACCTGCGTAAAGTTAAACTGTTCACACTAACTCTGTCAACTTCCCCTCGTCTCATTACTTCTGAGTTCGCTCTGGTTGTCACCCCTTGTGGAACCACTACATTAACGGACCTATTAGGGAGATAAGCTGGACCTGTAAGATGAATCCAATGATCTTCATCACTGGAACCTTGACTTGAATTACCATCACTAGTTTCCTCCTCCTCTGTGGGGAAAATCTTAATTGGTATATGGTATTGTTTTAACCTATCTATATGGTATTTATCCAAATTCCCAGTTTCTAGATTCTTCAAGAGATATACAGTATCACCAGCTCTTCTTAGTACCTCATATGGACCCCCATACCTTGGCTCAAATTTGTGACGCCCCTTCGTCTCATGCATTCTCTCCACTAGGACTAAGTCCCCGTTATTGAAAGTTCTCAGCCTTTTCTCTCAGTTCTCTCTCAGTCTGCTGTCTGAAATATTCCAGATTAGTAGTGGGGATTGGAGAAGAGAATCTCATGTATTAATGGGGGCAGGGAACCGAGGGGTGAAAGATGGGTTCATGGCCCAAAGGGGAAGGAAATGGGAGAGGTACATGTTCATCCATGTGGGTGGATAGTAATCTTAGATCAATGCTCTTTCTGGGTGTATTGAAACTAACTAGCCATGATGGTAGAGGCGCTGTTCTCACTGCCTCTACTGTACATCAGAATGAACTATAATTATTACTAGTGTATTATTATTCCAACAGCCTATGACCTTTAAACCTTTATACCTTCATATACACTCGACGGGGTAGTCACCTTGTTAAAAAAAAAAATCTATAATGTCATAGATCAGCTAGAGGGAGAACATAACAAAATTGTGCGAATAGTCTGTTTCAACTACTGATTGTAAGCCTATTAAACTCGTTCTCTTTAGGTTGGCTCGCTCATTAATCTTCAATCTACGTTCAATAGTCATATTGAGTTCACATGGATGCTAGATGTAAACTGTATCAAAATAGTGTAGTTTTCTAGTTTCCGAATTATATGACAGTTAGAAAAAGAAACAAACATTCTGGAAATATCTCGCACTGGCTACTATAAAAAAAATTGAATGGGGTACAGCTCTGATCTTACAGGATACCTCATGGCTCATAGAATTGAATCGCTCATTTCTCACTAAAATATTCACACAGGGTATGGAGGTCTCCAGCGGTTCTATAGCTATTGGTCAACTAAATTAATTAATGGCAGGAATTGAAGTTAGTTTAAATGCTCATGTGCTGTTTTGTCATGCGTCTTTATGTCATCTGCAAAGGAAAGTGTCGCCTCAAAGGACCTAATTCTGGGACTAACATTCGCTGCACATTTCAGGAAGGAGTGGTCGTCCATACAATAGCAAGATATCATTTTGCTGCCAATGTACAATGTTGAGCATTTTCCATGTCGTCATTTTGTCGATCCCCAATCTTCTAGGGTGTTTCTTTAAGCATTTCTTGATGTCATTTAATGCTTCATGCGATCCCGCCCGGCATTCAATAAGTAGTATTTGATCGTACCACCTCCAGGAGACCATCCCATTGCGGCCGAATCATTTCCACCCAACTTATAACGCCGTCCATATCGCGTAATTGAAATTAGTGTAAAACTCAAAGAATAAGACCTTAATCTCTTAATTCTTTACTAATTTCAGTTGGCTCAACATAAATCTTCTCAATTATTAATTTAGTACAGTGGCGTGACATGTCACACTTCTTCTAGTTCTTTCGCAAGCTCGATTAATCCCAGTGAAAGCCAGTTCAGGCGTCAATCCCGTGCTAACCCGTCATGCATGACTTCAAATTTGGAAATTATTAGACCTGAATATTTGCAGTGGCATCTGCTTCCACTGAAGGTATTTAAGACACAAGGCTGCCTCTTATCTTGTTTAAATCACTGTCTTTACACCCATATGCCTGTGTAAACTTTAACCATGACCTTATCAATTCTCAAAATTCTGCCTATCGAATATCCTGAGAATCAATGTTCTTCTTGTCTACGGCGGATTAACACAATAATTGTTCCCTAGAGTTATCTGCGTCGAGTGGTCAGTCTGTACTACTAATTCTCCACTCTAACTCCAGGATTCCTTTATCTACTCAGGCTGTTCAAAAATTTTCAAGACAGTTGTTCAAATCCCCAATGATAATCTGCTAAATTTCGATAATTATTGAAATTCTCATTAAACAGACTAACTACACCTTCCTGACACAGAAGTGTCCAGCATCAAGATATGGCGTACTGCCCATTTCTTCATTTGATGACTGTGTCAAATTACAGCTGAAGAAACATACTAAGCATATAACTGGTTTAAATTTCATGTAATCTCATCATGCCTTCTGCTGGCAAATATTTACTGTAAAATTCAATACTATCAAGATGGTTTTATTTGTCTTCATCCAAAAAAAAAATGTTGTAAGAAATAGAATCTTGGAAATCCCTACTAAAGACAAAAAATTATACATTTGTCAATTCAGGATAACCTTCCCTTGTCAGAGTGTATACAGGATATTTAAGATCATATGCAGTTGGAGGCATCATGAAAAAAAAAATCGGTTGCCTGACGCGTCTTTTTATGGTGATCAAACTTCTCTCTTCACGGGTACGCTAACTGGATCTTCAATTCTATTTTCACCTTAAGGCTCATATATCTGCCACTCTCCCAATCCACTATGCGTTAAAAAAAATAAAATCGATTAACTATCATTCAGCATGTTAGCCCTAATCTGGATGCACCGGCTAGTATGATTTGATAGAAAGCGCTATTAAAATGAAGTTAAGATATTTGTATCCAGCAATATATCAGAACTCACCTCTGCTGTGAGAAATTATATCAGAGCTATGATGAAAAAAAAATGCTAAGTCATTTCAGTAGACTACTGTAAAACACTGATCACCGTTCTAAATTTGGACCATGGCAATCCAACCTCATTTCTCATACTGTATATAATAATTTGAGAAAGTAAAATAAAGAAATTGTAATCAATGGTGCTCGCAACAGAATTCAAAATGATTGAGACACAGAACATTATAAATAATGTCCAGCAAGCAGGATACCAAACCACCTTTATATTACAACATTTCCACAAAAGTATAACTATCAATAACCCAATAAACAAAACCACAAAATATCTATAGGGCGATATGTTACATTCCATACTCACAAACATCTATAACAATAGCCAACTACTTAAGAAACTCTGGCATCCAAACATATTACTGTAATTCCCCTAACATAGGCTCCACCATAAAAGTCCACTATCTAAAAATAATCCTACTATCATAAAACCCACTAACTAAAACAGAGAATAAAAGGCAATATATTCCGTAGAGTGTAACAGCTGCCAAGCCAAATACGCAGGGGAGACAGGAAGGAGAGTCAGCAATAGAATATATGAACATAGACGCAACGTTATTAATCAAGGCAATAGGTCTCTAATTTTCCAATACTGCAAAGGAACAGGTTACACTTTCGCATTAGGAGAACCTAGAATACATTACAATAACATAAACAGCTAATATCAAAGGCTTATAATTGATTCTCTATTATTCAGAAAACACAATAGCATTAATAGAAAATAGATTTGCCCGAAACATATAACACAATATATCCTAGTACCAGCTAATAATATCAACAATAATATAAATAACTTATATGTAATAGCCAATAACTATTATAAACTACTTAAATAATAGAATTTCTAACCTATAAGATAATTCATAGAATATAGCAAACAATAGTAGAATATGTGTAAATACCTTAACCAAAAAAAAATGTCTTAAGAAAACAAATAATATGCAAAACTTCCTAATGTAAATATATATATATATATATATATATATATATATATATATATATATATATATATATATATGTACATAGAATCATAATAGTTTTAGCATCAGGCGACGTTATATTTTCTTGATATATTGTATATGTTTCTCCTGTAAAAGGGCGGACAAGCTCGAAAGCTCGAGAAGACCAGAATAAAAGATACTCATCCCCATAAACGTTTTACTTTGATATCAGAAATCAATGATAATATTAAGGTTTTGCCACAAGCAATGTGAATCGTAAAAGACAGCGGCGAGAGATGCGGTATACACCGCCTCAACATAACTTTCATTGCCTGATAAAATGCCAGTGAAACGGAAAGCATAAATTAAAATTCACGATTTATAATAGACTGTTAATCTCAGGATGCGTGGACTACTTCACCAATACTTAAAAATAGTATGGCTTTTCATTAGGTATATATTTCTAAAGTATAGGGGATGAAACATATACTAAATTCGAGCCCCGCGGCGGGCGACATTGTTGCGTTCCCGGTTTGGATAGATGAAAAGGGAGGATACACGATGTGACTTATTAAAGTTTCCTTACTTAAGTATATATATATATAGCAATTTAGGCCAACAACCCCATGTATATAACCCGCAGCAAGACCTTAATGTTGTATAATAGAAGCACAGCTGTCAATGATACACTATCGACATATGTCTTTACATCATCACATGTAATGCAATTTGTGCAAACAGGATAAATAAAGAGAAAAAAAACGGGGGAAACTCTGTAATTGATTAAGAGTTTGAGTTAAAGCAGGGATCGAGCATATAATATTGTCAGGACAAAGGTCTAAAGATGGAATAACGCACTGAAACACATAAAAGTACAAACATCACTAAAACCTGACAGATAATTAGCCTCAAAGTAGCCCTAATAAAGTCGTAATTTTGCAACTGTTGCTGTGTCAATATATCACAGCAAAGATATAGTACACAACTCTATTTCAACAGAGTCGGTTGTTCTATAATTTGTACACTTTGTGAAATTAAGGTGTGGGGTGTAGTACCATAAAGCAAAAGGAATGAAATATGTATGAGAGGAAACAGGAAATTTTCTCTAGATATTTATTTAAATAAATTAAAATTTGGGAACATGTCTATACTGACGAGATATACTATTTACATAGTAAAATTTAGATAGAGGTGACCTGAAGTTACTTTATAGCCCTTTAGGGCCCATGCGAAATCTAGGTTGGTTACTACACAAAAAGGGGGGGGGCGCTAAGTCATAATGACAAATGGCTTACCTTTTTCTCGAAAGTGCCGGCAAAGGTCTGATCTCCCGTCTGAAGACTGTCCTCTCACTGAGCGACTCCGATCGAATCCCTTTTTGGCCAAGAAACCCTCTTTTTCTTCATGTCTCTCCCGTTTCCATTCGCTGCCGAGCCAAAGTTTCTATTGGCTGGCATTTTCATTCGCCGAAAGAAACACCAATCAAAATGGCCAACGGCTCCAGTATCAATTTCATAGACGCCCCAGGCCTCTCCCATCGAAATAGAACATATAGTATTACCAAAACAAAAAAATCTAAAGAGAGAAACAGCTACGGCGATAGTGTAAAATTTCAGACGCCAGGCCCCCCCTTCCACATGGATTGAAATACCATCCTCCCTTTTTCTCGGGACGGTATATATATATCGCCCCCCTCCGTCTTAGCTAAAAATCGACACAGGCCCCTTTTCACTTGAACTGTAATATAACGCTTTCCTTTCTCGGGAAGGATATTTTATAAGGTTCAGTCCTTTAGAGATCTTCCTTCTCCATTTTTTTTTCTGGTCACCTTTACCTAAATTTTTGGTGAGGGGAATATATGTACATATGGAACAACAGCTTCCAGCGCGGATGTCCCTGGATGTCACTGGTGTTTCCTTCACCAGGCATCAGCTTTCGGCATGGAAGTCTGGTGTCATCAATTGTCTAGGTTTCTGGGCAAAAAGATGGTCTGTAAGTCTATGTGGGAGGGAAGCCATGTATCCATTTGATTTGATTATACATACGCCTTCTGTTGGGGTATGGTTACAAAAAACGTGCCCCAACACCATGGCCTGGGCACCAACATGTTTTCTAAAGAGAGATTCATGGGGTATATCGACACGCAAAATGCGCAGGATGTGAAGCCAGGATTTCACACGCTGAGATTTTGCATCCTACATTTTAAATATTCTATTTGTATTTTTAAAAATAATTTATTTTTGGGGTTTATTTAGGAGTCATATTCAAATTAGGCTATTTAATATTTTATTGTATAGGGAGAATGCATTTGATTTCCTTGTCGTGATATGTCCTCGTCGATAAATTTTAGGGGCGAGAGAATAGTTAGATTTTTTTTATTTTTTATATAGACATATACAGATAGACATATTTTAGGCTAATTCATTTTTTAAAAGTTCCGTCGCATGTATGTGAATATAATTATCTACTATAATGAATATTGGATTTAAATTATCAATATATAAATGATGACAAACATGTATATACCTAAATAAAACTAAAGCAAATTTTTATTATATTTATTATATTCGCGCGTATGAACATTACAATAAATACTTGACTACCTTGTCGTGACGTTTCTCAATATTATCTTGCTAATCATGAAATTAGTCTATACTGTTTCAAATATCAAAATTAAAGATTCATATATACTATAAAACTATGCAAACATTTAAAAAATATTTGTAGCAATCTCAAATAAATAATTTTTTGTGAGTATAACAATTTTTGAAACTCTTTAAAACATTCTGATGAATAATAGTAAAAGTTGTGTGTATGCGTTTTAAGTATAATTCAAAATTAATTTTAAACCTTTATAGTTTAAAATGGAATTTATATATATTATAAATATATATATTTTTAAAAAATGATCTTAATTAATAAATGTCTTATCGCACTATTGAACTTTTTATTTCAGATGAAAAGTATATTTCAAAACTTTGAAGCTTGCAGAAATGCCATTCAAAAAAGCTACCAGCTCCAAGATTCACTGATCTTAAACAATCAATATTTGATGTATTACATATTAAGGCTTTAAAAATAGCTATGTCTACTCCTCCCATTTTATTCATAAACTTTGTTTATATATATATATATATATGTAAAAGAGAGAGTGAGAGAAAAAAGGCACCCCTTTTTGCTACATGAATACCATACCTCTCCGCCCGTAATAAAATATATATTACATTATAAAAAATATATATAATTATAATAAATTTGTTTATACATTTTATATATATATATATATATATACAAAAATAGCATATTTATATATGTTTGTTACAAGTATTGTTACATATCAGGGAATGAGGGGTGCAGGAACCAACTTCTTTCCTGCATGAATCAACACATTCTTTATAGTCAATTGAACGATTGCTACTGTGATTGTCCTTTATTTATAAGCAGAAAATACCAGAAAGTGCTTGTTGCCAAGATTGTTAATAGGAAAACACCTTTGTTTCTAGGTACAGTATAACCTCGTTAATTCGACACACCCCAATTCGACACTCAGCGATAATTCGACCATGTTCTGATGTCCCGACATCCGGCCTATCAAATAACAAACCGTAATTCGACAGTATCGATAATACGACAGTTCCGATAGTTTGACCATTTTAAAATTCAAATTTCGACAGTTGAATGTTATTTTACATGCAACTTTACCGCTAAACGGTATTACGGCGGCGACGATCGGCATCGGCGGGCGCCGATAGGATCGCGCCTGCGCACTTTTGGTTTCTGGTTAGTTTAAGATTCACTTTGCAGTGCCGTTGCGCAATTTCGCGGATGTTATTGTTGTTTTTTTTACGCGGGAATTTTGGCATCATGCGCTAACTAATAATAATTTTTATTTTTTTATTTTCAACATTGAAATATTCTAGCTATTTTAAAATTTATAAATAATTTCTTTTTAAATAAATAAATCTTTATAAAATGATCCAACAATGATTATGATAACATTTTAATTCAATATTCTGTGTTAATTTGAATAAATGAGTGGGGCAAGAATGTCAGGTTCTGCCAAAATAAATTGGAAACGTAGTCAGTATCACCAGCTCACTTATGTGGAAAAAATGAAAATTATAGAAGAAATAGAACAAGGAAAATCACATAGTCAAGTTACCGGTCCACCATTAGCACAATTTTTAAAAATAAATTCGTCATAAAATCTGCCTTTTTAAAATCTAATTTTAGCTCTACCTTGAAACGTGATCGTGACAGGGAATTCCCAGAGATTGAAGAAGCCCTGTTTAGGTGGATAAGGCAGGCAAATGCCATGAAACTTGCCATAAATGGCAATATCTTGAAAGAAAAGGCTATACTCTTGGCCTTGAAAATGGGTCAAGATAATTTTGAAGCTAGCAATGGCTGGCTAGAAAAGTTTAAGGCCAGAAGGAATATTGCTTTTAAACGACTTCATGGAGAAGCTGGAAGTGTGGATGCCAATAGTGTAGCCACTTGGAAAGGTGGGATTATTCCTTCACTTTTAGCTAAATACAGCCCACAGGACATTTTCAATGCTGATGAAACAGGGTTATTTTATAAACTTTTGCCTAATCAAACAATGACTATCAGAGGTGAGAAATGTGAAGGGGGTAAGAAGTCTAAAGAGAGAATTAGTGTTGGTATGCTGTAATATGGATTGAAGTGAAAAACTGCCTTTACTTTATATTGGGAAATATAGAAGACCACGATGCTTCCATGGCATGAATATTCCCTCAAATTATCATTTTAATAAAAAAGCCTGGATGACTGGGGCAATTTTTACGGATTGGCTGAAAAAATTGGACCAAATATTGAAAAGAAGAGAAAGAAATTTTTTTATTAATTTTAGATAATTGCCCAGCCCACCAAATACCTGAAGGGTTACAGAACATTGAAATAAGATTTTTGCCCGCCCTAACTACAAGTGCATTACAACCCTGTGATATGGGTATCATTAAAGCCCTAAAAGACCAATATAGGAAACGAATGTTAACGTATCTTCTCACTTGCATGAAAGAAAAAAAAAATGCTCAAGTACATTTACTCTTTGCAATTAGCTGGCTAGAGGCTGCATGGGTTGGGGTTAGTTCTTCCACAATAAAAAATTGTTTTTCTCATTCAGGATTTGTGATGGATGAAGCAATGGAAGAAGTTGTTGAAGAATAAATGAACAGATGTTTTGAGGCATTAAAAAAACATCAAGCCATCGATGTCAACTATATTGACTTCTTGGAAGTTGATAAAGATGTGCAAGTTGCTGGGGAACAGTCCATTGAAGAAATTGTAAAGGAGGTAATGGGAAAAGAAGATGAAGAGGAAGAGCCAACAGAAAAAGATTTAAACAAAACATCAATAACACCTGCAACAGCAGTGGATGCCTTTAATACAATAAAAACTCTTTGTTATTTAAAAGACATTTCTGAGGAAGAAAGGCATGCAGGTCTTTTAAAAATAGACTATCTGGAATACATCCTGAATAGGATTTCAGAGAAAAAATAGACACACACATCTCTATAAAATATATATTTTTTAATCTTGATTCTTTTCGAATAATATTTTTTAATTTCTTTTTATTTTCCATATTTATTTTCTTTAAACTATTATTCACACACACACACAATTGGAATAAAATATTATTTGTTTCGAAAATATGTATTATTGCCATTTTGTCCCAGATACTAACAGTTAATCATGAAAATAAAAAAATAAATATAAAAAAGTACACACACAATGGTTTCAATTAATATCATTAATTTATATTACAAAGCTATTTATAAAAAAATATATATATATTATTTTAGCTAGTTAGATGATTAGCTAATCATCTAACCTTAATTCAACACTTCCTTTAATTCAACCGAAAGCTCTGATCCCTTGGGGTGTTGAATTAAAGAGGTTCGACTGTATATATGATGCACTAGCGCACCATCTGTTATCAAAATTCCAAATTATTTTAAAGGCGTAAGATTTTTTTTAAAAATAAATATGTATTAGGAGTATAAATATGTTTGTGCATTTTTTTTAGAAACTTGGAGCCTTATTGTGAAAAACTGGTTAAACCTTCAATGTTCAGAGTATGGTCCATCACTAGTTATTACTTTTACCAATCCTTTGGCAATTGATGTATACCATTGCCGAAAAAGGCTGCTCTTGGCCACTATCCATTTGACTTCCTCGTAGTTGGAGAAGTGCTGGTCAACCAGGCCATGTTGCATTGATCCAAAGAGATAATAATTGGAAGGAGCAATGTCTGGGCTATACAGCTGTTGGGATAAGACTTCCCATTTGAGCATTTCTAAGTACGTTTTAACGGGTGCTGCAGCGTGTGGCTGAGCATTATCATGTTGCAAAATAACTTTGTCGTGTTTATAGGCGTATTGCAGCCGTTTTTCTCACAATGCACAGCTCAAACACATCAATTGTCTTCAGTAGACCTCCCCTGTGATACTTTTATTCGATTGTAGCAGCTCGTAATATACCATTACTCGCCGGTCCCACTAAATACACAGCATAATCTTCCCGCCCTGAATATTCAGATTGGCCATCAATGATGAGGCACGGCCAGGGTATCCATAGGTTGCCCGAGGTTTTATATAATCTTAATGGACCCATTTTTCATCACCAGTTACAATTCGATTCAAAAACCCCTTTCTTTTTTGAAGTTGGAGCAGTTGTTTACACGTGAAAAAACAGCATTCGACGTCTCTTAGCTTCAGTTCATACGGCACCCAATTTCCTACCTTTCGGATCATTCCTATTTCTTTAAAGTGATGAAAAATGACTGGTTAGTTGGCTCCAAGTGTTTTTGCGAGTTCCTTTTGCGTTTGTGTTGGATCTATATTTAGCCTTGCCTATAATATTCACCCTCAAACTTTGGTGGCGATCCAGGTCTTTCTTCGTCTTCCAAATCAAAATTGTTACTTTTAAACTGTGCAAACCATTTATGACACGTTCGTTTAGCTAGGGCATGATCATCATAAACTAAGATGACTCTCAGCAGCGTTTTTCTTCATGAAGTAATGAACTAAAATTCCTCGCAAAACAAATTATTTGGTACAAAAGTTAGTATTTTAGGAGAAAACAGAAACTAGGTTGTCTATACTTCAGAAAAATGACGGTTACTAAAAAAGGAAGCCTTATAATGATGCTTCAAAATAATGGTGTTGCCAGATGAAACAGTGGAATAATAAACTAGTAGCGCCATCTTTATCAAAACTGCATGGACTTATTTATACTACCAATAATTTCTAGAATATACAGTATAACCTCGTTAATTTGATATACGATAATTTGACCATGTTGAGATGTCCCGACCTCCGGCCTATCAAATACCAATGTTAATTCAACAATATCAATTATCTGATACTTCAGATAATTCGACCATTTTACAACTCAAATTTTGAGCGTGGGTTGTTGCTTACATACAACTTTACCGCTAAAAAGTTATAAAAGAGGTGAGCAACACCCGCCAAAAAGCAAACTTTAGGATTGCGCCTGTGCACACTTTTGGTTACTGGTTGATTTAAGTTTCACTTTGCAGTGCCATTTTGTACGTCGCAAGTGTTATTGGTTTTTTTTTACGCAGGCTATTTAGGCATCTTGCGCTTTGAGATTAATAATATAATTTTCTTTTTAATTTTAAACATAGAAATATTTTAATTATTTTCAAATATATAAATACAGTAGAACTTTGATAATTCGAACTTCTTTAATTCGAAAACCTCTTTAATTCGAATATTTATCTTGGTCCCCAGAATTTCCTATAATTATAATTTCCACAAGGTAATAAGACCAAATCCAAATAAATAAATAGTGTGTGACGTTTCGGTAACAGCGTTGTTACCATCTTCAGACAAAAGTACTGAAGATGGTAACAAGTTTGCTTTTTGGCGGGTTTCAGTACTTTTGTCTGAAGATGGTAACAACACTGTTACCGAAACGTCACACACTATTTATTTATTTGGATTTGGTCTTATTACCTTGTGTTTATAATCTACAATCCAAATTGTGCCTCATCAATTATAATTTCCGTTTTTAATTCGAATTTTTGGATAATTCAATTTTTTTTTATGGTCCCTTGGAGTTCGAATTATCCAAGTTCAACTGTATTTTCCTTTTAAATAAACAAATCATTATAATGAAACACAATGATTATGAGAATATTTTATTTCGATATTCCCTTTCCACACTTTGGACTCAAATAACATGAATTTGCACCCCTGATTTCTAAAAATAAATATAAAATCGCCGGTGGCTGACGCAAATTTGTGTTTCTCTGGATCTTGTCCCATACCTTCTTGCCTATTTATCAGTGAGTTGGGGATGTCAGCTGACTCAATGTACCTGTAAAACACCATATGTGAGACCACTTTTCCAGCAGCCCCTATTACCTGCCTATTTCTTCCTTGTTTATTCATTTTCTATGTTTTTTTGCGCTTCTTTTATCACTTTCCTATCGCCTTTTTTAGATGTGACCCATACCTAATACATTTGCCACTCAGTATTACTTAAAATTTTAAGTATCTTAAGAGTATATAATTGATGTCAAATGCCTCTTTGTGTGAAGACTGCTTCACAAGGAATTGGCATTAACTTTTATAACTTTTTGTCTTAAAATGAATATTATAGAAATGGGTAAATTACATATCTGATAATATTTACCTTTTACTCTCTACTCATTGTCTATATAGTATGTGGAGTGAATTTCTATTTTGGATGATCTCAATTAAAAATTGAGCAACATTTTAAAAAAATAAAATGCAATATATTTTATGATTTTAAACTTTTTATTTACTATTTTAAACTATAGATCATATCAAAATGAAATTTGCATTTGAAACAATTTTTTATTTATATAAAATAATTTTATGAACAACTTGATTTTCATAAGGCCTAGTGGACGATGTAACTCTGGAATCGTCTGTCCTCAAAGTGTGAAATAAATGAGCGTGGCAAGTATGTCAGGTTCTCCCAAAAAATATTGCAAAAGTGGTCAGTATGGCCAGCTTATGTGGAAAAATAAAAATTTAAGAAGAATTAGAGTTTAATACACTCAAGACTCTTTGTTATTTAAAAGACATTTACAGAGGAGGAAAGAAATGTGTGTCTTTTGAAAATAGATAAGATGGAATGCACCCTGATTAATATTTCAGTGTGTGAAAAAACACATCCATAAAGGACTTCTCTAAAAGATCATGATTCTTTTTGAATAATTTTAAAAACATTTTTTTTCAAATTTTCCATATTTATTTACATTTTAACTGCTATTATTCAATTAGATTTAATTTTTTTTGTAATTATATGTTAAACACAAGGTAATAAGACCAAATCCAAATAAATAGTGTGTGACGTTTCGGTAACAGCGTTGTTACCATCTTCATACAAAAGTACTTAATGTAGTACTTGTAACAACAGCGTTGTTACCGAAACGTCACACACTTTATTTATTTGGATTTGGTCTTATTACCTTGTGTTTATAATCTATAATCCAAATTTTGCCTTATCGTAATTATATGTTTTTAAAATATGTATTGATGCCATTTTGTCCTTGACACTGAAAGTTAATTATGAAAATTAAAAAAAATAGATATAAAGAAAGTACAATGGTTTCAATTACTATTATTAAATTTTATTACATAGCTATTTAAAAAAAAGATTCAGCGAGTTAGATGATTAGCTGGTTTGACTAACTTTAATTCAACACTTTCCTTTTAATTCAACCGAAAGATCTAATCCCTTGGAGTGTTGAATTAAAGAGGTTCGACTGTAGTTTAGATTGCTACCTCACTTTGCCTATTATAGTAGAGTAGAACTTCCCTCCCTGTAATCCCTGTAAAGGATACTTAGTTGCAGAGCCAAAGTGTCCTTTATAGAAAGGTGTCCTCATATTGGAGAGTTGCCATTTTTCAATATATTAAATCTAAAAATTGAGTATAATATATTAATTTATTACATATATAATAGCATATTATATATCCTTATTTTACATTTGGTAATAGGTAACTTAATTATAGTAAATGATTAGGCACAATTTGGATTTTCTATATATATATGTAGGAAACGGAGTAGATATAAATGGATTTATATTAAAGTTTACAATTTAAAAACAAAGTTAAAAAAGAAAGAGAAAGGAAAAAGTCCTATTCTTTGGTTGTCATCGTAAGCACGTCTTCTGCTCTTCTTGATTCTGTGTTGCCAGCTTCTTCCTAATCAAATCCTACATTCGGCCGTCCTGAACTTCATCCGCCTCGGATAGCTCACTAGGATATTCATCTTGGGTGAACCATGGTTTCATCAAGTCAGCACTGCAGCTTGTTCTGTTGGGTCCCTCAAAATCAGCAAATTTCTCAACATTATGCCGGTCATTTGGTTTGATCTTAATTACTTTGTTCGGACCAATATACTTGGGGTATAATTTAGACTTTGTAGCAAACTGAGTCTTCTGAATGACAACTAGGTCTCCTTCCTTATAGACAAATGCCTTTTTTCTTTTTTTATTGAATGTATTCCTATTTTCTTCTTGGATCTTCAATATTTCCTGCTTTGCTGCTTTTCTTTTTTGGTCTCTTTCCTCATCAAATGATAAAGCTAGTTCTTCTTCTATCATTTCTAAAAGATGTAGATCTTTTTCTTCTCTCATCTTTACTCCGACTAAAAGTTCAAATGGTGACATTCTAATGCTTCTCTGATGCGTGCTGTTTATAGCTTTCTGATGTTTCCTAACATGCTTGTGCCATTCTTGTGGGTTATCAATTGACAGTTTAGCGAGTACGGAGACAATTGTACGGTTAATTCTTTCTATTTGACCATTTCCTCGTGGAACTCCTGTTGTGATGCAACAATGTTCTATAGACTCTTCTTTGCAATATTCTTTAAAGTCATTAGAAGTGAATGCTGTTCCTTGGTCAGTAATTATTCTCTTGGATTACCAAAGATTTGCTGTTGAGATTCCAACTTCTGAATAACCTCGCTTGTTCTGGTTGTTTTGGTTGGGTATATCCAGGTGAACTTAGTGAAACCATCAGTGATGACTAACAAATAGTTGTAGTCCTTCCTAGTAGATGCCAAAGGTCCAAGATGATCAATATGATAAGTGTCGAGGGGAGTGTCACCTTTGGAGATTGGGTGCAACATTCCCTCTTGCTTTCCATGTTTCCTATTTGGAAAATGCATGGTATACAGTTCTGAATGTACTTTTTGATCTTGCCTTTCAAATCTGTTATATAGTATTCTTTTTTAAGCATTTCAAAATTTTTCTGGATGCCAAAATGTCCTTCTTCATGGGCTAACTTTATAATTTCCATTTCCATTCCTTTGGGTATGACCAGTGTTCTATCCCCTTCAACTTCCTTCCAAAGTAAATTATTTTATTCAAAATAACCATCATATACTTGTTTTTCCTTCACAATTACTAAGAGAGCTTTGATCAAAGGATCTCTGCCTTGAGCATTTCTTATTTTTTCAACAAGTGTGTGTCAGTTTGGATCATCATTGAAACTGGATTTCTGCTCAGTGCATCTACATGTTTCATTCCACTTCCAGGCCTATGTTCAATGGTATAGTCGTATTCTTCAAGTAATAAGGCCCATCTGGCTACTCTTGTAGTCAAGTCCTTTTTCTTCAAGGTCATGGTGAAAGCTGAACAATGTTAAAATTTTGAATTTGATTCCTAAAAGATATATTCTAAACTTCTTTACTGCTTCTACCACTGCTAAAACTTCAAGTTCATAGCTACTATATTTTTGTTGGGCTTCATTAGTTTTCTTGCTCATGTAGTGGACTGGATGCATTTTTTGATCAACATCTTGGAGAAGAATTGCTCCAAATCCAAACTTGCTAGCATCTGTGTGTAATTCAGTTCTTGCTCCTACTTGATAGATTTTCAATACAGGTTTATTTGTTAGTATCTGTTTGAGGTCTTGAAAGGCTTGCTTCTGATCTGGTCCCATCATGAAATTAGCATTAGTCTTTAGTATGTCAGAGAGTGGTTTTGCTATTGTGGAATAGTTTTTAATAAACTTCCTGAAGTAACCTGTAAGACCAAGAAAGCTTTGGAATTGCTTTATTGTCTTTAACTCAGGGAATCTTTTGACGGCTGCGACCTTATCATCAGAGGGTCTGATAACTCCATCTTTGATTTCATGTCCTAAATAAGTAATCTCACTCTTAAGAATCTGACATTTCTCCCAGTTAATTTGAAGTCCGTATTCTTCAGCATGCTTTAAGACATGTTTCAGACGTTTGAGAGCTTCTTCTGCATCATTAGCTGGAATAACAATATCATCTAAATAAGTCAACACAATCCCTTTTTGAATTTCTTCAGCAAATATTGAGTTGATGAATCTGAAATTTTGCTTGTGCATTGCCAAGTCCAAAGGGAGTTTTCAAAAATTCATATTGTCCATTAAGCACTACAAATGATGTTAGCTTATGACTATCTTCTGCTACTGGAATATGAAAAAATCCATTTTTTAGATCTATGGTACTAAATAGTCTTGCTGCTTGCAGTTTATCTATCTGATCTTCAATAAGTGGCAGTGGGTATCTATCCTTTACAGTTTCTTTGTTTAGTTTTCTATAATCAACACAAATTCGGGTCTTTCCATTTTTCTTTTTTACAAGTACAATCGGACTTGCATATTCAAAGTTGCTTTTTTGAATTATTCCTTGTTTTAGCCATTCATCAATTTGTGCATCAACTTCCTGAGCTTCCTTTTGAGATAGTCTTCTAGGGTGTTGGTACAGTGGGACTTCAGTTTTCAAAATTATTTTGTTTCAATGGAGGTTGTCTTTATTTCTTTTGGGTTATAATTCTTTTGAATAGATAAAATGTCTTTAGCCAATTGTGGGTCAGTAATATGTGCTAGATCAAGTGGACAGCTCTCAGTATGGAAAACATCTCCAATTTGTCCTATCCAATCATCTTGAATTGGCTCTATCTGTATGTTGTCACCAACAACTGAAAAATGCACTTCTTTGAGCATTTCATCTCATATGATGACCTCAACTTTCATGGAATCTTCTGGCACAATATTGAATATGGTCACAAATAGAACATCATCAATTTTAACTTCAGCTTTGAACTTTCCTAGCAGCTTAACACGTTTATTGCCAATGTCAGATATGAATCTATCATCAGCCTCAAAACTTGGTGATCCTATGGCAAGGTACCGGTCAATTCAAATTAAATTCAATTGACTTCCTGTATCTATGAGTGCTTGGAGTTCGTGGTCATTAATTTTTATGTCCTTGTACATCCGTCCTTTTTGTGTCGTTTCAGCCAAATAATTTTTTTTTTCATCATGTGGCTTTGTTTGTACTTGTTTTACCAGGGTGTTGACATTACTTCTAGTTGGACACTGATTTGCTATGTGGCCAAAAGAATTACAACTGAAGCACTTTTTCCCCAAGTTATTGAGAATTGTTTTAACAAATGTTCGTTAGACAAACCTTTACTCGGGTAAAACCCGGGCGAAGCCAGGTACATCCGCTAGTAGATTATGAACACAAGGTAATAAGACCAAATCCAAATAAATAGTGTGTGGCATTTCTATAATAGCGTTACCATCATCAGGCAAAAGAATAAATGTTCATTTGTTCTTTTGTCTGATGATGGTATCAACACTGTTATAGAACCTTCACACATTATTAATTTATTTGAATTTGGTCTTATCTTGTAGTTCTAATCTATAATCCAAATTGTACCTTATCAAAGATGGTATAATGTATAGATCCCACCTAAGCACATCTGAAGCACAGCTGGTACAGTGGAGAGGACCTGGGAGGAGCTCTGAATCTCAGAAATAGCATCAAGCAAAACTAAGATTTAGAAAAGGCCATCTCAAGTTATATACAATCTATATTAATAAAATGCAAATTTCATAAGTGGTGTTCGCTAAAAACTTTCGTTACAATGCATCAATTTCAACCAAATTTTCAACATTTATGTAAAACGAGATGGAGCAGGTTTTGCTTAACATCAAAATATATTTCTTAACATTAACATGCGTAACTTCGCTGTTATCGATTAAATACAATAAAATCAACAGAGTTAATTTTATTTATATATAAATACAAAATTAAATTTCAACAGAGTTAATTTTTTTACATACTAGCTAATAAGCTCAATCTAAAAATATAATATAAAAAGCCAACAATGAAGATTGAATGTAAGATAAAAAAGCCAAAAATGAAGAGTAAATGTAATATAAAAAGCCAACAATGAAGAATGCATGTAAGATAAAAAGCCAACAATGAAGAGTGAATGTAATATAAAAAGCCAACAATGAAGAATGAATGTGAGATAAAAAGCCAACAATGAAGAGTGAATGTAAGATAAAAAGCCAACAATGAATAGTAAATGTAATATAAAAAGCCAACAATCAAGAATGAATGTAAGATAAAAAGCCAACAAAGAAGAGTAAATCTACTTATATAATTGCCTTATTCTGTCTGTGTGAAGTTCACAGATAGATTTTGGTCAGAATATGATATAAAAAGCCAACAATGAAGAATGAATGTAAGATAAAAAGCCAACAATGAAGAGTAAATGTAATATAAAAAGCCAACAAGAAGAATAAATGTAAGATTAAAAGCCAACAATGAAGAGTAAATATAATATAAAAAGCCAACAATGAAGAGTGAATGTAAGATAAAAAGCCAACAATGAAGAGTAAATGTAATATAAAAAGCCAACAATGAAGAATGAATGTAAGATAAAATGCCAACAATGAAGAGTGAATGTAATATAAAAAGCCAACAATGAAGAATGAATGTAAGATAAAAAGCCAACAATGAAGAGTGAATGTATGATAAAAAGCCAACAATGAATAGTAAATGTAATATAAAAAGCCAACAATGAAGAATGAATGTAAGATAAAAAGCCAACAATGAAGAGTAAATCTATATATATAAAATTGAATGTCTGTCTGTACTCTATAGATTCAAAAACCATACATCCAATCGCCGTGAAATTTTGGGATATTATTAGGTATATCACCGGGAGAGTTTTTGAAAAATAATTTCATGAATATCTTGAATATCCTTAGAGTTATTTGCAGATTTGTAGATTTAACTCGCAAGCAGCGCCCCCATTGTGACGATGATAACAAGTTTTCTTATCACTAAGTTTGTTATCTTAAATATTATTTATCAAAAGTAAGATTATCTCAGGATGACACGGCAATTTATTTGAGACAAGAATAATGATACAATTCCAAGGCGAAGATACTATTCCTTTAACTTCCAATTACCGAGGGAACCAATTAATATTGATTTTATTCAACTTATTGAGTATTTTTCAAGGGACCAGGAAAAAATGTTCACTAGATAAAACTATGATTTTCTAATGTAGAAAATTAGGAAAGACAAAATTCAGGATGACACGGCACACAGGGACCGGGAAAAAATGTTCACTTTATCGAGAGATTCAAATTTACGAGTTTCAAATTATCAAAATATATCTTTTTTTTTAATAAGTTTTAGAGAATTGTTTTAACAAATGTTCGCTAGACAAACCTTTAATCGGGTAAAACCCCGGGCGAAGCCGAGTACGTTTTATAAGTTTATAGAGAATTGTTTTAACAAATGTTCGTTAGACAAACATTTACTCGGGTAAAACCCGGGCGAAACCGGGCACATCCGCTAGTAGAAAATAAAAACAAAATCTACTCCACTTGCCCAAAATGTAGCTTGACACCTGCAGCTCCAGAACACATTTTGGCTTGCATTAGATGCACTAAACAGGACATTTGGGAGAGGCCACTGCTTATCATAAAATTGCTTGAGGAGCATGAACTCATGGAATTCGTGTAATCTTTACACAAGGGGATAAGAAACAACAACAACAATAATTTAGGTAGAGATTTAGTCATGCAATGGAGTGGACATGGGGGTGAGATTACTTTGTGGGCATGCTTACTGCTACTTCAAAAAATGATATATAAATAATAAAAATTATTTCTACAGTCCTTATCCTGAGATGATTAGAAATTGAAAGAGGGAGTGCATAGCTCATTAGTGGTGAACCCTCCCACCGGTTTCGCCATTTTAATCTCCAAACCACTTTAATATTGTATTGGACTAAGTTCTTATATACTGTGTACGCACACATCTGCTATTGAATACAGTAAATTGGTGTTTTGAACAAACTATGGACATATGCTTATAGGACTGTATAAATAATGTACAGTCGAACCTCTTTAATTCAACACCCCAAGGTATCAGAGCTTTCGGTTGAATTAAAGTTATTCAGATGATTAGCTAATCATCTAACTTGCTAAAATAATATATTTTTAAAATTGCTTTGTTATATAAATTAATTATACAGTAAAACCCTGCTAATACAAACCCTGGATATAGCGAACCTTCCCTTATAACGAACCCACAGCGATTCCCGATTCCATTCCATTGAAAATACCATCGTTATAACAAACTTAGCGATTTTTAAAATAACTAACCACCCCTATAACGAACCTATTTTCGGTCCCAAAATGATAAAATCTATTAAAAAGACTAGGCTTATAATGAATTTAAAATTGTGATTTAAATGAAACATGTTTCAGCTCACGGATCGCGATTTCAAAACAAAAAATTAGCGGCATTGTTTGTTTTCATTTCCATTCTATTTTTGCTGTATGTTGTATAAATTTTTACACATTATACGACAAAACGTTCCGTCGGCGGTTTCATGTTCAAGTCTTTCGTGCAGTCTCTTGGGATTAAAGGATTTGCTTCAAGCGAGGGGTGGCTCTCAAATTGAAAAAAACAAAAAAAAAAAAGACTGGATATCATTTTAAAAATCTGCGGAGAGAGCGCCAGCGTGGATATTTCCATTTGTTCGCAAAGGATTGACGACCTAAACCAACTTTTGAATGGCTATGACCTATGGTTATCATCTGATTTCTACCAATTCAAAAATGAATAGAGGTTCGTATCAGGCAAATTCAAAGGGGTAACAGGAAACTTTTATCAAGTTGGTATGCTTACAGGACGAAACTATGCAAAAGCTTCTATATAAGTTATTTAATTTTTAGCATCGCATTTATATTTATTCGAATTTTATAATTAAACGATACTCATTATTTCTTTTGATTTTTATATATCGTATATATTGTCTTGCACAATTATTTAAACTTTTTAAAATAAAGTACAATATTTAAAATAAAATATGTTTTCCTTATACAATCTAAAATTAGAAAATAAACTTTTAAATCGGTAACCTCAAGGAGATAGCCATTATAAAGCACTAATATTTGAATTAGTTTTACTTAATATATTAGCCCTGAAAGACCCAAGGTCATCAGGCGTGGAGCAGACTTCCTTGCCTAAGCCTATCTCTGTCGCAATGGTGGCGCTGCTTGAGAGTTAAATCTACAAATCTGCAAATAACTCTAAGGATATTCAAGATATTCAAGAAATTATTTTTCAGAAACCTTCCCAGTACTATACTAAATAACTTCCCAAAGTTTCATGGCGTTCCAATGAGTGGTTGGTCAGGCATAAAGGACATACACATACATTCATTTATATATATGTAGGATTTGATTAGGAAGAAGCTGGCAACACGGAATCAAGAAAAGCAGAAGACGCGCCTACGATGACAACGGAAGAATAAGACTTTTTACTTTCTCTTTCTTTTTTAACTTTTTGTTTTTAAATTGTAAACTTTGAAATAAATCCATTTATATCTACTCCGTTTCCTACAAAATTTTTGGGGGCTCGTCCGGAATCAAGAGTCAATTATTTGAATTTTGTTTTGTCTTACAAACGGCGATAAAAACAAACGACGCTAAGCCTAAAAGAACGACGCCAAGACAAAGAACGACGACGCTAAAACAAAAGAAAGAAGAAAGATATTCAGTTGAAGTAACAATATTTTTTAAAAAACGTAAGTGTAATTTTTAAGGATATTAAACAGAAGTATATTTTAAACGTTTATTTTAATTGATTATAAGTATTATTTTCATTATAAAATTTAAAGCCCACAGCGATTTGTTTACATCGCGATCATTTGATTGAAGTTATTTTTATCACCAAAGAAGATATTTTAGCTTTTAAAATGGCGAAAGTAAAGGCTGAATTAAATGAAATTGAAGAAGATTTGAAACAAGCAATTGATATTTTGAAAGAACAAGTGAATAAGTCACATCAAAGTGGCAATGCTATGTTCTTTAAAGAAGCCATTAAAGGCATTCCAGAATTTGATGGTTCAACGGTTCCGATTAAAAAATGGCTGCAAGAAATTGATTATAATGCCATCTTATTTGGTTGGACAGATCTTCACACCTTAGTGGTTGCAAAAAAGTTGCTGACTGGAGTAGCCAAATTATGGTTGAGGTCACAACCAACCTTCTCAACTTGGCCAGACCTTAAAGAGGCAATCACCAATGGATTTGACAACCCTATTGACAGTAGGATTATTCATATTCTTTTAACTAAAAGAAAAAAGCAACAATTTGAAAGCTACTATGAATATTTCTTAAATATGAGAGAACTTGGAATTCAAGGCAATCTTGAGGAAGCAGTAATAATTCAATATGTGATTGATGGAATTCCCGACCAAGAATTCAATAAGCCCATATTATATGGCTCTACATCCTATTCAGACTTTAAAATTAAATTTAAAAATTATGAAATGATTAAATCTAAATCTAAGACTAATAGCACCACAAGCAAAGTGATCCCAAAGCCAATTGATGATAAGGAATCAAAGTGTTTCAACTGTGGTAAAAGAGGTCATCTTTCACGTGAGTGTAGATTTAAAGATTTGAGGAAAAAGTGCTTCAGTTGTAATTCTTTTGGCCACATAGCAAATCAGTGTCCAACTAGAAGTAATGTCAACACCCTGGTAAAACAAGTACAAACAAAGCCACATGATGAAAAACAAAATTATTTGGCTGAAACGACACAAAAAGGACGGATGTACAAGGACATAAAAATTAATGACCACGAACTCCAAGCACTCATAGATACAGGAAGTCAATTGAATTTAATTCGAATTGACCGGTACCTTGCCATAGGATCACCAAGTTTTGAGGCTGATGATAGATTCATATCTGACATTGGCAATAAACGTGTTAAGCTGCTAGGAAAGTTCAAAGCTGAAGTTAAAATTGATGATGTTCTATTTGTGACCATATTCAATATTGTGCCAGAAGATTCCATGAAAGTTGAGGTCATCATAGGAGATGAAATGCTCAAAGAAGTGCATTTTTCAGTTGTTGGTGACAACATACAGATTTTTAACCTGTTATTTAAGCCATTTCTGGCTTTAAAATTATTTGGACTTATTTTTTTAGCCTAGGTTAAACTTGATATAGAACGCAAGGTAATAAGACCAAATCCAAATAAATAGTGTGTGAGGTTTCGGTAACAGCGTTGTTACCATCTTCAGACAAAAGTACTGAATGATTCAGTACTTTTGTCTGAAGATGGTAACAACGCTGTTACCGAAACGTCACACACTATTTATTTATTTGGATTTGGTCTTATTACCTTGCCTTCTATATCAAGTTTAACTTAGGCTAAAAAATAAGTCCAAATAATTTTAAAGCCAGAAATGGCATGAATAACAGGTTAAAAATAAAATTTAATATACACTTCAGAAGAATATGTGGAAACTGGAATTGAAAGAAGGAGAATAAAGAAAAAAAAAACAAACCAGTTCCCTGAACGTGTCTCATGGGCCACAAACAAATTGATTTATAAAGTCTCAAAAACTACCACTACAGTTCTATTTTTAGAATGGAATTCTTGTTAGGTGTATGACTCATTCAGGGTTCGCGGATATTCCCCCTGGCCGGCCGTTTCCCTACCGATTTGGTGTTTGCTAATTGGCATTTTTTATTCGCAATTTTACCGATCGCGCTATTGGATCAACATGTTTTGCGTCCGATTTTTCTGAATTGGATACTTTTGATTCATCCTCAATTGATTCAAAATACACAGAGCTTTATTCCTTTGATGTAAATAACAATATTTTAAGGCAATTCTGATTTCCAAATTTTACTTTTCACTTTCAAACAACAAGGTATTAGAATCATTTTTTCAAATAAATTTTGTATTATATTATTTGAGAAAGATGTTCTAAAATACTCTTATACCTTTTAAATATATAATTAATAATGTTTTGCCTAGGGGATTTGGCAAAATTTTTAAATAATACATAGGTTTATATATAAACATGTATGCTAATGATAAGAAGAACCTATTATCAAACAACTTCTTTTGATATTCAGCATTACTGTAAAGAAATAGGTCAATTTAGGGAATTAAAACAAAGTGACCATTATTAAGTGGCTGCCTTTTCCCGTTTGTATGGCTGTTTTTTAATTATACGGTCTAAAAATTTTGAAAAGTTAAAAAAAATGGCCAAACCGTGGCTATAGTAAACCAAAAGCTCTGTCCCATTGGGGTTCACTATAGAGGGGTTTTACTGTATTAATTGAAACCATTGTGTGTGTACTTATTGTATACGAGGTGTGTTCAAAAAGTATCGCAAATTTAGAATTTTTGCGGGTTACGTATATTCGAATTTCGATCTTTTTGTGGCTTTATGTTGGTACTCATGTCTCTCACTTATGCCGACAAGCTCGGCCATTTTGAATGTTCACTTAATTGTTGACAGCTGCTTTGCCTGCAGGTGTTTTGGATCGTCTTTGAATTTTACCTATTAAAAAAAAATGGATCAAAGAACCTGTATCAAATTTTGTGTGAATAACGAAATTAAGTGCGCGGATGCATTCCGAATGTTGACTGTGGCATACGGAGAAGCTACCTTGGACCGAAGCAATGTTTATCGGCGGTACAAAATGTTCTCAGAAGGCCGAGAAGATGTGAACGACGAAGAGCGTGCCGGACCCCCGAGCACTTCAACAACAGACGAAAAAATTAATGAAGTGGAGAAAATGATATTGGCCAATCGTCGAATAACCATTAGAGAAGTTGCTGAGGACCTAAACATATCGATTGGCTCGTGCCATTCGATTTTTATCAATGATTTGGGCATGAGACGGGTCGCCGCGAAATTCGTACCAAAATTGCTCAATTGCGACCAAAAACAGCATTGCATGAACATTGCTAATGAGATGTTGGACTCTGTCCGCGACGACCCAAATTTGCTCCAGAGGGTCATAACTTGTGACGAAGCGTGGGTTATGACGTGGAAACCAAAGCTCAATCATCTCAATGGAAGCTGCCGCACGAACCAAGACCGAAAAAAGCGCGCCAAGTTCGGTCGAATGTGAAAGTTTTGCTGACAGTTTTCTTCGATTGCAGGGGCGTGGTGCATCATGAGTTCTTGCCACAGGGTAGAACGGTCAATAAGGAA
Source organism: Cordylochernes scorpioides (assembly GCA_030710605.1). Classification (NCBI taxonomy): domain Eukaryota; kingdom Metazoa; phylum Arthropoda; class Arachnida; order Pseudoscorpiones; family Chernetidae; genus Cordylochernes; species Cordylochernes scorpioides. The sequence goes on along the minus strand of CP092886.1, from coordinate 89,069,412 downwards.
TATTACCTGCAATTTATGCGCAATTTGCGCGAAGCAATCTGTCAGAAACGCCCGGATTTGTGGAAGAACAAAAATTGGCTTTTGCACCACGATAACGCCCCTGCTCACACATCGTTGCTTGTGCGTGCCTTTTTGGCCAAAAACAACATACTAATGATGCCGCAGCCACCATATTCCCCAGATCTAGCCCCCTGTGACTTTTTATTGTTCCCTAAACTGAAGAGGCCCATGAAAGGAGGGCGTTACGCTACGCTTGACGAGATAAAGACGGCATCGAAGGAGGAGCTGAAAAAGATTTTAAAAAATGATTTTTTGAAGTGCTTCGAAGATTGGGAAAACCGTTGGCACAAGTGTATAATATCTCATGGGGATTACTTTGAAGGGGACAAAATAGGTATTCATGAATAAATAAATAAATTTTGATAAAACACAAAAGTCGCGATACATTTTGAACATTCCTCGTATATATTTTTTCATGATTAGCTTTTAGTATCAGGGACAAAATGACATTAATACATATTTTTGAAACATAAATAATTACAAATAATATTTTATTCTAATTGAAGAATATAGCAGTTGAAAGTAAATAAATATGGAAAATAAAAAGAAAATTTAAAAATATTATTTGAAAAGAATTATAAGATTGATTTTGTGTTTAATTATTTAATCTTTTATAATAACAAGGAAATGGAATATTGAAATAAAATATTATCATAAGATGTAAAAAAAAAAAACACTCGTGACATTGCGCAATGGCACTGCAAAGTGAAACTTAACCTGTAAGTGGTCGCAATGGGTAAATATTACCCAGTGGAAACTTTAAAAAATTATTTCTATATTGAAAAATAAATATTTTCAAAATATATTCTCAGTACCTTTCTAAATAGATCTAATATTATTATAATAAGTCTTTAACTTTAATTTTACGACATATATTCATTTTATTAGCATGTCTGGGTCAATTTTACCCAGTGCGACCTTTTGAGTATCCGTCATTGGGTAATTTTTACCCAGCGCGACATTATCGCTTATGGTTTTGGTTTACGTAATTAAGTTTCAGGTTACTTTCTGGCTTGTTGTTGTTTCATTTTGCTATCAAGAGTGTAGTAATACAGTCTATTCTTCTAACAATCAAGTGGGATTCATATTTGTATATATATATTTTTTATTATTTCATATATAAATGCTTTCAAGCGCAGATTTTTTTCGTGATTATAATAATTTTTCAAATCCCGATGATTACTAATAAGAAACTGATGATCAAATAGAAGAGGAGTACAGACATTGAACAATATACATTATCAGAATAAGAATATAATGGATATCCAAGCTTCAATCACTATATAGGAAATGACCAAAAGACTAAATGGAAGAAAGCACTTCCTCTAAAAATGTTCGAACTCGCAGTGAAAATATTATCACTTATCTACCAGGCGTAAAGTGTGAAGAAAAAATGTCAAATCGGTATTAGGTTGTTGGAATATTTGTTGATGACAGCATAGTTGAATACATAGTTAATATTTAGGTGAAGAAAGAGAAAAGTCTTAAAAACACCTTCTGGAGATTTCGCAACCCACTGCAGACGCTGAGAACTATTTCAGAAAAGAAAAATATAGCAATAGAACTCTATAATTTCTACAGATCAATTGTAAATAGATTCATACGCAAAAGAGGTAGTGAGGAAAGTTTTAGAACAGATGTGTAAATAAATCCCTGTTCAAACAAAGGCTCACGTGCACATGGGAAAAAGGAGGAAAAATTACTGTATTATTTTGTTGTTGTATGGCGAATCCATACAGGGCAATGGGCCCTAATAAAAGCCTTGTTGTTGTTTACATAGTTACGGATGCTGACATTTACCTTAGGAATATTCAACAAACTATAGCAGAGAAAGAGATGCTAATTTGAAAACTTGACGGATTCAGAGGGAAATACAATTTTAGGCAGTATATTCCAAGTAAGCACAATAAATATGGAATTGAAATATTTGTTCTTTTAGAATAAAAAATGTTTCATAATTATAACTTGGAGGTTTGTTCATGAAAAAACCTGCAAGGTCCTTATAATGTCAGTAATGGTCCAAGTGATGTTGTGGAACGATTGTGTGAGCCAATCACTGGCCGCACTGTTACAACTGGTTCACCAGTTATCCCTTAGCTTTAAAACTTTTAAACCAATTTAGACTAACAAATTTGGCAATATAAAACTAAATAGAAAGGAATTTGTCATCATTAGAGGTAGAAATGCGCACACTAATATTTTTGGCTTTCTCAAAGTAAAATGACGCTTCTTTCATACAAGCCTAAAGATAATAATGATATTATGATGTTTTCAACTATGCACCAAGAGAAAATATAGATAATTCAACAGGAAAAAACAAAAAGTGATCACGTTTTATAATATGACAAAGAGGGGTGTATACATATAACTGTGTTAGAAATTCGAGAAGATGCTCCATGGCTTAATTCCCTTCTAAATATTGGAACAACAAATGGCCCCAGATTATTCAATTTTCTTACGGCAATGCGTCAGAAGTTAAAGCAATATATAATTTCTGAGAGGCCCTTAGAGAGAGACACAATTGTCAGGTGGACAAATTCCGCACAATAAGTGGAAGAATTACAGCTGGAATTAATAGAAAAGGCATAATATATTTTAAATTTGAAGAATCTGGTCCATCAATAAAGTAAAAAAATATTATGGCCAATAGGATCGCGCCTGCGCACTTTTGGTTTCAGTTAGTTTAAGTTTCACTTTGCAGTGCCGTTGCGCAATGTCGTGAGTGTTATTGTTTTTTTTTACGCGGGAATTTAGGAATCACGCGCTAATCTATATATATAAAAATGAATGTATGTGCGTGTGTCTGTCCTTTATGCCTGACCAAACCACTCATTGGAACACCATGAAACTTTGGGAAGTTATTTAGTATAGTACTGGGAAGGTTTCTAGAAAATAAAATTTTTAAAATAACTTTTCGCCTAAAAATAATCAAAATAAATATTCTAATTTATCTGTTATAATTCAACAATCTGCTCTAAATATTATGATGATGATATGATGATTTTGTAATGTAGAAAATTAGGAAAGACAAAATTCAGGATGACACAGCAATTTATTTGAGACAAGAATAATGATACAATTCCAAGGCAAGATACTATTCCTTTAACTTCCAATTACCGAGGGAACCAATTAATATTGATTTTATTCAACTTATAGAGTATTTTTCAAGGGACCGGGAAAAAATGTTCACTTTATCGAGAGATTCTTTAGACAAACCTTTACTCAGGTAAAACCCGAGCGAAGCCGGGTATATATTATATCCGCTAGTTAATAATATTATTTTCTTTTTATTTCAATATTCCATTTCCATATTATTATAAAAGATTTAAACACAAAATCAATAACACCTTCAGCAGCAGTGGATGTCTTTAATACAATAGTTATTTAAAACACATTCCAGAGGAAGAAAGACATGCATGTTTTTTTTAAATATACCATCTGGAATACATCCTGAATAGGATATCAGTGCAAAAACAGATATCTATAAAGGATTTTTCAAAAAGATCTTCATGATTATTTAAATTTTTTTTTTCAATTTTTTTTGTAATTTTCCATATTTATTTCCTTTCAACTGCTATATTCTTCAATTAGAGTAAACTATTATTTGTAATTATTTTCTGTTTTAAAAATATGTATTATTGCCATTTTGTCCCTGATACTAAAGTTAATCATGAAAATAAAAAATGATACAAAAAAGGACACACACAATGGTTTCAATTAATATGATCAATTTATATTACAAAGCAATTTTAAAAAATATTATTTTAGCGAGTTAGATGTTTAGCTAATCATCTAACCTTAATTCAACCGAAAGCTCTGATCCCTTGGGGTGTTGAATTAAAGTGGTTCAACTGTATTTTAATTTCAATTTATTAAAATGAATAAAACATCATTTTTAAAACTAAGGATCATAGATATATTTGTTAAAACCCCAAAATATTATGCTATCACAGAATAACAATAAAATATTTAAGAATAGTTGATTTATTTAGGTTTTTAAAGAAGGGTAAATTTTACCCACCGCAAACTTTCAAGGTATGGAAGAGGGCGCGACCGCTGCCGGGTTAAACTAACCAAAAGTGCGCAGACGCGATCTTATTGGTGGATGCTGATTGCCGCCACTTACCGCCGCTGTAATACCTTTTTAGAGGTAAAGTTGTAAGTAAAAAATAAAAACATTTACCTCTCGAAATTCGAATTTTAAAATGGTCGAACTATCGGAAGTGTCGTTTTATCAATATTGTCGAATTATGGTATTTTATTTGATAGGCCAGAGGTCGGAACATCAAACCAGGGTCTAATTATCGTATAGTGTCGAATTAACAAGTTTCTACTGTATATCTAAATTAAAGACAATGCATCGAGCAATTCTCTTCCAAAAAATCTCAAATAAACCTGTTAGGCAACACTTAAGATATCATCATCCTAGCACCATCTCTCAATGAAAATTATAAACATACAGTGTATAATCTCGTTAATTCCCCACACGATAATTCAACACTTGTGGTAATTCGACCATGCTTTTATGTCCCGCCCTCCAGCCTATCAAATAGGAATTGTTAATTTGACCTAACGATAATTTGACTTATTTTTAAAATCTAATTTCGACAATATTAGATAATCTTTATTAAAATAAAAATGTATAGCTAAAAATACAAAACTTTGGCATATGGAATACAATGATTGTAATTAGTGTATGCACACCATGCTTAAAAGTTACAATGCGTCACAAATATAGATGCTGATCTTCGTGCACGGTTTACTCCACAATTTAGGCTTAACTTGTGCAAGAATTGGGGGTCATTGAAGCAGAGAAAAGTGTTCAATGTGATTTTCATCATTTGGAAACTAAATTATTCAAGTCAAAGCATCGACAAGTAATGCTTTTTTTTCTGCTTTCATTGGTATATACCTATCAGAGTATTCTGGTTCATTAAGCTGGTGTATACTGACGTGGTTCTACCACCATCATTATCTATAAATTTTCAGTTCACCGATTCTGTATCATCTTCTTCAGAGCTAACATCATCCTTTAGTGATAAGGCACAATTTGGATTATTAATATATATAGTCACGACCGTCATACTGGCGGGCCGGCCGGCCGGCCGGTTCTGTCACGGATGCGCGCGCATCATCATTATGATCATTATCATAATGAAAATTATATTTTAAAAAAAGAAAAAAACATTTTAAAATTAAAAACTTTATTTTAAAAATAAATATATATTTTAAAATAACAGAATATTTTATATTGAATAGTAAATATAATATAAAAGCCAACAATGAAGAATGAATGTAAGATAAAAAGCCAACAATGAAGAGTAAATATAATATAAAAAGCCAACAATGAAGAGTGAATGTAAGATAAAAAGCCAACAATGAAGAGTAAATGTAAGATAAAAAGCCAACAATGAAGAGTAAATCTCTCTATATATAAAAATGAATGTTTGTATGTTTGTCTGTATGTTTGTTTGTATGTCCGGTATACAAATTCGCAGTAGTTCACTAATTCAAACCAAAATTTCCATACATAGGTAAAAAAATACGGGAAAGACGATAGGCTATTTAAAAATATATATATAAATCAATTATTAAAACTATATATTTTTAGTCAGAAAATGATGATGACGATATTGCTGTATCATGTTTGATTATCAGATACAAAATTATATCAGGAAAAATTCCAAAAGCAGAGACCACGGGTGAAACCAGTTCATTATTTTGTACGCAGGAACAAAATTCTAACAGAAAAACATTCATTCGAGCAGAAAACAAAAGCCAGATCATCTTTCTATAAAAATATCGCTTCTCAGACACAAAGTTTGCAGCGGGACGTTTCACAAGTGTGACATCCACGGCGCCAATTTATAATTGTAACGAATAGTATTTGAATAAAAACATTTAATCGGGTAAAACCCGGGCGTTGCCCGGGTCATTCGTCAACATTAATATATAGTCACGACCTTCTTTCCTCAATTCCTCATCACTGTCACGGATGCGCGCGCATCATCATTATGATCATTATCTTCTATAGAAGCTTCTATCTTTATAATTATGTATATTTACAAAAGTCAATTCGCTCGCGCCTCTAGCGGTGAAAATGAGGGGTAATACCAGCTGACCTAATGTACATGTAAAGTTTGGAGCGGGACGTTTCACAAGAGTGACATCCATGGCTCCAATTTATAATTGTAACAAATAGTATTGGAATAAAAACATTCAATCGGGTAAAACACGGGCGTTGCCCGGGTCATTCGTCTATATATATATAGTCACGACCGTCATGGGCCGGTTCTGTCACGGATGCGCGCGCACAGGGTGGTCACGTGCTCGCCGGCAGCCACGGGTGCGCGCCGCCGGCATTACGTCATAGATTATAAACACAAGGTAATAAGGCCAAATAAAAAAATAGTGTGTGATAAGGCACAATTTGGATTATCTACTTATATAATTGCCTTATTCTCTCTGTGTGAAGTTCACGGATAGATTTTGGTCAGAATGGATAAAATAAAAAAGTGTCAAGGGATGGGAATCGAACCCACGACCTTTCGCCTACCAGGCAGATGCCATGACCACTAGACTACCCTGGACATATTTTTCCGTTCACATTTTTATTTTTATATTTTCAAGACACACACAGTTTGGGGCGGGACGTTTCACAAGAGTGACATCCACGGCGCCAATTTATAATTGTAACGAATAGTATTTTAATTAAAACATTTTAAAAATATATACGCACTCGGGTAAAACCCGGGCGTTGCCCGGGCCATTCGTCTAGTAGATTATAAACACAAGGTAATGAGACCTAATCCAAATAAATAAATAGTGCGTGACATTTCGGTAACAGCATTGTTCCCATCTTCAGACAAAAGTATTGAATGAGAAATTTTACCACAGCATGGTTTAAATACAGTAAAACCCCTCTATAGCGAACCCTAATGGGACGGAGCTTTTGGTTCACCATAGCCACGGTTCACTATAGCCACGGTTTGGCTATAATTTTTAATTTTCACAAAATTTTTAGACCATATAATTAAAGGACAGCCACTTAATTTAGAGAATATTCTTAAAAATACAAAGATATTTTATTCTCTTAAATTGTTCAATTATAAATTATTCAATTTACGTGTATTCTGAAATAATTGAAGATGAATCAAAAGTATCTGACCCGAAAAAAATTGAACGCGAAACATGGTACGCGCGATCAGTAAAATCACCTTCAAAAATGTCCAAAAATCCAAACATAAAATCGGTAATAAACGGACGGCCAGTGGGAATATCCACGAACCCTTAATGAGTCATACACCCAACTTCCGTTCTAAAAATAGAACTGTAGCGGTCTTTCCTGAGAATTTATAAGCTGATTTGTTGGTGGCTCGGGGGACATTTTTTCTATTTCAAACTTGTCGAATGCAAAGATATTCTATCAAATAAAATTATAATGTGTAAAAAGGGTATATAAAACATGTGGCAAAATAAACGTAAATGTGAATAAACAATGCCCCTAAATTTTTTGTTTTGAAGTCGCGATCTGTGAGTTGAAACTTTCTCAAAAATTTGTTATTTTAAAATCTATTAATTACAATTTTAAAAGTTCGTTATAAGCATAGTATATTAAATAGACTTTATTATTTTGGGATTTAAAATAGGTTCGTTATAGGGGAAGTTCGCTATTTAAAAAATCGCAAAGTTCGTTATAACGATGGTATTTTCAATGGAATGGAATCGGGAATTGCATCAGGTTCGTTATAAGGGAAGGTTCGCTATATCGCGGGTTCGTATTAGCGGGGTTCTACTTTAATTATTGTTATAAAGTGTATAAACAAGATCGCAGATAAGAAGATAGTTTTCTGAGAAACACAGAATATTATTCTTAGAATTAAAGGTGGAAACCCACCTTTTTTTTTTTTTAGATATAATTAAAAGCGTATCAATAAATATCATTGATATTTCCTCTCTCTTCCATTATGTTAATTGTAGCACATTTCTTTTCAATGAAAAAGGCTTCTTTAAATTGTCTCTTAAAATATTTTTTCTCATATTCTAGTATCTTTGTTTCTTTTAGGTTAAAATTATTATTCCCTGTAATTTTTCTATGTTCTACAAGTGCAGAATTCTCAATTTTATCCCATTTTAGAGCATATTCATGGTTTTTCATTCTTTCTTTTAAAGTTCTGGATGTTTGTCCTACAAAATATTGGTCACATTTTCCACTTCATAAATTAAACCAGGTCTTTTTGGTAATTGAGTGTTCTTACGATTGTTGATATATTGAGAGATAAGGGTAACATGGTTTCCATGTAATTTTTATTTTTTCATACTTTTTGAATATATTAGTAAGATTTCTCTCCCTCTCTCTCTCTTGCAATCTTTTGGCTTATAAATGGCAATGTGATAAATTTGGCTTCTTTTTTTTTGCACCTTAGATTTTGAATTAAAGTATTATTATCATTTTTTTGGTTCATGTCTTCTATTATTCTATCTATTAATTTGGGAAAGATTCCCAAATTCCCATTAAGATGGGAAAATCTTCATTGATTAGTTCTCTCTTTGATGTTAATTTCTATATTTCTCTTAGCTGTATCATTAATGAGCGTAAAAGTTCTATATATAAGAGCTTTTACTAATCCTACTTTTTGGCTGAAATGGTGCTGTGAGCTATAGTTCCAATAAGTTCCTGTATGTGTTGGTTTTTTGTATATAGAGGTTGTAATATTGTTATTATTGTATGATAAGTTCATGTCCAGGAAATTTATTGATTTGTTGTTATCTACTTCCATAGAGTAATTGATATCAGGACATAGATTGTTGAAAGTATCCAATATTTTGGGTTCACTTCTCTGATTAATAAATAAAATGGAGTCATCTACATATCTTTTAAAATAATAAATATAATTTTAAGTGAATTTAGAGCTTTGATTTCTAATTGGCCTATACGATGCCTAAATTTGCGTGTAAAAAAAAAACAATAACACTTGCGACATTGCGCAACTGCACTGCAAAGTGAAACTTAAACTAACAAAAACCAAAAGTGTGCAGGCGCGATCCTATTGGCGCCTGCCGATCATCGCCGCTTGCCATCGCTGTAATACCTTTTTAGCGGTAAAGTTGTATGTAAAAAAATATTCAACTGTCGAAATTCAAATTTTAAAATGGTCGATCTATCGGAAGTGCCGTATTATCGTTATTGTTGAATTACAGTTTGTTATTTGATAGGCCAGAGGTCAAGACATCTAAACATGGTCGAATTATCTCATAGTGTCGAATTGGCATGTGTCGAATTAACGAGGTTCTACTGTAGTTACTATCTATAATCAAGATAGCAGATAAAAAGAAAATAATTATAAGAACCCTAAAATATTATTCTTAGAATTAGAAGCGGAAAAAAAAACCTTTTTTTTAGATATACAGTATAACCTTGTTAATTTGACCTTCTCCGACCTTCAGCCTATCAAATAGCAAATGTTGATTCGACCTAACAATAATTCGTCTGATTTTTCAAAGTCAACTTACAACAACATCAGATAATTCTTGTAACACTTTGAGGACGGATGATTCCGTACTTGCATGGTGCACTGGCACATCGAGTTGTTTTAATTTTTTTTTTTAATAAATAAAAAAATTGTTTCAAAGATGCAATTTTAATATAATCTATAGGGTTTGAAATAATAAATACAAATTTAAAAATCATTAACAAATAGTATGTTATATATTTTAAAATGTTGCTGAATTTTTTATTGAGATTGTACAAAATACAAATTCATTCCAAGTACTATATAGACAGTAAGTAGAGATTAAATGGTAAAATAAAAGGTAAATATTATCACATAAGCTATTTACACATTTCTATAATATTTATTTTAAGATGAAACGATAATATTTACTTTCAATAGCTTATAATAGTATGATAAATTATGAAGCAGCCTTCACACAAAGAGGCACTTGACATCAATTATATACTCTATATCATCTAATAAAATTTTGTATTTCAAGTAATATTGAGTGGTAAATGTACTAGGTATAGGTTTCATCTAGTACTATCAGTACTTTTGTCTGAAGATGGTAACAACCCTGTTACCAAAAGGTCACACACTATTTATTTATTTGGATTTGATCTTATTACCTTGTGTTTATAATCTATAATCCAAATTGTGCCTTATCATTTAATTAATAATTTGTTGTTGCTGTTGTTTCTTATCCCCTTGTGTAAAGATTACACAAATTCCATGAGTTCATGCTCCTCGAGCTGTTTTATGATATAAGTGCATCTGGATCATGGTGCAATGATCAACGAAAGCTGCACCCCTACACCCCATTCCATGAGAATTAATAATGTGAATTGATTCACCATTGGGACTTTTTTATTCAAATTTTCAAAATGGTTCATGATTAACTTTTGGTAATGGATAAAATTGTATTAATCATTTTTGGAAAAAGGAAATATTATAAATATTAATTTAATCTAAGTGGATATATACAATGGGAGAAAAGTGAATAAATTATGCAAAAAAAAAAAAGAAATGGCTAAACTTATGATATAGGGAAACTAGCCGAATGACCCGGGCAACGCCCGGGGTTTACCCGATTAAATGCTTTTATTCAAATACTATTCGTTACAATTATAAATTGGCGCCGTGGATGTCATTCTTGTCTATATATATAAAATTGAATGTCTGTCTGTCTGTCTGTCTGTTTGTCTGTACTCTATAGATTCAAAAACCATACATCCAATCGCCGTGAAATTTTGGGATATTATTAGGTATATCACCGGGAAGGTTTTTGAAAAATAATTTCCTGAATATCTTGAATATCCTTAGAGTTATTTGCAGATTTGTAGATTTAACTCGCAAGCAGCGCCCCATTGTGACGATGATAAGTTTTCTTATCACTAAGTTTGTTATCTTAAATATTATTTATCAAAAGTAAGATTATCTCAGGATGACACGGCAATGTGACACGGGAAAAAATGTTCACTAGATAAAACTATGATTTTCTAATGTAGAAAATTAGGAAAGACAAAATTCAGGATGACACGGCACACAGGGACCGGGGAAAAATGTTCACTTTATCGAGAGATTCAAATTTACGAGTTTCAAATTATCAAAATATATCTTTTTTTTTTAAATAAGTTTTTAGAGAATTGTTTTAACACAAATGTTCGCTAGACAAACCTTTACTCGGGTAAAACCCCGGGCGAAGCCAAGTACGTTTTATAAGTTTATAGAGAATTGTTTTAACAAATGTTCGTTAGACAAACATTCACTCGGGTAAAACCCGGGCGAAGCCGGGCACATCCGCTAGTATAATATATAAATGAGTTTCAAAAATTGTAAAAAAAAAAAAAAAAAATGCATTGGCCAGGAATCGAACCCGGGGCGCCCGCCACTATAATATATAAATGAGTTTTAAAAATTGTAAAAAAAAAAAAAAATGCATCGGCCGGGAATCGAACCCGGGGCGCCCGCGTGGCAGGCGAGCATTCTACCACTGAACCAAAAGCAAACGGTGACAGAATTAAGAACGCATGACGCTGATAACTGTATATATATTAATAATTTTAGAGGACAGTGGAACCTCCCTTAGCGGACACTCGCACTAGCGGACACTTCTATAAAATGGAGTTTTTAAATCACCAAAATTGCTCTCTAAATGAAAATATGTTTGTGCTAGCGGACATTCTCGCTAGCAAACACCTCCAAACAATGGATGCTTTCCAAATGCATTCATTTATTGATTTCATATATAATAGTCTTTCCCACTAGTGGACAAATAAAAATTACCAAAAGAAAAAATTAAAGTCAATTAAAAATAGTAGTAACATATAGGCAACCCAGGCTCCTGGAGCATATCCATAGATCACCAACTACCAGGGCTGTCATGCATTTTATGAGTCTGTCTTGGTAGCCTTAGTTAACCAGTTCACCAAGTGTTTCCAGGTCAGTTAGTTTCTTGGTAGATTCAATATAGGGCAATGTCTATACCTATATATATATATATAAAATGGAATGTCTGTACTCGATAGATTCAAAAACCATACATCCAATTGCCGTGAAACTTTGGGAAGTTGTTTACTATACTACCGGGAAGGTTTCTGGTTTGAATTTGATTTTAAATGAATATTCGTTGCAATTTTATTTGCAAATTTTCTACTCTTACTTGTAAGCAGCGCCTCTCGCGGCTTCTGGTGAAATTACATTTATAAATTGTAAAAATGCTAAAATGTGTTCCAAGTGTTTGCAATATTGTGAAGAAGCATGTGCATCAACTATGTATATCTATGTTTTGTACATATTGTAAATTATATGTATCTAAGTGGAAATAAAAGCGGCAGAGAACAATCATATTTAGAGAAGAGGTAAAAATATAGAAAACACTTCTAAAAATCGCTAATCAGTTCCTACACATTGAATCACATTAGGTTCACAATTCATGATTATCGTTTCCCGCTGCTTTTATTTTCACTCAGATACATCTAATCGCTCAATGACAGAAGATAAAAATATTTTATTTTTTTCTTTTCAGTGCATTTATATAAAACTTTTTTTAAAATGTATTTTTATTCAGTTAGTTTTTAGTAGTGAATTTACAAAACTTAGAATCAAAAGTTCACTGGGGATTAGGCCTTAAATAGATGGAAGCCTGCTCGTGGCGGATTGGTCAATTCCTTGTAAGAGAGGCGTAACTTAAAGAAAAATATAAAAATTTATTCATTCTTAGCCACTCCGACCACCCAGAAGCCAGAACATTTGTATACTTGCATTGTTCATTGGACTGAGTGAGTGTTAAAAGTTTCATACTTCTCTGTGATCTGGAAGTATATTAAAATTATTTCACAAAATTTGAAAGGCAATTTGGATATTTTTAGTCACCCTGGCAACCCAGAAGTCTGATAATTTGTTAACTTGCATTGTCATCTGGTTCTGAAAAGTGTACCAAATTTCAGATTCCCAATTGCTCTAGAAGTATATTAAAAATCTATTACAATCGACGGACAGACAGGGAAGCAGGTTAAATAAGAGCTTTCAAAAGGGCTTTTATACAAATGCACTGAAAAGTAAAAAAAAAAATTCTGTCATTGAGCAATTAGATGTATCTGAGTGAAAATAAAAATGGCGGGGGACGATCTTAATGAACTATGAAACAAATGTGATTTAATATGTAGCAGCTGATTAGTGATTTTTATGTGTTTGCTATACAGTATAACCTCGTTAATTCGACACACAAATTCGACACCCTACCTTAATTCGACCATATTCTGATGTCCCGACCTCCGGCCTATCAAATAACAAACCATAATTCAACAGTATCGATAATACGACAGTTCCGATAGTTCGACCATTTTAATATTCCAATTTCGACAGTTGAATTTTTTTTACATACAACTTTACCACTAAACGGTATTACGGCGGTGGCAAACGGCGACGGCGGCGGGCGCCGATATGATCGCGCCTGCACACTTTTGGTTTCTCTTAGTTTGTTTCACTTTGCAGTGCCGTTGCGCAATGTCGCGAGTGTTGCTTATTTTTTACACAGGAATTTAGGAATCACACGCTAATTGATATTATTTTCTTTTTAATTTTCAGCATTGAAATATTTTAGTTATTTTAAAATTTACAAATAATTTCCTTTTAAATAAATAAATCCTCATAAAATGTATCCACAATGATTATGATAACATTTTATTTCAATATTCCATTTCCATGTTATTATAAAAGATTTAAACACAAAATCAACAACACCTGCGGCAGCAGTGGATGTCTTTAATACAATAATTAAAACACATTCCAGAGGAAAAAAGACATGCATGTTTTTTAAAAATAGACCATCTGGAATACATCCTGAATAGGATTTCAGTTCAAAAACAGACATCTTTAAAGGAATTTTTTAAAATATGTTCATGATTATTTTAAAATATTATTTTTAAATTTTCATTTTATTTTCCATATTTATTTCCTTTCAACTGCTATATTCTTCAATTAGAATAAAATGTTATTTGTAGTTATGTTTCAAAAATATGTATTATTGCCATTTTGTCCCCGATACTAAAGTTAACCATGAAAATACACAATGGACACACAGGACACACACAATGGTTTTAATTAATATGATCAATTTATATATTAGCTAATCATCTGAATAACTTTAATTCGACACTTCCTTTAATTCAACCGAAAGCTCTGATCCCTTGGGGTGTTGAATCAAAGAGGTTCGACAGTATTTGTTTCCTCTTCTGTAAATATGATCATCCCCTGCTGCTTTTATTTACCCTCAGATACCTCTAATTGCTCCATGACAGAAGATATACTATTTTATTTTTCCTTTTTAGTGCATTTGAATAAAAGCTTTTTTTAAAATGTTTGTTTTATTCATTAATTATTTAGTTAGTTTTTAGTCATGAATTTACAAAACTTAGAATCAAAAGTTTCCTGGGGATTAGGCCTTAAATAGACAGAAGCGGGCTCACGGCGGATTGGTCAATTCCTTGAAAGGGGCATAACATATGACTTAAAAAAAGAAATATAGAAATTTGTTCATTCCTAACCATTCTGACCACCCAGAACTCTGAAAATTTGTACACCTAATTTTTTCATTGGACTGAGAGAGTGTTAAATGTTTCATATTTCTATGTGATCTGGAAGTATATTAACATTAAATTTAATATGGAGAAAAAAGCTGCTGAGAATCATCGTAGTTTATAATGACCATACTCTAGTTGAATGAATGTGTCAGAAGTGGTTTGCATGGTTTAAAAGTGGCAATTTTGATTTGAAACACTAAGAAAGACCCGGAGCGCCACCAAATTATGAGGGTAAATTTATAGAGGCAATGCTCGATAAAGATCCAACATAAACGCAAAAGGAACTCACAAAAAGACTTGCAGTCACTCAACCAGCCATTTTTATCTCTTAAAAGAAATAGGAATGATCCGAAAGGTCGTAAATTGGGTGCCTTATGAAATGAAGCCAAGAGGCGTCGAACGCCATTTTTACACGTGTGAAAAACTGCTTCAACATAAAAAAAGAAAGTGGTTTTAGCATCAAATTGTAACTGGTGATAAAAAGTGGGTGCATTACGATTATCCAAATCGTGGGGAAACGTATGGATACCCTGGCCGTGCCTTATCATCGATGGCCAATCTGAATATTCAGGGCGGGAAGATTATGCTGTGTATTTAGTGGGACCAGCGAGTAATGGTATATTATGAGCTGCTACAATCGAATAAAAGTATTACAGGGGAGGTCTACTGAAGACAATGCGTGTGAGCCGAATATTGCGAGACAAACAGCTGCAATACGCCAATAGACAGACTGACAGGGAAGAAAGTTAAATAAAATATTTTTAAAAATAAGTGTATGCTGTTAATACCATATTTTTTTTATTATATATATTTTTAGCATGTAATTTCTATTCTTAAAAAATAATTTAAAAATACTTTTTGAATTCAAATTTCTTCTTACACACACACACTCTCTTTAGCCTTGATCTTTTAATGATTGATTTAAAGTTTTTCAAATGTAGAAAAATTGGAAGAGTTCGTCAGATAGCAAAAGAAACGTAAGATGTGCGCACCGCAAATATCGAGTATGTGTATTCCAAAAATGAAAAACAGCACAAAAGTCCTAAATTGCAATGGAAAATTCTCAATTTAATTACTTAATATGGAAATGGTTTTGCAATGTGTATGTAAAGCAATTGCTGATTACTATTGTTCTTTTGAAGATATCAAAAACTTATAAAAGGTTTTCACTCTTATTAAATAATAGAATTTGGATCTCCCTTTTGACCTATTTTAAAATAGCTTTGTAATATTTATATAAATTATTAATATTAATTGAAACCATTGTGCATGTACTTTTTTCTATTTATTCTTTTATTTTCATGATTGACTTTTAGTATCAGGAACAAAATGGCATTAATACATATTTTTGAAATATAAATAATTACAAATAATATTTTATTCTAATTGAAGAATATAATTTTGAAAGAAAATAAATATGGAAAATAAAAGAAAATTTAAAAATATTATTTAAAATGGATCATGATTTTTTTAAAGGCATCCACTGCTGCTACAGCTGTTATTGATTTTGTGTTTAAATCTTTCATAATAACACATATTGAAATAAAATGTAATTACAATCATTGTGGCTGCATTTTATAAATATTTGTTGGGTGCAAGGAGGACAGAGATGGCACCTTTTTAAAAATAATTTATTTTTAATACTTGAAGCCCTGAGAGCATCTAGCTTCTCTGCCCAAACAAAACTACACTTTTCTTTTTAAATAACTAGACATATGCAAATCCTCTATTATACATTAATTTTGCACAATAATTTACATATATAAATTTACAAATTTTTTATAATTAAATTTAAAAATACAAATTATTTAAACAATATAATTTACAAATATTAAAGTATCTTACATTTAATGAAAAGATGATCACCTCTAACAATCGGCCCCATGATCATCATTTCTCATGATTTACAACATCATAGCTCTATTTACACAAAAAAACAATGAGATAGAATGAAATAAACAGGACAACACAGTGAAGGAATTTACAGATGATGCAGAGTCCCTTGTCGACTTGTACAAGTAGTGGACTTCACACTCCCTCCTGCTTCGGGTCCAGTCCTGTCTGAAGATGAGTCTTGAATTAATTCATAGATAGTTCATCTCCAAAACAGTTTCTCTATGAAACAACTTAGTTTCTCTTTAGATAAAGGTTTAGTTAGGAAGTCAGCTAAGTTTAAATTACTATAAACAAATTTTAAAGTGAATTCTTCCTCCTCAAAAAGTTTTCGAATGAATTGTAGTCTAATATCAATATGCTGGGTTTTTATATTTTCTACACTATTCTTACAGAAATATATAGCTGACTGATTGTCACAAAATTGAATAGGTTTTCCCACATTAGGTAGTACGTCTATTTATTTTAATATATAAAAATACCATATTGTTTCTTTTACTTTCAGTTAAAGCTATAAATTCGGATTCCATAGAACTTAATGCAATACACTTTTGTTTTCTCGATTTCCATGTAAATGGGGTATCATCTAGATATAGTATGTATCCACTTGTAGAGTGTCTATTGGTCAAATGACTTCCCCAGTTTGCATCAGAATATGCATTTAAGATGCCTCTATTAACATTTGATAAGTTTATTTTATAATGTTTTGTCCTAAAGACATAATTCATTAGATCTACAACGATTTTCCAATTTTGATATGTGTATCCATTACAGAATTGAGCCATTGTGTTTACTGAAAAAGAAATATCTGGTCGGCTTCTGTCTGCAAGGAAAGATAAACAACCTATTATTGATCTATATGGGTATTTTCTCACTAGCCAAATGACCCGGGCAACGCCCGTGTTTTACCCGATTGAATGTTTTGATTCAAATACTATTTGTTACAATTGTAAATTGGCGCCTTAAATAATTGCATATGTTAGTTAATAACTATAGCCTATGTGCTTTATCTGTCTATGTACTGTTGGCTTCCGTAGGTGTCTCTTACTGGGAAAAAGAAAGAGAGGATTCCGTTTGGTTATTATCTAATATATGCATTTATTTAGGGAGCGACCCGCTCCAACACAATAGTTACCAAGACGAAAAAGCGAGTGGGGGGAGACATGATGGGGGAGGGGGCAAAGGTGGCATGATCGTAGCCAACCAATAGGAGGGCGCCATTCCAAAAAAAAAGCAAACGGTGACAGAGGTGAAAACTGACTGATGATTAAGAGATGAAGAATGACGCTCGTAACTGCATATAGAATGAGTTCAGTCTCAATAATTTCATCTTCCTTAATTTTTGGTGGTAACCAGCACCTTGTTTTAAAAGGTAAATTTACCAATGTCTTAGGTAGATCTGTAAAACTAGTTATAAGTCTGTTTATATATGTTTCTTGATGTAAGTATATGCCCTTGTCTGTAGTTTCAAAGTTAACTCCTAACAGATATTTGACCGTTCCTAATTCCTCTATATCTAACTTTTCTTTAATAATTTGAATAGTTTTTCCAATTACAGATGTTTCTATTCCAAATAACAAGATATCATCAACATATACTATCAAGATAACACTATTATTCATTTTGTATACACAGTTGCACCATTTAATGGTCTCAAATCCTATTGAATTCAAAATTGAATCCAATTCTTTATTCCATTCTCTTCCACTCTGATGTAACCCATAAATAGTATTTTCTAAAAGACAAACTTTATCTTCACTACCTTTTAGTTTGAATCCATCAGGTTGATGCATGTAAATTTTTTCCTTCAAATTTCCATATAGGCTGATTTAACATCTAACTGGACATGCTTCCATCTTAGCAAATATACTAATATTATAAACAGGAATCTAATTATTGAAAAATTTACAAATGGTGAAAAAATGTCAGTGTAATCTATTCCATATTTCTGTCTATAACCTTGTGCCACAAGCCTAGCTTTATATCTTTTATATTATTTTTATCATCCCTTTTTACGCTATATACCCATTTATTACCTAATATTTTCATACCTTGAGGTGGGGGATCTACTAATTTCCATAATTTCCTATTTTTCATCACCTTAAGTTCATCCTCCATTGCTTTAATCCAATTCCTTTTTTCCTGTGATTGTTGTACATCATTAAAGTTTTTAGGAAGTTCTACATTATAGATTTCCTCATGGAAAATACTTCCGTACAAATCATCTTCTAAACAATTTGTTTCTATTTTAACTTCAATTTCCTCACTTATATCTGGTTTTTGTGGTCTAAATGAAAACATTTCAGAATTAAATTCAAGCTTTTGTATTTTGCAATATTTTTGTACATCATTAAATGATCTTAATTTTTGATCACTAGAAGGTGGATAATAGTATACATCTACTCGTGGTCCTGTCTTTCTAGGTACTACTAGTCTTTTCCATTTAGTTATGTCTATTGGGGTAAGTGTATGTAAATTATGGTTATCACTATCATTATTTTCATAAGGGTAGTTATCATCCTGTGGATAAAAAACATAGTGTACTCTAGAAGCAGTACCAAATAAAGTATCTACACCTTTCTTAGCTTCATCAATATATACATGAATGGTTTCTATTACTTTTCTATCTGCTGGTAACCAGATTCTATAACCTTTTGTTTTGGTTGCATAACCTACCATTATGCCTTAATTGGCCTTAGGTTGTAACTTATTTCTTTTCATTTTAGGGACATGTACATAAGCTAATGAGCCAAAAATTTTAAAATGTCTTACAGATGGTTTATGTCCTAACCATAATTCCATTGGACTTACTCCTTTTGTTAGAGCATGTTTACATCTATTTTTAGTATATACAAAGGTATTTAGGGCTTCTGCCCAGAATCTGGGTTGTAACCCACTATCTAAAAGCATTGCTCGAACACCTTCAATAGCAGTTCGATTAAACCTTTCTAATCCATTATCTGTCCTAATACATTTTAATTTGGCATTTAATGCTCTCTCTGACTTATGCAAGTATTGCTTAAAATAGTTAAAAACTTCTGACTTTTCTTTTAGGAAATAAACATTAACCTTTCTAGAGTAGTCATCTATGATAGAAAGAAAATATCTACTGCCACCAAGTGATCTCACTGGTGCAGGACCCCAGATATCCATATGCACTTTTTCTAAAGGTTTTCTAGTCAGAATTGTATAGCTAAATTTGAATGATGAGCTGGTGATCTTAGCTACTTTACATATATCACATGTGGTTGGATTACCCTGAACTTTTTCTAATCCTTTGACAGTATTCTTTTTACTCATAGAATTAAGTATTTCTGAGTTAATATGACAAAATCTCTTATGGAGAAAATTAAGATTTGAGTTATAAGAAACTGAATAATTTTGAGCTTTGGTTTTATTAGGGTATCCATTTACAATATATAATTTATCTACTCGTCTTGCTGTAAATAGATATTCCCCATTATTTTTAAAGATTGTCATTTTACCATTTTTCCATATAATCTTATTTCCTGCTATGTCTATGCATGATCCACTAATGAGATTCCTTCTCATGTTTGGTGCATATAAAACATTAAGTAGAGTTACCTCTACAAATGTGTTATTTATGTCTCTTAAAACAAAGTTGATATCTCCCTTACCTAAGATTGTTGACTTGCAGTCGACATCTCCAATCAAAGCGTCCATCGGGGGGATATCCTGGTAGTTCACAAACCAATCCTTTTCTTTGCAAAAATGAGATGTAGCTGTGCTGTCTATCATCCATTCTTCCCATTCACTAGTTGGATCACTTGCTCTTTCACAAATGTGGTGGAAGCTTAGAATTTCTGAGTGAAATGCAGAAGATTTTCCCTTGTAGTTCTGATCCTTTTTATAGTGTTGCCATTGAGAGTTTTTGTTTCTAAGAAAACAGTCTTTTAAAAGATGGCCAGTTTTCCCACAGAAGGAGCAATTCCTTATATCATGGGTTCTTGCTGTTCTTGGATGCACTCTTGGCTCCAGCATGCTTCCACTGCTATACTGTGCTTTTGCAGAAAAATAATTTTTCTTTTCATTTCTTTGGTACATCCTGGGAGTTTTTGTTTGATAAGCGTTTGCCACAATATCAAGTCCATCATCTTTTTTCTTTTGTTGAACTCTTCCCGATTCAGTTATTAAGTGGGCTTCAATGTTTTCAACATTGAATTGTTTTTCTTCTAGTCTGTATAGAACTTGGACAATGCCATCATAATCTTGAGGTAATTTCCTTATCAACTGAAAACACACAAGTACTTCAGGTAGATCAAATCCAGCTTCTTTAATCAGTTGTTTTTTCTCTTGGACTCTTTTTATAAATATTCCAATGGTTTCTTCATCAGGAGCAAATTTCAGTTCATAAAATTCGTCAATCAATCCAGCCAGTCTGGCCTTTGAATTTGGCTCAAAATTCTGCTTTAATATATACCAAGCTTCTTTTCCATCAGCAGCATTGGCAATCAAGGTTTGGTATTTTCTTTCTACTCCTTGGTAAATAGTAGTAAAAGCCCTATCCTTCCTCCATTTAAACTCTCTTATATCTTTGGCTGTTGCCTCAGCTGGAAGATCATGTTCATCTTCTATGATAAAATCCCAGCTTCCTCTATCGATTAGAAGGACCTTCATATCCACTTTCCAGATATTGTAGTTAAACGCATTCAGCTTAGGAAACGTGAAATTTGAATAATTCATTTTTAAATTTTAATACGGCCCCAAAAGCTTAGCCAATTTTTTTCTTAAATAGCTATATTATTCAGGTAAAAGCTTGCAAGTAGGCCCATAACCTTTGTTGGGTGCAAGGAGGACAGAGATGGCACCTTTTTTAAAATATTTTCTTTTTAATACTTGAAGCCCTGAGAGCATCTAGATTCTCTGCCCAAACAAAACTACACTTTTCTTTTTAACCAACTAGACATATGCAAATCCTCTATTATACATTAATTTTGCACAAGAATTTACATATATAAATTTACAATTTTTTTATAATTAAATTTAAAAATACAAATTATTTAAACAATATAATTTACAAATATTCAAGTATCTTACATTTAATGAAAAGATGATCACCTCTAACAAAATTTATTCATTTAAATGAATAAATAACTTCTTCTTCTTCTCTTCTTTCTTATCTCCACTCAATCACACTAAGGTATCAAGCTTGTAAAGCTTGAGATTTTTGATTGTGTCTGCCGGGGAAGAGTAGAGCTCATCAATGGATGAGTCAATACAGTCAATAATATGTCTTGGGGTTGCAGGCTGAGAATTGCACTTAGTACATAGTGGGAAAACCTTGCAACCATTCTGGAAAGTCATTGTCTGTAGATGACCAGACTTGAGTCTGGAAATCAAAGACTGTTGTTCTCTTGGGAGGACAGAACCAGTGCTTGTCCCTCCTGCTCTGTACCAGTCATGTGCAGCATCAGATTTCCATTCCTGCAGGCATTGGGTTTTGATGGTACGGAGGAGGTCTCTTTCATCTAGTTGGGTGGTGGATTCTCTTGCTTCAGGTAGGCCAAGAGCTCCAGCTTTTGCCAGAGAGTCTGCCAGCTCATTACCAGGAATTCCAACGTGAGCTGGAAGCCATTGCACTGTGACTGAGCTGTTGGCTGGGAGTCGGTTTACAGACTTAGCAATGCTCTTGAGGAGAGGTTCTTGACTGGAGAAGCAGCTTTGAAGGGTATAAATGGCTGCTCTTGAGTCGGAGTAGATTATTATTTTGCTTGGTGAGTTGATGTTGATGTCTTTTAGAGCCGTATCTATAGCAGAGAGTTCTGATTTATAAACTGAAAGATGTCTAGGGTGGGAGAGGGAGATTTTTTCCAGGATATTATCTTTGTAGATAGCAATTCCACTGCCAGAGAGTCCAGTTTCAAGTTGGCTACCGTCAGTGTAAATTGTGATGTCAAAGAGGGAGCTATTTTCCTCAATGATTTGGAGGCCAAGAGCTTTAAGTAATTCTGGCTGAGTTTCATGTTTGTGGGGATTGTCTGGTAGATGAGGGAAACAGATGAGTTTGTTGCAAGTTTTGTGTGGGGGATAGGAAGTTCTGTGTTTGAGATTAATTGGGATGTCTAAAAGATTAGAGTTGTGAGCCATGTTGAGAGGTGTGGGGCGTTTTAATCTTTGGTTTGGGACCCAATTTCTAATAAATTTTCCTGAAGATGTTCTTTTGGAGAGTTAATCTTTTTTGTTATAAATTTTGAAAAGCAGATTTTTCTCCTTAGGTGCAGGGGAAGAAGGTTGGATTCGAATTCAGCAATGCGATTTGGGCAGGATCCTCGAAGTCCGCTGATAATTTTAGCTGCGCTTGCTTGGATTCTGTCTATTTTGGATAGGTTAGTTTTACTTGCATTGATCCAGGCTGGTGTAGCATATTCCAAAATAGGTCTTACGAGTGCAAGGTATGTTGTGCGTAAGATATTGGCATTTGCACCCCAGTTTAAGCCTGATATTTTTTTCAGGATTTTGAGCCTATTTTTGGCTTTGCTTATCATGGTGTCAATATGTTTTTTAAAAGTGAGCGCAGGGTCGAGTGTGACACAAATATATCTTGGGGAATCTGAATATTGAAGTTTTGAATTATTTAAGAAAATATTTGGGGTCCAGTGGCGAAGGTGGTTGTTGATGGTGAAGAGGCCGATTTCAGATTTGTTGATGTTGATGGATAATTTTAGTTTCTGAGTTACCTTTTGTAGATTTTTCATGGCTTTATTCAGAGATTGTTCTGCATCGGAGAGGTTGTTTTTGGAGACCCAGATGATTATGTCATCTGCGTAAAGGGCAATTTTAGCTGGCGGTTTGTTAAAAGTGTGTACATCATTTAGGTAAATATTGAAGAGAATAGGGCTTAGGATTGATCCTTGGGGTAGACCTTGGTAAATACGAGTTTTTGATTTGATGTTGTTGAAGTTAACCTGTATGGTGCGCTTGGATAGAAAATTGCTGATCCAACTCAGCATACTTCCCTCTATTCCAAGTTCATCGAGTTTGAGAATTAGTTTTTCCTTCCAGACTCTGTCGAAGGCTTGGGAAAGGTCGATGAAGGTTGCTATAGTGGATTCTGTAGGTTTATGATGGAAGCTGTCCTGCATTTGTTGAACAAGTAAAAGATTGAATCCTCTGTGCTTTGATATTTTTTAAAAGCTCTTTGATGAGGGTCTAGTAGGTTGTTGAGGTTAAGATAAAAAGTTAACCTATTGAGATTCATGTGTTCCATGATTTTGCAGGGAATAGAGGTCAGAGAGATAGGTCTGTAGTTGGTTGGGTGGTTCTCAAGCTTGCCTGGTTTGTGGATGGGGATAATTGTGGCATGTTTCCACTCTTTAGGGAGGGTAGACGAGCTCCAACTGTAATTGAAAATGCTTAAGAGTTCTAGTTTGGCATGGGAACTGAGGTTTTTCAACATGGGTCCAGTGATGTTGTCTGGACCAGGAGCTTTTGTAGGGTCAAGATGTCTTAAAGCTTCGTCCAGTTCATGCTCTTGAAAAGGTTTACTGAAAATGTTGTGGCTGGGTTTGGATTTTGCAAGGTTTCTGGTGAGCCTAGATTTTCTACCTATTATTTTATCCTGTAAATTAAAATTAAGTTTTGCGGTGGAGCTGTAATGGTGGGCAAAATGGTTTGCTATGCTGTATTTGTCTGTGAGGGGATTTCCAGAATTATCCTTGAAGGTATTTGAGCTGCTGTGAGATGGAGTGTCCTGATTGAGGGCATGTAGTAATCTCCATAGTTTCGTGTCGCTGGTTTTTGGGTCAATTGAAGAGCAGAGTTCAATCCACTTATTCTGTTTGATTTGGTCGGCCTTAAGCTTAATTTTTGCAGCAAGGTGATTGTAATCTCTGATGAGGAGGGTGTTGTTGGTCTCATTGAGGTCTTGGTAAACTTGGTTCCTATCTTCTATTTCATCTTTCAAAAGATCTAGTACCTCTCTATATCCAGGAATGTAGAATTTTCTGTTTCCTCTGGGGATATTTTGTTTGGCAGAAATTAGGACTGCAGACTTCCAGTTCTTCCACCTGTCTTCCAAAGAGGAATTTGGTGGGATTTTGCTGAGAAGACTATCTAACAATATTTTAAATGAATTCCAGGAGGCTTTTTTATAGTTCCAGAAAAGTCTTTGTGAAGATTTTGGGAGGGAAGTGGAGGTGGAGATTTCTGTTAGCAGAGGGAGATGGTCGCTTCCGATGCTTTTCAGGGTGCTGTTTTTTATGAACTGTTGCATAGATGGGGAGGTGATGGTGAGATCTAGTGTTTGCGGAGTTCCATAGGAGTGAGAGATGTAGGTAGGACCATGGGACACAATTGTGAGTTTGTTGTCATCAATGAAGGTGCTGAGGATAGAGCCCTCAGTGTTGTTGAGGGAACAGCCCCAAGATTGATGCTTGGTGTTGAAGTCTCCAAGGATGAGTATATTAGGATCAAGTAGGTGTGCAACTAAGTCTAGTTCTGGGCCTGGTTTTTGGGGTGGGTGATAAGTATTCACAATTGTTAGGGGTCTCTGATTGGGTAGGTGTATTTTGAAGGCCTGTAGTTCAGTATGGGTTGTTGAAGGAGTGTCAATTTCTTCAAAGGAAAGGTCTTTGATGAGGGTCAGGAGCCCTCCTCCTCCATCTGCTGAAGGCCTGTCTTTTCTCAGTATTTTGAAGCCCTTTACCTTAAAAAGGTGGTTGGGCTTAAGCTTGGTTTCTTGCAGACAAATGATATTAGTGCCTTTGGAGACCGCCAGTGATAATATCTCATCCAGTTTAACCTTGCTCTTACTAGTAGATATGCCATTGATGTTACATTGAAGAATATTCAATTTGGCATTGGGAGACTGTAGGGAATTTTTCGAATGAAGCCCTCTGCCTAAACTCCAGACGCGGCCCTGATTATTCTGCGCGACGGCCGATGCAGCATAGTGGGGAGATTTGACAACCATCATGATTGGGTAAAGTAAAAAGCGTCTGCCTTTGTCGTTAAGACTGGGAGCATTACTCAGTGGCAGGCCGACTTAGCTCCAAAAGAAATGGCCACCTCTGACATGAGGAACAGACGCCATGTGCAGCCGCTCCTAACATGGAGTACAAACGCTGCTCATCCTGTATCCCTGGATCAGGAGCCCTTACAGGGTACTATCAGCCGGGCCAGCTGAGCCCAGGTTTTTTAGTGAGCTTGTTACTGCCCTCCCTCCTCCTTTTTCATCCGGGCTTGGGACCGGCAAAGGCAGAGTTTTAAAACTAAAAGTTAAAATAACTAAAATATTCCAATGCTGAAATTTGAAAGAAAAATATATTATTTATTAGCGCACGATGCCTAAATTCTCACTTAAAAAAAAAAATAGCACTCGCAACATTGCACAACAGCACCACAAAGTGAAACTTAAACTAACAGAAACCAAAAGTGTGCAGGTGTGCAGGGCGATCATCGCCGCTTGCCCCCGCAGTAATACCTTTTTAGCAGTAAAGTTGTATGTAAAAAACAACTGTCGAAATTTCAAATTTTAAAATAGTCAAACTATCGGAAGTGTCGTATTATCGATATTGTCGAATTATGGTTTGTTATTTGATAGACCGGTGGTCGGGACATCAGAAGAGGGTCGAATTAACGTAGATTGTCGAATTAACGAGGTTATGCTGTATATATTTTCTTTATAAATATTTTCTCAATGTTTTAATGGCATTTAGCTAGATTACTATAATCGGTATACTAGGTGTTAAACAAGGATATAATATGCTATGATAACAAATAAATATAATATTCTCATAAAGATTTATTTTTAGTTTAACATGAAAAAAAAATAGCAACTCTCAAGCAAGAGGACACCTATCTGTAAAGGACACTTTGGTTCTGCAACTAGGTGTCCTTTTTAGGGAAGTTTTCTTGTATTAGGTTTGTAAACTATTGTGGAATAAGCTCTCGGATAAAATATCTTTACACTGCATATGGTTTTAAAGTTATGGGATGAAGAAATTTTTTATATATATATATATAGTTGATCTAATGTCTTGAAATTCACTTTAAATTTTATTACATATATATTGATATGATTGCTAACTTCATTTTTGTTTGCAGAGACCCTACTTATTATTTTTGTTTGCCAACTTTAAATTGAATGGGCGCATGTTACTCGCGCAAGGCAAATAAGAGTTATTTATCTTCATCATCTGCTGATCATCCTCGCATGGCTACTGTAAAGAACGAAGAGACTCTCTCTCGTACTCGACCAACGCCTTATTCTCGAAATATTCCTCAGCCAAACCCTGCCATTTCCAAAAAGATAACATTTATTCCCAAGCCTACAGAAACACTTCCAATGGATGGAAAACATCATGGACGTTCTAGCAGCATTCCAAGACCTACTGGACCAAAAATTGCTTCAACCATTGCATCTTCAGAAGAGTTAGATACAAACAGTAATCATTCAAATTTATTATCAGAGTCACACTATTTGGCTAATAATAATATCCAGAATTTAGTGACATCCTCAAAGGCTAAAAATGCTTCAACATTGTCTAAAGGACAAACCTCATTTTCAAAAATTCCTTCAAAATTGACAGCTAATCTTTCTGGTTTGCCTCGGCCTCAAGTGGCACACATTGTGCAAAAAAATATTGCTACCAATGACAGTGAAATAAAATTTAGGAGTAATCATGATCCTTCCCCAGATGGAGAAGAATGGGACTCAGGACTAGGTAGTAGTCTAGCTGAAAAGCAGTTAAATAAGTCTGAAGATGCTGAAACTTTGAAAGATGCTGATATATCTTTGGAATCATCACCAATTGTTTCTAGTAATGACATGGTTCGTAAACATATTCTAAAATTTGAAAATATTTCATTGCCATCAAATTGCGATGATATTACAAAGAAAAAAAATGCAAATATTTCAAAAACTTCTTTTCACAACCCTTCAACATCATCTTATAGAGGTGTATTGAACTATTCCGAAAGTTTCAAAAAAACATTTGTTGATTATGGAAAAAATAGCCCCCCTCCAATAACTTATGGATCATATAAAAATTTTCTTATGTTTAAAAAGAATATTTCTCCTGTTTCTAGCTCTAACTATGCATACTCTGCCGGTAATAAAAAGGAAATAAAAGAACTTAAAAATGGTAAACCAAGTAAATTGCCTGGAAGTTTTAATAGTGGCAATAACAAAAATACCTTTTCAGAAAATAAAATGATTGAAGGTGGAATATCTCTCCCTGCACAAGAGCAGCCTAAAATGAAATCTAGTCAGTCACAGCAACAAGAAAATGGCGATAATTCTTCTTTGACCACTCTTAGTCCCGTAGCAGAACTTGAAAATAGGCAATTTTTGATTGATGATGAAATTTCAGATCAACCGGGATTAATCTCTTTCCAGCAACAAAAATTGGAAAAACAAAGCTCCAAACAACCCAACTCACTTAAAGAATCAGTTAATGAACTTCAAGAACTAAAAGCTAGTAGTTCAGTCAGCCCCCAATCAGCTGGAGCTAGCATCATATCTTCCTGTTCTAGCCTTTGTTCTGATGATCTAAATTTGGAATACGGGGAAAATACTAATTTGCGATCTGTGAAACCCAGACCACGTTCATTGGGATGTGAGACACCTCGTGTTCGTTCTACCAGCATGCCCCTTCGCCCACCTCGACAAATGTCTGTACATGAACAAGATGATGGATGTGTTCGGATAGATGCTTCCTCATACCGCTTACTTTGCCAAGATCTCAATTCTGTTAAGACCATGCTACATCGTTTGAAGAGCATTATTTATGATGTAAGTATGCTTTAAAATATTATGACTAGCTATATACAATGTGTTGAAAATAAAGAATACACAAATTCAAATTGTTCCTCCAAATGTGCACATTGTCCAAATTTGTGATAAGTAAATATATATTGTATCCTCAGATAATCCTTGTGGAGAAAATGTAGGGTCTAACAAAAATTTTCACCATATACAGTAAAACCCCTCTATATTAAACTCCAATGGGACGAAGCTTTTGGTTCACTATAGCCACGGTTTGGCCATTTTTTTTTTTCACTTTTTAAAATTTTTAGACCGTATAATTAAAAGACAGCTATACACGCAGAAAAAGGCAGCCCCGTAAAAATGGTTACTTTGTTTTAATTCCCTAAATAGACCTTTTTCTTTACATTAATGCAGAATATCAAAAGAAGTCATTTGATAATAGGCTCTTCTTATCATTAGCATACGAGGTGTGTTCAAAAAGTATCGCAACTTTTGTGTTTTTTCAAAAATTATTTATTTATTCATGAATACCTATTTTGTCCCCTTCAAAGTAATCCCCATGAGATATTATACACTTGTGCCAACGGTTTTTCCAATCTTCGAAGCACTTCAAAAAATCATTTTTAAAAATCTTTTTCAACTTCTTCGATATCGTCTTTATCTCATCAAGCGTAGCGTAATGTAGTCCTTTCATGGGCCTCTTCAGTTTAGGGAACAAGAAAAAGTCACAGGGGGCCAGATCTGGGGAATACGGTGGCTGCGGCATTATTAGTGTGTTGTTTTTGGCCAAAAAGTTGCGCACAAGCAACGATGTGTGAGCAGGGGCGTTATCGTGTTGCAAAAGCCAATTTTTGTTCTTCCGCAAATCCGGGCGTTTCTGGCGGATTGCATCACGCAAATTGCGCATAAATTGCAGGTAATATTCCTTATTGACCGTTCTACCCTGTGGCATGAACTCATGATGCACCACGCCCCTGCAATCGAAGAAAACTGTCAGCAAAACCTTCACATTTGACCGAACTTGGCGCGCTTTTTTCGGTCTTGGTTCGTGCGGCAGCTTCCATTGAGATGATTGAGCTTTGGTTTCCACGTCATAACCCACGTTTCGTCACCAGTTATGACCCTCTGGAGCAAATTTGGGTCGTCGCAGACAGAGTCCAACATCTCATTAGCAATGTTCATGCGATGCTGTTTTTGGTTGCAATTGAGCAATTTTGGTACGAATTTTGCGGCGACCCGTCTCATGCCCAAATCATTGATAAAAATCGAATGGCACGAGCCAATCGATATGTTTAGGTCCTCAGCAACTTCTCTAATGGTGATTCAACGATTGGCCAATATCATTTTCTCCACTTCATTAATTTTTTCGTCTGTTGTTGAAGTGCTCGGGCGTCCGGCACGCTCTTCGTCGTTCACATCTTCTCGGCCTTCTGAGAACATTTTGTACCACTGATAAACGTTGCTTCGGTCCAAGGTAGCTTCTCCGTATGCCACAGTCAACATTCGGAATGCACCCGCGCACTTAATTTCGTTTTTCACACAAAATTTGATACAGGTCCTTTGATCCATTTTTTTTAATAGGTAAAAATCGAAGACGATCCAAAACACCTGCAAGCAAAGCAGCTGTCAACAATTAAGTGAACATTCAAAATGGCCGAGCTTGTCGGCATAAGTGAGAGACATGAGTACCAACATAAAGCCACAAAAAGATATAAATTCGAATATACATAACCCTCGAAAATTCAAAGGTCGCGATACTTTTTGAACACACCTCGTACATGTTTATATATACAGTCGAACCTCTTTAATTCAACATCCCATGGGATCATAGCTTTCGGTTGAATTAAAGTTAGATGATTAGCTAATAATCTAACCTGCTAAAATAATATATTTTAAAAGTAGCTTTGTAATATAAATTAATGATATTGTCGCGTAGATAAATAAAGCAAGGGCAAATTTGGGAATAATTAATTTATTAA
Source organism: Cordylochernes scorpioides (assembly GCA_030710605.1). Lineage (NCBI taxonomy): Eukaryota > Metazoa > Arthropoda > Arachnida > Pseudoscorpiones > Chernetidae > Cordylochernes > Cordylochernes scorpioides. The sequence goes on along the minus strand of CP092886.1, from coordinate 89,039,171 downwards.
AAAGGGTATTTACCTTCTAGCTCTCCAATAAAATTATTTACAAGAGGTATTTATAGGGAGATAAAGGGTCAGATAATAATACAACTTCTCCCAAGGTAAAGATAATAATAATGAGCGTCGCCAGCCACCGAGGCGTCCCGTTTTCCTTATTTGCAGATAAGATCCCGAGAACACCTGTGGTCCTCCCCGGGGTTCAGGGATGATTGACAGGTGTCCCATCTGGATGGAGCTTCTTGACATTACTCCCTCTTTAGAGAAAACTGAGACCCGCTGATTAGCTTGTCTCAGCCCTTCTTGTTCTGGAAGGAAATCTTATCACGGCTGGTGTTCCCTAGCAGAATGGAATGTTGTTCTTCAGGTCCAGGTAGGGCTTCATCCGAATTACATGGACGATATCTTTGGCTTTCCGTGATCGGGGAGACGGGTACACAGGCTCTACTTCATACGTAACTTCTGAAAGCTTCTTGGTCACCTTGTAGGGACCGAAGTATCTCTTCAGTAGCTTTTCTGAGAGCCCTACTTTTCTGATGGAAGTAAAAACCCACACAAGATCATCCTTCTGGTAATAGACTGGAGTATGTTTCTGGTCGTAAAGTCAACGGTCTTTCACCTGTTATTGTAAAAGGCGTGATCGGGAGAGTTAACGCGCTTCCTCAGCTCTGGTCACAAGTTCTCCAACGTAGTCGTCAGAGATCTCATCTGGTAGGTAAGGTAGTACAGCATCGATGTAGATCTCTGCCTCGCGGGCGTGGACAAGAAAGGAGTGTAGCCGGTTGCCTCCTGTTCAGCAGTGTTGTAAGCAAAAGTTACGTAGGGTAAAACTTGGTCCCAGTCCTTCTGCTCGACACCTGTGTACATGGACAACATGTCTCCCAGAGTTTTGTTGAACCTTTCAGTCAGGCCGTTGGTCTGGGGATGGTAGGCCGTTGTAAATCTGTGCACAATTCCGCAGAGAGCATTGATCTCTTTTATTACTTGAGAAATGAAATTTCTTCCGTGATATATATGTTATCATTTCTCTAGGAGCTCCATGCTTCAAGATAACATCTTCAACCAGTAACTTAGCTGTTTCGATTACTCCTCCATCTGGGATTGCTTTCGTTATGGCATACCTTGTCATATAATTGGTGCACACAATGATCCAACGGTTTCCATCTTTAGAAACTGGAAATCTTCCAAGGAGATCAACCCCGACCTTATAAAATGGCTTTTCTACGGGTGGTATGGATACAAGTTGTCCAGCCGGACGTCGAGGTAATTTCTTCCTTCATTGACACTCCCGACAATGGCTTACATATTGGCGAACAGTTCTATAAAGGCCAGGCCAATAGAATCATTTCTTCACTTTGTCATACATTCGGGCAAAACCCAATTGCCCAGCTGTAGGAGCATCATATAAATCTGCCATAACTTCCAATCTTAAGTGCTTAGGAATCATCATAAGCCAGGGTCTTCCTGTTGTGCTATAGTTTTTCTTGTATAAGATGCTGTTGATAATGCTGAATTCCTTTCTGTTGTAGCCTGATTCATCAAAGTGTCCCAAGACAGGTTCTGAAATTTGAGCTGTTTTAAGGACTTCAAACACTTTCTCTTGAGCTGCATCCCAATAGAATTGTTTTTCAGTCTTCAGTAGGTCATGCAAATATCTAGCTTTGTCGGAAAAGTTTTTAATAAATCTTCGGTAAAATTAACATGATCCAAGAAAGCTCCTCAGTTCAGAGATATTCCTTGGCCTCGGAAATTTAGAGATGGCTTCAACTTTATCTGGATCTGGATCAATTCCATTGGCGTCTACAAGGTGTCCTAAAATCTTTATCCTCCATGATCCAAAAAGACACTTTTTGTGGTTCAAGCTTAGTCCAGCTTTCTGGATGCACCTTAATACAAGTTGTAGATGACGTAGATGCTCCTCAAAGGTAGGTGAGTAAACTATGATGTCGTCCAGGTAGCAAAGGCACATGTTCCATTTAAGACTGCCCAGAACACTATCATCCTTTCAAACATTGCTGGAGTGTTGCATAGACTGAAAGGCATTACTCGGAATTCATACAGCCCATCTGGAGTGATGAAGGCAGTTTTCTCCCTGTCTTTTTCGTCCATTTCAATCTGCCAATACCCGGACCGAAGATCCATCGTGGAGAAATAACTAGAGCCGGCTAAACTGTCCAAGACATCGTCAATGCGTGGCAGCGGATAAACATCTTTTTTTGTTATTCAATCGACGATAATCTACACAGAATCTCCAGGTCTCATCTTTCTTTTGAACTAGAATAACTGGAGATGACCAAGGACTCTCAGAGGGCTTCACGATGTGATTTTCAATCATCTTGTTCACTTCATCTTGAATTAGTCGTCATTCACTTGGTGCTACTCTATAGGGCCGCTGTTTGATAGGAGAGTGGTCTCCTGTGTTTATCTTGTGCTTCACAGTACTGGTGGGCTTAATAAGAGTTCCCCCAAAGTCAAATATGTCAATAAACTCGTCAAGGCATGAAAAAGCTGTAACCTTTGAATTTCAGACAGCCCAGGATCTAGAGTAAGGTTTATCTTCTGTGACCATTCACGTGACTTTAGCTGCGTTTCTTGTAAATTATCGCTGGATTCAATAAGACTGCAGATATTCCCATTCTCATAACTTTCCATGGTGCACATATTCATTCCTGATGGAATCAGTTGCAGCCAAGACGCTCCATTCGCCACCCAAATGCTACCTCGACCATGTCGAAATGTAACCAATGAGTTTGGTATAAAAACTTCCTTTCTTAATAATAAATCCTTAGAAGCTGAGACTAAAACATATCTAACACCACATATTTCTTCGTTTATCACGCTGATCTTCTTTATTGATTTAAGCGGGATGACAAAGTCGTTGGAAGCAAACAATCTCTGGTTTTCCCTCTCTCAAGATTCCAGGACAGAGGTTTCCCCGAGATATGGAGTTCATTCCTGCCACAATCAATGACGGCCTCAGTGGCCTAGAAGAAGTCCCATCCGCATATGATGTCATGGCTGCATTCCACCATAACAACAAATTCAAAGGATATCTTCAGACCATTAACTTCTATGTTCAGGACACATTTTCCTAGGGTCTCTATTAAATTTTTGTTTGCTGCTTTAAGAATGGGATCTGGTTCTTTGAAGAGAGGTGTCTTTAGTTTGCGCCGAAATTTGTCCGAAATAACAGAAAAGTCTGCTCCTGAATCCACCAATGCTTTAATTTTGCGTCCATTTATTTCGACCATGACCAAATTTTCTTTTAATTTAGCGGCGATATACCCTGGAGGATATTCCTCAATGGTGACCTCATCCCCGTTAGAAGCTGCTCCACATAGTTTTTCATATTCTGAAGCTTGGGAGAACGGCTGAAATGGCAGGCTGGCGACTGGGATTGTCTTCGGGCTGGCAACCTTGCGCGGCTTGGTGTGGAGAAGATCTCTGGTAGAAGTACGTCGAGGTTTGGGGCGTTACATAGTCTTTGTTGTCGTCTTATCTCGGGGGTCGACTCGAAAACCCAACATTTCTTCCTTCTCCGCCATTCCTTGACCTGGCTTCAGCGAAGACCTGCTGTCGTTCCCTACAATAACGGACGACATGTCCGCAGTGGAAGCAGATTGGTTTGTCGTCGTAGGTTCTCCATTGTTCCCTCTTCCTGGGTTGGGTTGGTCGGTCGAGATTATAGAGCGTGCCTGGTTGTTGCTGTACCACATTGATTTGTGGTCTGGTGGGTTAAAGAGCATGGCTGACTTCTTCCCTCACAGTCTGTTCCAGGGCGTTCACTTCTCGGAGAGGATTGACCACTTCAGGTGCTGAGAAGACCTTTTTAATTTATTCTCTAACAATGCGGCGAATTAAGCCGGCCAAGTCGTCTGAGTCGTCAACATACAAAATGGGCATTACATTTGACAACCTGGCGATTTTCGTACAGCCGATCCTGCGCTGCTTGACGGTTGCCAGATGATGGCAAAACTTCAGGATCTCATCTCCCGTCCGTATGTCTTTCGCCACCAATACCTGGTGTTGGAAATGATTCAGGTAACAACTCTAGATGGCGTGCATCACAGGATGCGCCACAGAGTCCGTCCACGTGACCTTTTCGACTATAAAAGACGGCGCGCACGCGAGTGATAGAGAATGTATTAGATCGGAGTAAAGAGCTCAGAAGATATTAGAGCCTAGGTGAACGATTACTCGTGCTCAGAAGATATTAGAGCCTTGGAGATCCATCACTCGTGCTCAGAAGAAGAAAGGAATTAAAGAACTCAAAGGAATTAAAGAACTCAAAGGAATTAAAGAACTCAAAGGAATTAAAGAACTCAAAGGAATTAAAGAACTCAAAGGAATTAAAGAAGTTAAAGAACTCTAGGAAGTTAAAGAATTCAAAGAAGTTAAAGTTTAAGAGGATAAAGTAAGGAGTTGGGGTTAAAGAAGAGTTAAAGTCGAAGTAGAAGTTAAAAAGTGAATGTATAGTGAATGGAAAAAAAAAAAAAAAAATGAATGTATATATGTAAATGAGGCCTGTTGGGATCGAGATATTGCAAATAGGCAATTAAAAAGGTTATATTTTATACAATTGGGTTTACTTTACATTTCCTCGAATTGCGCGAACAACGGCTGGTGAACCACTCCATTTTATATCGCCTTTCACTTATTTAAAACATTTCTGGTGAGCTGGACGCGATAGGCTTGGTGGTAAGATGGAGGAGGTGAATGAAAGACGAAGAGCTACAAGACGTATATTTACCGAACAAGTTAATGATTTATATGCAGAATTGACAAAGTTTCGCATTGATAAAAATAAGGTTTATGCAAAGTTTGATCAGCTTGATTGTTTGCATAATGAGCTTGTAGCTTTGAATGAGCAGTACCAATTAATATTGTTATCCCAAGAAGAAATTTCTGATGAAGAAATTGACAGAGAATTCGAGAATTGTGAAATCTACATACAGGAAAGATTTAATATACAGTATAAAATTAGCGTATTACGTAAGCAGGAAAAAGATGCTATTTCAACTAATAGTAAAAATAAAGTTGAATCTAAAGAAGCAAATATTACTAAAGATAAAGAAGAAGCTATCGATACAGCTGATCACATGAAACTGAAATGGCGGATGCCAAAAATACTTTTACTAAAGATGAGGAAACTAAAGTCAGCGAGGCAAGTTATGCATATACATTAGAAATGGACTTTAATAAGGAAGAGTTGGAGCAAGAAGAAACTGCTATTGAGATATATGAAGATGAAAATTTAAAGAATAAAGAAGATTCTGAAGCTGAGTCCAAAGGCGATAGAATAAGGGATTTGGAAGCTGAACCCAAAGGCAATGGAGTAAAGGATTCTAAAACTGCAAATAAAGGTTATGAATCGGTAAACAATTCTAGAGTGGCAACTGAAAGCGCTGATCAAGTAAAGATTTCAGAAGAAGAAACTGAAGGAAGCGCATTAGATTCTAAAGAGGATGATAGGGTCAAATATTCTCGTACTGATAAATCTAAAGATAAGGAAGCGGAAGATTTTGAAAAAATAGCCAGAAAAGTAAAAGAGGAAAGGCATGGAAGATTCATTCTGAACTTTGAAAAATTGAATGAGCGAAAGGAACCAATTAAGGTTGAAGCGTTGGATCAAACTAATAGTTGCGATAGTGTACCGCCTTTACAGAGAGAAGATTGGTTGAATGAAGGTTTCATCGAAAGAGTTAATGAAAATCCACCTGAGGAAAAAGGAGACTATTTTCCTCATCGCCCTGTATTTAGGAGTGAATCCAAAACGATGCCTATACGGCCAGTATTTGACGCTTCCTTTCAAGGACACAACAGACTCTACTTGAATCAGTATTTAGAAAAGGGACCCAATCTACTGCAAAGAATCCCTGAAATAAGGATAAAATTTCAGGAAAATAAGTTTGGAGTTTTGGCGGACTTAAGAAAATATTTCCAAATGATAGCCATTAAGGAGAACGATAGAGACTACCTAAGATTTCTTTGAAGGAAGAGGATAGAAAACTGATGGCTTTTGGGCATAGGGGACTTGTTCTCGACCTAAATTCTAGTCCATTTTTGCAGATTGCCGTAATTGCCATCTTCAAACGATAAAAGATTCTCTAGAAAAGATGGCAAAGATGTTGGCTCGGTCCTACTATATGGATGACTGTGTAGCCACTCTGGAAACAATGCAAGAGGTCAAAGAGTTTCTAAGGTCTGCCACCGAGATTATGGAAAGGGCAAAAATGAGAATAAGAGGGTGGGAGTATTCCTTTGATGATACCTCAAGTGAAGATCCTTTAACCAAAGTATTGGGGATCGTTTGGAACAAAAGGGAATGTATATTAAAATGTGAATTCCCTAAAAATGTAAGCCTTCCCACAAGATTGGCGATACGTCTTATGCTGTCAGTGGTTCAGCGGATATTTGATCCACTTGGATTTTGTGCTCCAGTTCTCGTAGCACCAAAATATTGTTGCAGCGATCTTGGGAGTTAAAAATAGGATTTAATTCACCATTGCCTGAAAGTATGGCTCATGAGTTTTAAACTTGGTGTGATCAAATGAGATTCCTTGAATCAATAAAGATACCCAGAGACTTTGACCAGGATTCACAAAAGCAGGCCTGGGAGAGAAAGTAAATGGCCTGACAGATATAGTTCTAAATGATGTAATTATTGCATGTTAATTGTAAATATTTGTCGAAGATTTAATTTTGACTATTTCTTTGTCAAAATTGGTGGAAGAATGTTAAAACTAGATAATATACATAATGTAATTTTCATAAGATCATTTGTATAATATCATCCACAAATCACGAGAGCCAATCAGGTGAGACTTTGAACGGGAAAGGAATGTATAAAAGGCACGGCAGGATGGCCGGTGCAAAGTGGGGATTAGCAGAGTGGATATTGGCAGAGTTGGAGATTGTTAAGAATCTGATTGTGGAAGAGAAGAGCCTAGGAGATGAATTACTCATGCTCAAAAGATATTAGAGCCTAGGAGATCGATTACTCGTGCTCAAAGGATATTAGAGCCTAGGAGGTGAATTACTCGTGCTCAGAAGAATAAAGTGATAAAGAAATCTATGGGAAGCCTCTGGTAAAAGTTGAAGAAAGAGAAAAGAGCTCAAGTTGAGAAGGAAAAGGGAAAATGAAAGAGCTCAAGTAGAGAAAAAGCCCACTGAAGAAATTGAAGAAAGAGAAGAGGCTTAAGTTAGCAAAAAGGTGATTGGCAGAATAGCCGGAAACTTGCTCCAACTGATATAGGTCTAATTTTGTGTATAATTCATCATAGAAAATAAAGCCCATTATATTCGAGATCACCAAACCCTGTCATTCATTTCCCTCAGGAATACCACCTGCCTATCGCTGCAATAGTTAGACACAAAACTATCTATTTAAATTGGTCATTTGGTTATTCATAGTTTTCTAAATTAATTCATTCATTTTTTTTTCCTATCTTTTATTCCCAACATTTCTGGTGAATCTCCTAGGCTCTAATATCTTTTGAGCACGAGTAATCGATCTCCTAGGCTCTAATATCTTTTGAGCACGAGTAATTCATCTCCTAGGCTCTTCTCTTCCCCAATCAGATTCTTAACAATCTCCTTCCAATCTCCAACTCTGCCAATATCCACTCTGCTAATCCCCACTCTGCACCGGCCATCCTGCCGTGCCTTTTATACATTCCTTTCCCGTTCAAAGTCTCACCTGATTGGCTTTTGTGATTTGCGGATGATATTATACAAATGATCTTATGAAAATTACATTATGTAAATTATCTAGTTTTAACACCTGGTATGTGTACTCCGAAATTCCCTTTATAATGTGAGCAACCATCTCACCTTCTTCCTTGCGAGGGTTCACCTGTTGGCAGAGACTAAGAATCTCCTGGATGTATAACTCGCTGGATTCCTCGGCCTTCTGTGCTCTTGACTTCAGAACTTCCTCGGCACGTCGAGCAGAATCCTCCTGCAGTCCAAACACACCGCGGAATGCGTCTTCAAAGCTTCTCCATGAATTGAGTGATTCTTCGTTATTATCAAACCACCTTCCAGCAGTTCCATTCATATAAAAGACGACGTTGGCAAGCTTCATGGTCTCGTCCCATATGTTGTACTTCGACACTCTCTCGTACTCCTTCAACCACTGTCCAGAAGTTATATTTCCATCTCCAGAAAAGGTAGAAAGATCTCGTTGGCGCTGACAAGGGAGGTAGGATCCGCTAACAGTAGGTCTGTGGTCGTCTTTCATTTTTATTCATTGTCGCAAAGGTTAAAGAATTGGTTCATGTCCCTGTAGATGTCAACTTCTTCAAAGTTCCGTCACGTTACCCAGCGTATGACCATCGCTAGCCACCAAGGCTTCCCGTTTTCCTTATTTGCAGATAAGATCCTGAGAACCCCTCACACCTGTTGTCCCCCCCCTGGGTCCAGGGATGATTGACAGGTGTCCCATCTGGATGGAGCTTCTTGACAATATTAATTGAAACCATGGTGTGTGTACTTTTTGTATTTATTTTTAATTTACATGATTAACTTTTAGTATCAGGGACAAAATGGCATTAATACATATTTTCAAAACAAATATTTGTAACAAATAAATTCACTGGCAATGTGTTTCTTTTCAGTAATATAATCAAATATTAACTCTACAGACCTTATTTAAATAATAAATAATATTTTATTCTAATTCAAGAATATAGCAGTTGAAAGGAAATTAAAATGCCAAATAAAGAGAAAATTTAAAAATAATATTTTAAAAGAATCATGAAGATCTTTTAAAAAATTCCTTCATATATGTCTGTTTTTGAACTGAAATCCTATTCAGGATGTATTCCAGGTGGTCATTTAAAAAAAAAAAAAAACATGCATGTCTTTCTTTCTCTGAAATATCTTTTAATAAATGAATTTTATTATATTAAAGGCATCCACTGCTGCTGCAGGTGTTAATGATTTTGTGTTTAAATCTTTTATAATAACATGGAAATAGAATATTTAAATAAATTTTTATCATAAGCATTGTGGTTACATTTAATAAATATTTATTATTTAAAAGGAAATTATTTATAAATTTTAAAACAACTAAAATATTTCAATGGTGAAATTAAAAAGAAAATAACAAAAGAATAGAGCCTAAATTTCTGCATAAACTGCATAAACACTCGTGACATTGCGCAACGGCACTGCAAAGTGTAATACCTTTTTAGCGGTAAAGTTGTATGCAAAAAAACATTCAACTGTCGAAATTCAAATTTTAAAATGGTCAAACTATCGGAAGTGTCGTATCATCCATATTGTTGAATTACGGTTTGTTCTTTGATAGAACGGAGGTCGTGACATCTAATCATGGTCGAATTATCATATAGTGTCGAATTGGCATGTGTCGAATTAACGAGGTTCTACTGTATCTATGTATAATTTAAAAATTAAGGCAAATATTTATTAATTATATATTTAAAAGGTATAAGTGTATTTTAGAACATCTTTATCAAATAATATAATACTAAATTTATTTGAAAAAATGTCTCTAATACCTTGCGGTTTGAAAGTGAAAAGTGATATTTGAAAATCAGAATTGTTGTAAAATATTGTTATTTCTATCAAAGAAATAAAGCTCCATGTATTCTGAATCAATTGATGATAAATCAAAAGTATCAGATTCCAAAAAATCGGCAAAATTTTAATTAAAAACTCAAATTTGAAAACACAAAATCGGTAGTAAAACGGCAGGCCAGGGGGAATATCCGCGAACCCTGAAGGAGTCATATACCTAACAAGGCTTCCATTCTAAAAATAGAACTGTAATGGTAGTTTTTGAGAATTTATAAGTCAATTTGTTTGTGGGCAATGAGACCAGGGTACTTTTTTTTTTTCGATTTCCAGTTTCCACATATTCTTTTGAAGTGTATATTAAATTTTGTTAATTTTTTTTTTACACAAATAAATTTACTGGCAATGCGTTTCTTTTAAATATCATCGAAATATTATCTCTACAGACCTTACTGCAATGATATGATTTATTTATATCATTGCAGTAAGGTCTGTAGAGATAATATTTCGATGATATTTAAAAGAAACGCATTGCCAGTAAATTTATTTGTGTAAAAAAAAAAAAAAAAAAAAAAATTTAACGATAGATGGCAATAAAATTTAATTTATTAAATTTTGTTTTTAACCTGTTATTCAAACCATTTCTGGCTTTAAAATTATTTGGAATTATTTTTTGGCATAGGTTAAACTTAATATAGAACGCTTCTAAAAGGGCATGCTTGCCACTGTTTTTTTTAGAACGCCACTCTTTGTTTCTTTTCTTTATTTTGGAAGCCATTTGTATTTTTCTTCTATTTAAAAATTGTCGAATTATTATATTAAATAAAAGTAAAATGTGTAAAAATTTATACAACATACAGCAAAAATAGAATGGAAATGAAAACAAACAATGCCGCTAATTTTTTGTTTTGAAATCGCGATCCGCGAGCTGAAACATGCTCAAAATTTTGTTGTTTTAAAATTTTTTAAATCACCATTTTAAGTTCGTTATAAGCATAGTATTTTTTATAGATTTTATCATTTTGGGACCGAAAATAGATTCGTTATAGGGGTAGTTCTTTATTTTAAAAATCGCAAAATTCGTTATAACGATGGTATTTTCATTGGAATGGAATTGGGAATCGCCGTGGGTTCATTATAAGGGAAGATTCGCTATATCCAGGATTCGTATTAGCGGGGTTTCTCTGTACCTATTCTTTGATATATTATTAATTTTTGCCAGAAATGAAGGACAAAGTTGCCCTGTTTTATCATTTAGTTTTTGTCTTTCCTCAGACAGAGCAGCACAATCAAATAAGTCGTGCAACATCTCCATTATTATTCCTGATCCACAGAAAGTGCATTTCAGGTCTTCACCCCTCATTAAAATCAGATGGTGTTCTCTGAAAAAAATTGAAAGGGTTCTTAATTGCGCGATTAATCTGATGACAGGAAAAGGGAGTTCACTTAAGAAATATTCCTCAGTGGTAAACGTTGTATATATGTCTTTATATTGGGAATATAACTTTGATTGGGTTATTCTTGTTAAGTCATTTTGTATTGTTTGCTCTTCGCAGTTCTTAATATTCCTGGGATCTCATTCCTTAGTGAATCAGGATCATTACAATAAGTAAGCCACGAGGATCCGTTATTATTGAGTAAATTGCTTAATAGTTTTATAAACCCGATGGGCGCACCTGTAGCACAGGATATTTGCCTCATTCTATTTAAACATATTCGAGGCAATCTATTTGTATCCATACTCAGCACCCTCAGCCAGTATTTCAAGGTCAATTTCAGAGCTGTTATTATTAATGAGACGCGGCCTGTTTCTGGTCTTATTATGTATCCTGGTGTATATCTAGGCAAATTCAAGAACCTACGAATAAATGTATCTTGTATATGATCCAATAAATCTTATATATCAAATAAATCCAATAAATGCTCTGTTGCCCGAATTGGAGCAGCATACATCAAAACAGCCATCACAATAGAATCAAACAGTTTCATTGCAGAGTTTAATGCATTAATTTTTGATTTTGCTAATATTGTGTGGGGTTGTAGCATTTATTGCAGCAAGTGCTTTTCCTTTGAAAAAGTTTGCGGCTTGAGTGGTTTTAGTTGTACTGACCAGAGGGTTTCCCAAAAAATTATATCTTCTTGTTACCATCAGAGGTTTACCATTCCAGTACCATCTATCTTCTCTTGAGGGTTTACCACCATTGCGAAATACCATAACCTTCGATTTGGACTCGTTCAGTGTCATATAGTTCTCACCAAGATATTCTTTCAATATATTTTTAGAGGTTTATCCTTGACTTCCCTATAATAGCAATATCATCTGCATACATCAGCAGGTAAAACGCCCGAATATATCTTGATATTTTCTGTAATTGATCCCCTCCATCTGACTGCCACAGTCGCCTGTTCGTAGTAATTTCTAATTGCGTGTATAAATTGATAGCTTACGCCCAGTAATGAGTGAGGAACTGTATCAAATGCTTTTCTCAAATCAACAAAAACTACATATAATTTTCCTCTCTTTTTCCTCAGTGATAGTTGTATTAGAGTGGTCAATGCGAATATCAGATCCACACACGATCGATCCCTTCGGAAACCTGCCTGATTTTCTCGAATGACGTTACTTCTTTCTACCCATTCATTCAGTCTTGATCTAAGTATTGTCATAAAAAGTTTCGATAAATTGCTTATCAGTGCTATACCACGATAATTTGAAGGGTTGTCTTTGTCACTGCTTTTAAAGATTGGATGTATGATCGATTTAGTCCATATTGTAGGATAGTGTCCCATTATCAGAGCTCTAATGTAAAATTGTTCTAATAAACCCATGTATGAATCTGGGAGTACTTTTATTATTTCATTGGGGATGTCATCAGGTCCACAGACTTGTTATTTTTTAAATCTCTGATTGCCCTACCTATCTCTTCAGAATCAAGTTTTAGATCACTTGGCGAAATCCTCACTTCTATATTACAAATCTTCTCTTTTTCCTCAATACTCATTAATTCGCAATAAAAATCGTGCCATTCCTGTACAGTAATTTCTCCTTGAATTTTTGTTGCTCTTCTAAATAGCACAGTGGTCTTCCAAAAGGACTTTGAATCTTTTATATATCTCAATATTTCTTATTTTTTCTGAATATATTTCTTCCTTTTATCATCTAATAAACCGAGATATTTCTTTCTATGGAGAGCATAGCTTGCAAGGTCTTCCTTTCTGTTGGTTCTAGGGTATTTCTTCAGACTTTCTTTTGTTAACTTTTTCATCTCGTAACAGAGTTTTTGTCAAACCATGGTTTAGATTCTCCGGGGGCACCCTTAGTTAAGTACATTTATTCCTGATGTTGACATTGCCTCAGTAATTCTTTGAGTGAAAGTATTTACGGAGCTATTGAGATTTGATATTTTTACTACTTGCAATTCCTTTAATTCCTGTTTAAATGTCTTAATTCCCTCAGCTGTCCATCTGTATCTCGTAACACCATATTCTTCTACCTTGGATTTATTTTCATAGGTGTTTTGGACTGTTATCTTCAGGGTAAGAGAAAGGTGATCTGAATACATCTGAGTTTCTATCCTGAAGTCTGATATTTTTTCCAGTATTCCTTGTGAAACTATGCAATAATCAATAGTTAATGAGCCTCTCTCCGAAACATATGTAAAGTCTCCCTCTCTGTCTCCTGTTGATCTTTCGTTGATTATTCTCAGCGAATTGTCCTCGAGAGAAGTCCTTCAGCCAGTGGTGAAATTTTTAGATATCTTGGTTTTCTTTTAGAAACTAAAGAGAGTTGAAGATCTGTTGGATTATACAGTCCCCTGAGCCCTCCAGTTCTAATATTTATATCCCCAATTAGAATTAGTTCTTTCTTGTCAGTTATCTGTTTTTCCATATATTTAGTTAATCTAACTAAGTTATTCTGGTACAGTTCGTTTGGAGGGAGATATACAAATATCAAGCAAGTGATAGGTTTGCTGGTTCCTATGTTTTGTGATAAGAAAATCGATATCCAAATGTTATCTTTTTCTGTACTGTGCAACCTGCAATGTACCCCTTTTTTGACACCCACAATTATTCCTCCTGATCCCCTTCCCCTTTCTGTAGTCTTAGTTGCCGAATGTTCAAAAATTTGGAAATCCTTTAATGTTATATTTGTGAGATTTATACACCATGTTTCAAGTAAAGCGAAGATCTCGTAGTTTTTAATGTACTCTAGAAGTGGAAAAACAGAGAGCATCCTAAAAAGTCCATTTATATTCCAGCCTATTATTGTGTACCATAACTTTTGGTTTTTTAAAGCTAATAATCTTAAAACTTTTTTGTGAATATTTGTATGTATTTTATTTTGTTGTGTCTGTAAAGTTTCTGAGTTGTCAACATCAATTCGTGGCTGCGTCAACTTCTATGATGTGGAGTCTTTTTCACCAACCACTCTACCGTCAACGACTTCTTATTTTTGTCCATTTGCAAGTAGCTTATTGTCTCTTAATTTTGAGCGTATTCCTTTTTCAGATAATTCTCTCTTCTTAGAAATCAGGATACGGCGTTATTCTCGGGTCTTCAGAGTGTAATCTTTGTTTTCAAAAATTTTATCATCTCTGAATTAGTATTTTTAATATATTTTATTATTTTGGAACTTAAAATAGGTTCGTTATAGGGGTAGTTCGCTAATTTAAAAATCGCAAAGTTCGTTATAACGATGTTATTTTCAATGGAATGGAATTGGGAATCGCCTTAGGTTTGTTATAAGGAAAGGTTCGCTATATCGCGGGTTTATATTAGCAAGGTGTTACTGTTTTTTCTAATTATGCAACTTTTCTCTTAGAAACATGGAACATAAAAGAGTTGAAATAAGGTTCTATTTGGATTATAGATTTGAACCCTATTTCAAGTCTTATTATGTTTCATGTTTTCAGAGGAAAAGTTACATAATTAGAAAATATGGGGAAGAGTTTTAATGAGAGACTACATTTTCTCCACAAGGATTATCTGAGGATACTATATACAGTAAAACCCCGCTAATATGAACCCTGGATATAGCGAACCTTTCCTTATAACGAACCTAAAGCGATTTCCAATTCCATTCCATTTAAAATACCATCGTTATAATGAACATATCAATTTTAAAATAACGAACTTCCCTATAACGAACCTATTTTCGGTCCCAAAATAATAAAATCTATTTAAAATACTATGCTTATAACTAACCTAAAATTGTGATTAAAAATTTTTTAAAACAAAATTTGAGCATGTTTCAGCTCACGGATCGCGATTTCAAAACAAAAAATTAGCGGCATTGTTTGTTTTCATTTCGATTCTAATATTACAGTATGTTGTTTAAATTTTTACACATTATACTTTTTATTAATTAGAATATCTTTGCATCCATTAAATTTTAAATAGAAAAATGCAAATGGCTTTCAAAATGAAGAAAACAAAGGCCTTTTAAAACAAAAATGTTATTACTAAAGGAAAAAAAAAGCCATTTCAAAACTTTTCAAAGTGAAACAAGACAGGCAAAATTTCAGAACATGTTAAAATAAGAAAATATAACTTTTATATTAAAAGAGATGAAATAGAAGTCTATTAAAAATTGTTACAAAAAGGTATCAACCTTAACTTTTGCCGCGATCCTACGTGTTAGGGCTAAAAAAACAACAAAAAAATGTCCAAATAAATGGGCCCGTGATGAAACATAAATTATTTTTATGCGATGAACTATGGTGATTTTAAAGCCAGCAATGTTTTGCACGATAGGTTTAAAAAAAAAAACCTAAATCTAGACCTAAGAAGTATATGTGGAAACATAAAATGGAAACATGAAATGGAAGAAAAACACTAACTTTATTTGAAAGGTACAATGCTTGAAGAGTTCTTTGAAGCTATAAGGCATTTGAGTCATTTTCCAATTAAACATTGTTTTATAAAATGTGATAAAGATGTTTTAAAATCATTTTATATCTTTGAATATATATTTAATAAAACTTTGCCTAGGATTTGTCTTGATTTTTAAATTAGACATAGAGGTACATGTATGTCAATGATAAAAATAACCTATCTTTTAACGATTTCTTTTATTATTCAGTATTTATGTAAGAAAATTGATCAATTAAGGGAATTAAAACAATATTAAGAGGCAGCCTTTTCTTGTGTGTATGGCTGTCCTTTAATAATACGATCTAAAATTTTTGAAAAGTGAAAAAAAAAAAATGGCCAAACCGTGGCTATAGTGAACCAAAAGCTCTGTCCCATTGGGGTTCACTATAGAGGGGTTTTACTGTATATTTGCATCACAAATTTGAACATGTTATCCTGCATTTGGAAGATTAATTTGAATTTATGTGTTTTGGTAAAAATGTGATATTTTGATAGTAGCATTGTGTTTGTGTGTGTTACCAAAACATCTTAAATAAATTATATATTATATTTGGATTTGGTCTTCTAAATCTTGTGATTTTTTATATAATACCCAATTAAAAAAATAAATGTTTTTTATACATAAGAAAACTAATATTCATTTTTATATTATCCTAATATTATAAATTCAAAAATTTGCTGTTTTTACTAATGTTCAGGTGTATATGATCTAGATTCAGTAAATTGGAATCAAAAATTTAAATTTTTCAACAATCATAACTAAGCTGTATCTCTGCTTCTGACACCAAATGTTACTATGCTTTTCAGCAGTCATTGTTTGCAAACAAGGTTCAATGTAGGTTCATTGTGGATACAGCTTAGTTTGATATACTTTATTGCCAGGAACTGTTAATGGAATGGAGAACTATGAGGGTGAGTAGAAAAGTAAGGTCTCCTATTTTTTTTTTTCATAGAAAAACACATTTAATCACAACTTTTATACATCTTTGGAAAGGTTGGACACTTTGCTATTTTTCTACATAGTCGCCTTGATTCTCAATCACTTTTTTCATCCTGTCAACCAACTTTGTAATTCCGGTGTTGTACCACTCTCCCGCCGCCTCTTTGAGCCACTTGTCGACCCACCTGGCAGACACCTTTCTGTAGCCGAGGGTCTCAGACACAATCTTGTGTACGGAGAAGTGGCTGCAATCTTCATTCAGGCCATCCTTGATCTCTTCAAGGGTTATCCGCCGGTTTGCGCACACCATTTCGTTGATTCGAGCCATGGTTGATTCTGGCAAACTCGGCCGCCCAGACCGCTGTTCATCATGGACGTTTATCCGCCCCTCGTTAAACTCCCGGCACCATTTCCGCACATTTTTGATGTCCATGCACTTCTCACCATACACTTCCACTAACTGACGGTATATTTCGACCGGAGAATTATTTTTTGCATTTAAAAAGCGTATAACTGAGCGCAACTCGCACTTGGCGGGAGAGCTAAGGGGCTCCATCGCGAACGGCTGCCAGACAGCGACTGAGCGTCCCAAGGTCACCGGGAAGGTTCTAGACAGTAGAGGGGGAACCAAGGAAGGCAGCGGTGTTGTCGGATTTCACCTAGAAACGCACGTTCGGAAATTATCTCGTAGAAGACCTTACTTTTCTACTCACCCTCGTAGATACATTTAGATGTACCAGCCTAAAATATCCACCTTCAGAAGCACCCTCCTCATCTATGGCCGGCTTCCGCCCAGGTCATCCACACACCCAGAGGCAACTAGCCACGCCTTCCACTCGCCGCAGGTGTGAGCAGACTGTCCTCCCCCACACACGAATTCCAATTTTGGCGCCTGTTCAACCTCGCATATTGCAGCTGGAGCAGCTGGAGTCCACCCATCTTTCCCCAACTTTACCCTAGAATCTTGGCCTCTTGGCTAGCCTGTCATCCATTTTACAATATTTAATAAGGAGATTTTATAAATATGGCAATGCCAACCCAGAATGGAGTCCCTCGAGGCTTCCTTGAACCCTATCTATTGACCATATACATAGACGATTTCCCTCTACATCCAAAATGCCAAACAAGGCTTTTCACAGATGACGCAGAACTATTGACAAACTCCAAATCAATAGGACTACTAACTACAAAACTCCAAAATTGCATAAATATTATAACCAAATGGTGCAATGATTGGAAGTTAGACATCAACCCAAATTAGACAGATGATCTAATTTTTCCTTTACTAGACAAAAAATTCAAGCCACAATCCATTCTAAAAGTAAATTCAAGCCCTATTAACTGGACTGACCATGATAAATATCTTGGAGTTACCTTGGACTCTCAAGTTGAAATTCAACATACCATAAAGAAAGAGCAAATATCACAAAAATAAAACTAACAAGTTTAATTATTGAAGCACATTATATACAAATACAGAAGTTGATAAATTTGGATTATAGATTATAAACACAAGGTAATAAGACCAAATCCAAATAAATAGTGTGTGATGTTTCGGTAACAGCGTTGTTACCATCCTCAGACAAAAGTACTTTAAGTACTGAAACTTTTCAGTACTGAATGAGTACTTTCAGTACTTTTGTCTGAAGATGGTAACAATGCTGTTACGAAACGTCACACACTATTTATTTATTTGGATTTTTTTTTTTTTTTTAAACAACAAGATCGATCTTTATTTAGTCATATAAAAATTGGATTCTCTCAATAATAACATATGCACACCTAGTTTGGTGCAAATATATTACAACCAACGACAAAAATAGAATAAACGGATTCATGAGAATCTGCCTTGGACAAGTATAGGAGCTCCATTCAACCTATCAAACAAGATACTAAAAATGGACTTAAACCACCCCCATATAGAGATATATATATGTTCCAAATTTCTGTTAAAAAATTATACCTTCAACTGCAAAATTCATCTAATTCAACTATACAAGATATTCTCCAAAATAAAGGGGATATCAATCCCTGATTCCGATGACCCAGTCCTGATGCTTAGTTATGAGCTAATCACCCAAGAGCTGCCCTCCTGCAAGGTCTGGGGGGGGGAGCACCTCTGCTCCACCAACTCACCATGTGTAAATAGTAGGACAAGGTGATTCGCGAGCTGTGCTCGAATGTAACATCTGCAAGATGAGATGAAATAAATAAATTTAAAAAAAATTAAAAGATTTAGCTATATTAACTGTTTTTCATTTATTTATAATATGATTGAAATATTTTAAATAAATAAAAAACAGTTGATGAAGCTATCTTTTATTAAACAAAATCCCAACTAGCATTGTCACATTTCATTTTAAAATGAGAGAGAAAAACTTTTTTCCTTGATTGAAAATATGGTTCCAAATTTTTGGCACTACTTCATTCCTTTAGCCAAAATATATGCAATACATTATTTTTCACTCTCATTATTAGTTGACTATTTCTTTTTAACCTAAATAATCATTTTATTAAATTTATTAATTTTCACAAATGTGTTTTTTAGGCTGAAACTTTAAATCCATTTGACCAGGTAGGCGGTTCAAAGGTAAGGTTAATATATACTTTTGATTTCAAAGATATCATAATCTTTAAATGTTTTAGAATGTATTTTATCAAAGCATGGCATATAATGACACTCCTGTTGGCTGTCATCTTCCATCACCTCATTTGGAAGAACATAAATCCGACCATGGATTTGTGCAGCAGGTTTGTTCCCTACATCTCTAATTTTCAAATATTTACTTTGGTGTTTCCAATTTCAATTAAATAAATATTTACCCTGATTATCATAGAAAGGTTATCAAATAACCAATATAGTTATATATAGTACTGTCACTATAACACACTCACTTGGGAAGGAAATTCTAAGTCTTATACCATAGAGCCTTGGCAGGGGACAGATAACTCTGAGCTGAGAACAGCATCACAGAAATGGTGAGGCTGGGTAGATATTTACAAGCTGACATTATGGGCATCTATGACAAAGAAATAAAAGGACTATAAAGCCATAGGTAGGCAGCAAGGTGGTTAGACATTGAATAATATAGATAATAATCTGTAACAGTCATAATAACCTACAAAGATAAGAGCAAAACCTACAGAATACTAAAAAAGTCAATAGAAAAGTATGTAAGTAGAACACTTAAAATTAGAGTTTTCCTCAAAGTTGAAGCAAGCTTATTCAATTAGCATCATAAAGTACCATCTCCAATACAGAGGTTGGTCATCATGAAATTTCATTACTACCTCAAGTATAACAAAATTTCATTATGTGCTTTTAGGACTGAAATTCTATAAGGGTTCTCTTAGAACAAAATACAGTAAAACCCCTCTATAGTGAACCCCAATCGGACAGAGCTTTTGGTTCACTATAGCCACAGTTTGGCCATTTTTTCAACTTTTCCAAATTTTTAGACCATATAATTAAAAAACAGCCATACAAACATGAAAAGGCAGCCAGTTAATAATGGTCACTTTGTTTTAATTCCCTAAATTGACCTATTTCTTTACAGTAATGCTGAATATCAAAAGAAGTCATTTGATAATAGGTTCTTCTTATCATTAGCATACATGTTTATATATAAACCTATGTATTATTTAAAAATTAAGCCAAATCCCCTAGGCAAAACATTATTAATTATATATTTGAAAGGTATAAGAGTATTTTAGAACATCTTTCTCAAATAATATAATACTATATTTATTTGAAAAAATTCCTCTAATACCTTGTTGTTTGAAAGTGAAATTTAAAAATAAGAATTGTCTTAAAATATCATTATTTCCATCAAAGGAATAAAGCTCCGGGAATTCTGAATCAATTGAGGATGAATCAAAAGTATCCAATTCAGAAAAATCGGACGTTAAACATGTTGATACGATAGCGCGATCGGTAAAATTGCGAATGAAAAAAAAACCCAATTTGCAAACACAAAATCGGTGGTAAAACGGCCGGCCAGGGGGAATATCCACGAACCCTGAATGAGTCATATACCTGAAAAGAATTCCATTCTAAAAATAGAACTGTAGTGGTAGTTTTTGAGAATTTATAAGTCGATTTGTTTGTGGCCCATGAGACACAGGGGAACTTGGGGTAACTGTTTTTTTTTTTCTTCTTCTTCCAATTCCAGTTTTCACATATTCTTCTAAAGTGTATATTAAATTTTGTTTTTAACCTTTATTCAAACCATTTCTGGCCTTAAAATTATTTGGAATTATTTTTTAGGCATGCTGCCATTATTTTTTTTTTAGAACTCCAATCTTTTCTTTATTTTGGAAGCCATTTGTATTTTTTTTCTATTTCAAAATTGTCGAATGCAAAGATATTCTATTAAATAAAAGTATAATGTGTAAAAATTTATACAACATACAGCAAAAATAGAATGGAAATGAAAACAAACAATGCCGCTAATTTTTTGTTTTGAAATCGCGATCCGTGAGCTGAAACATGCTCAAAGTTTTGTTGTTTTAAAAATTTTTTAAATCACAATTTTAAGTTCGTTATAAGCATAGTACTTTTAATATATTTTATAATTTTGGGACCGAAAATAGGTTCGTTATAGGGGTAGTTCGTTATTTTAAAAATCGCAAAGTTCGTTATAACGATGGTATTTTCAATGGAATGGAATTGGGAATCGCCATGGGTTCGTTATAAGGGAAGGTTCGCTATATCCAGGGTTCGTATTAGCGGGGTTTTACTGTATATATAAACTGCTGGCCACTGCAAATGCAACACCCTGAAAGAAGCATGCAAATAACATAAAATTTACAACATGCATTAGCGGAGGTGAGATATGCAAATGATTAGAATTTCAGTACAGATGCACATGACACGCGCCTGTGGTTCCACTTCAAAGCACTATTTAAAGCTTGGAAATTTCGAAGATTTTAAGTTCGGCAATTGTGATTTTCTTGTGTTTAAAAAAAAAAAAGATCAATATTGCCTCTTAGAAAATGGCGATCATCTTTTGATCAAGTATCCGAGTTCGACAGAGGAAGGATAGTGGCCTACCGAGATTGTGGATTATCTTTCAGGAAAATCGGTAGTCGTGTTGGACGAAATCAAACAACTGTAATCCGGATATGTGATCTGTTACACCTGATCATCATTTCATTAAATATAAAATACTATGTTGTTTATAAATTTAATTATTTAAATAATTTGTATTTTTTAAAATTTAATTATAAAACAAATTCTTGTAAATATATATATATATGTAAATTTTTGTGTAAAAATTAATAATAGAGAATTTGCATATGTCTTGTTAGTTAGTAAGAAAATAATAGTTTTTTGTTTGGCAGAGAAGCTAGATGCTCTCAGGTTAGTTTTTCTCTTGTAAATATGTTTATATAATTTCTTAAAAGTCTCTAATTTAACTTTATTGTAAAAATAAATATAATTTCTTCAGAGGGGTACATATGTTTTTAGTTGATTAAAAAAAGAAAGAAAATCTTTGAGAAAGGTGTGTGTGCCATCTGTCCTTCCTTCCACCCAACATGATCGTTGGATGCAGGAAGGTATGACGGACCGACGTGTTCGATCGCATCCACCTCAGTGCACCACTTCACGTGCTGACAGGCAAATTGTGCGCATGGCATTGAAAAAATCGCACCGTCACATCATGAACCGTAGCACAGCGCATTCCTTTCTGTAACACATCAACCAGTGTCTGCGCATTTCATTCGACGCCATTTACAGCAGAGTGGTCTGTCCGCAAGACGTCCATTGCTTTGTCTACCCTTGACGCAGAACCACAGATGTCTCCGCTGCCAATGGTGTGATGAAAGAAGGATGTGGATGACAGAATGGAATGAAATTGTCTCTACTCACGGGTCACGCTTCTTTCTGCAACACCACGATGGTCGGATTCGAGTCTGGAGACACAGTGAAGAAAGGATGCTTAATAGCTGCGTTATGCACCGCCACACTGGGCCTGCACCGGGTATTATGGTATGGGGCAGTATTGGATATCACTCTCGCACTCCTCTAATAAGCATTGCCAGTACTTTAAACAGCCAACGCTACATCTCCGAGGTGTTGGAGCCATTTGTCCTTCCTTACCTTCAGGGCTAGTCCACAGCCATATTTCAACAGGATAATGAGCGACCACACATGGCACGCATTGTCCAATGGTTCTCTGTCAATCGCCAGATTAAATTGCTTCCCAGGCCGGCTCACTCTCTGGATCTTTCACCGATAAAAAAACATGTGGTCCATGGTTGCTCAATGATTGATTCAGATTACATCCCCAGCTGCCACACCAGATCAATTTTGGCAACGTGTGGAAGCTGCTTGGTCTGCTGTACCCCAAGAACACATCCATAGTCTCTTTGAATCGATGTCGAAGCATGTGGCAGCAGTGATCTCCAACAATGCTGGCTACTCTGGATACTGATTCTGGCAGGAACCAAACTTCGCAGAAGTCTACTAATTTAATCATTTGATACTTGGTCAACATGTTATCTACAAAATAAATTGTTAGAGGTGATCATCTTTATATTAATTGTTAAATACTTTATTATGTGTAAATTGTTTAAAAAAATTTGTATATGTAAATTCTTGTGCCAGATTAATCAATAATAGAGGATTTGCATATGTCTTGTTAGTTTTGAAAAAAAGATAATAGTTTTGTTTGGCAGAGAAGAGCTAGATGCTCTCAGGTTAGTTTTTTTTCCTTATTGTAAATATGTTTGTATAATATCTTAAAATTCTCTGCATTAATTTTATTATTAAAATAAACAATTTCTTCATAAAAGTATGCATATTTTTTCTTCTTTAAAAACTTCAAGAATTAATAGAAAATATTAAAAAGGTACCATCTCTATCCTCCTTTGCACCCAACATAAATTTTGTTGTGGTATCTCTTGTCTTTCTTGGTGTTGTAATTTGGGTGGCCAGCATTGTATATCCACTATTCAGGAAACATACTTGGTGGCAGTAAAAATATGTAATTGCTGGGTATCTGACCAAGGTCAGTTGCTTCGAAAGCAGCTATGCCAACCAATATTCTACCATCACTTGGTGAGCTGCATATTCATTACTCATAAAAACCTATGCTCAAAGATAAACACCCCCACCCCCTACTCCTAAAAATTTCAACATTACCCTAGATCATGACAAAGTAGTTTAAAAATAATTTGAAACTTTCAAAAGTCCATATCAAGATAATATGTTAAAATTTATATATTTATATAAGCAGCTGAGAATGAGGGCTGATATAGAAACTTATAAAGTGACATGTCATATACTTAATAGACTCATTTTGTAGTAATAGGCACCAATCTTTATTTTGCCTCAAAATCCAATCTTCAAAACTTGTAGGTGAATGATAGGGTATACAATTTGGATCATAAAAAATCACAAGGTAAAATACCAAACCCTTATGGGAAATTATGTGATGTCTTTATAACTGTGTTATTGTCATTATAAAAAAAAAAAAATCTAAATGTCATTTATAAATTTTTTAATATAGCATCTCATTATCATGTAACTTCTTGATAAACTCCAGACTAATGCACTTAGAATGATCACAGAGAGAGAGAGGTGAGAGTGACAAATATTGACATGTCTTTTTGGCTTATTTGGTCCCATGATTAAATACAATTTTGATTTATTTCACCAGTGAGACAATATATTTTTGAAAAATATATAATAATAATGTCTATAATGATAGGCACAATTTGGATTATAGATTTTAAACACAAGGTAATAAGACCAAATCCAAATAAATGAATAGTGTGTGATATTTTGGTAACAGTGTTGTTACCATCTTTATTTCTTCATTCAGTACTTTTTTCTAAAGATGGTAACAACGCTGATGCCGAAATGTCACGCACCATTTATTTATTTGGATTTGTCTTATTACCTTATGCTTGATATCATCTAAATATATACAGTGTTTGTGGCTTGAATGTTCAGTAAATGATACTAAGAAGCACTTTGCCACTTGTCTTGAATTATTTTATTGTCTTTGGGTTTTAGAGTTAGGAGTAGCTACCACATGATTTTAGAATACATGAATTTGATTTAGATTTTTGATACTAGTGATAGAGAGAGAGTGAAAAGAAAAACTATTAATTAACTAAACTGGAAATTTACATACATGTTGATTGCTTTAAAATTTACATATTAAAGATTTATATTGTACAATTGAATTTAGAAGATTTTGGCTTAATTTTCATATATAAAATTGAATTTAAGGAAATTATTAACTATAGGATCCAACATACTCCCCCGGCTGGGAAGAGATGACCAGAAAATAAAAAAAATAAAAATAAAAAAAAAGAGTTCCAACAGTATAGATGCTGGACTAATTGATTCCGACTATGTAGCTAAGATTACAATTCTCATTGTTTGAAAGGTAATGGAATCAGCTTTGTAATGGTTCTCTTGAAGACTCCTTTTGAAGTCTTTATCTGGACTATCCGGACATTCTTGTCCTCTCCTGGAAATATCTCCTGAATCCTAGCCAAAGGCCAGTGAAGTGGAGATATTTGTGCCTCTTTGAGGTAAACTAGTTGACCTATTTGGATATTGTCTTGTTTGATTCGCCATTTACCACGGCCTTGGAGGTTGCTCAGATATTCCTTGGACCATCTTGACGAGAATGAGTTTTTTAGTTTTTGAATCAGCTTCCATCTTTGAGTATCCGATTGAGGTGAATCTTGGATGAGATTTTCAGATTCGTTGGCCAGTTCTCTTTCAGGAACTGCTGGATTATCAGACTCTGCGGCTGCTAAGTCGGATTCAATAGGATCTTCCCAAGTTTTTGATTCAGCTTTTATGCATGAGCCTTGTTCGGTCGATTCCTCAAAATGTTCTTTGGAGAGTTGTCGACTTTCTGCCGCCTTCTCAAAATCTTCCAGATTGACTGCCTTTTCTAAAGCTTCGGGTCTTAAGACTTCTTTCTTCAAGATTTCTGGCCATTCTATATATGCCGATGAACTGTAATTTTCATCGTCGTCTTCAGATTCCTTGACGTCTTCTAAGCATAGAGAATCGATGGGCTTCCAGCGGGATAATTTTGCCTTTTCACCGCTCTGTAGATAATCCTTTGTTGATGTATCCACAATTTCAACAGGTACAACTTTCTCTTTGCTTGACGATTCATTAGCTTCTGTATAAACATTGATTATGCCACTGGTAGCCTCTTTGGCTCGATTAAGATCAGCTTCAACCACATTGAGGTGAGCTGGGTCATCATGGCACAGTTCCTTCTTATCCAGAGCTTCTACACTGACCACTGGTTCTTTCGAATATTTGCCTTCCGATTTATCAATAACCGAAACTTCGGAGATTTCAATCTTTGGAGTCCCGATATCTTTGTTAGACTCTTCGTCTTCAATGACAAAAGTGGTTTCTAAAATTGAAGAATCTTCTTGATTCTCATCAATAGCCTCAGGAATGTCGGCATTCTCAGTTAAGAGATTTTTGATAAGTGATTCCTGGCGTGGGGGTTTCGGTTGTAAGAGAGGGAAGTTTTGATTTTCATTTAAATAGGAATACTTGAGTCTACCTCCAACTCTTAAAAGTCCTTGAGTGTCTAAAAAGGGATTTAGAGAAGTTAGCTTGTTGGACAGAGGTAGTTGTTTGTTTGACTTCAGTAATTTTATTTCCGTGCAGAATTCAACTTGCTGGATTGATTTGACTAAGACTTGAATTGCCTTTGTTAATTCTCTTGTTGTCAAAGGTCCTTTCTGACGAATTGGATCAAAGAGGAGGCAATTGTAGTAGAATCTCCAACACCAAGCTGTTATTCGGATCAATTTGGTCATTGTGAAATACCTTTCAATGAATTCTAGATTTAACATAGTTTCTGAATTTTGAATTAAGGTTGTTTGATCCAACACTTGACCCTCACCGACTTCTTCTTGAATGATATTGAGATTTACTTGGGTTGGTGAAGAAGGAATATATCGAACATTATTTTCTTGAAGCCAAATAGGACCCCGCCACCAAATTCTATGATTGACCAAGTCTTGAGGCATGATTCCTCTTGATGCGCAATCAGCTGGATTATCTTGACTGGATACATGGAACCAATCAGTGATTTGAGTCAAATTTTGAATTGACGACACTCTGTTCGAAACAAAGGCCTTCCATCTGCTGGCATCTGATCTTATCCAATCTATGCAGATTTGTGAATCAGTCCACAAAAAGGTTTTGTCAGGTTGAAAAGGAAATGATTCAAGAATGACTTGATTCGGTTGAGCCAAAAGCAATGCTGCACTTAGTTCAAGTCTTGGAATTGTAATGGTCTTTAATGGTGCAACCTTAGTTTTTGAGGTTATCAGATTGATTTTGATCTTTTGAATTTTGAATCTAGTTTTCAAGTAAAAAACTGCTGAATAAGCATTAAGGGATGCATCACAAAATCCATGTAGTTGTAATTCTTCTATTTCAGTATCTTGGTATTTTGATTTCCTTTAGGCACGATAGTTGAGTTTGGAATTTATTCCAATTTAACTTTATATCTGATTCAATTGGTTCATCCCATGAAGTTCTCTCAGCAGGAAGTTGATGTTTTCGCCTATAATAGGGTGGTGGCCTTATCTTAGGAATAATCGAAGTTTCTTTCTTAGATGAGAGTGGTTCTCTTGACTGAGAAGCGAGAGGTTGTTCTGGAGTGGATGGTTGACTTGATTCAGAAGGAAGTAATTGGTTTTGTTTAGAAGTAATTTGTGGAGTTAACTTAGAGATACATGACTTTTTAGATTTACTTGGAATTTCTTCAGATTTACTTGGATTATCTTCGGATCTACTTAGATTTTCTTCAGATTTACTTGGATTAGCCTGTAGCCCTTTTTCCAATGCTTGAGATCTTGAATCACCTAAATTGGGTGTTGATTTAAAAGGGAGATTGACTGAATATCTGCCCTCAATGTCTCTTTGGAGGTTTGACTTGAATAATATCTCACAGGCCTTCTTTGTACCCAACTGGGCCTTAGAAATTGGGACATCTTCAAGTTCCCAGAATTTTCTTATGCTGGAATCAAGTTCAGTGGTACAGTGATTGATTACCGAAGTATTCGACTTAATATTTGAATGGATTCTCCCAGAAACAAGCCAACCTAACTTGGTATTAAGTGCTATAGGATGGTGCTTTAAATCTGTTTTCTGACCTAGAATGAATTCTACAAAGGTATCTGCACCCAAAATTAGGTCTATGGGCTTGGTGACATAGAATTCTGGGTCTGCCAAGAGCAAATTTTCTAAATGAGGAAAGTCTGCTGACTGAATTTGGAAGTTTGGAAGGTCTGCAGTTACCCTCCCAACCACAAATGCTCTGGCAGAAAATAATTGATCATTATGATGTGGGGTGAACTCTATTTCAACCTGCGATGTTGTCCTGTTGACAACAATGTCACCTACACCTTTTAGTGTATAAGAATTTTTCATTTTTTCAAGTCCCAACTTGTGGCAACATTGTTCTGAAATTAGGCATGTTTGGGACCCATTGTCCACTAATGCTCTACATAGCACAAATGAGCCATCCCTCACCTTGACCTTAATAAGGGCTGTTGACAGTAGAATATTTGTTTCCGTTTCCAAAGGCATCACATTACAGATGGTATTTGTTGAAATCAACATCTCTTGAGAGGTTGTTGGTTGTGGAATGGATGGTTCAGAGTTGTATCCATGCAGAAGAGTATGATGGTTCTGCTTGCAGTTTTTACATCTTGATGTGATGAGACATTTGGATATCTCATGATTTGCTCTAAGGCAATTTTGACAAAGTTTATGTTTTTTAACTAATTCCCATTTTTTAGGCAAGGGAAGATTTATGAATCTATGGCAGTCATTTAGTTTATGAATTTGATGACATAAAATACAATTTTGACCTTTGTTGACATAAAGGCCGTGAGCCGTCATATTTTTGCTAGAGGTTTTTTGTTCCTGGAACAAAGGAATTCTCATACCTTGCAGGCTTCTAGCATGTTTTTCTAAAAAATTCACAAAGTTTTCAAATGTTGGATATTCTTCATTTTGAAGGGTTAATTCCCATTCTTTCCTGAGGGCTTCACCGATTCTTTTTTAAAAAAAATTGATCAGGATTAGATCTGTTAATGTGTTTTTCTCAAGTCCTAGCACTGAGAGATTTCTAATGCCTTCATTGCAAACATCAAGGATTTCATAGAGAGAACCAGTTGTAATAGATTTTAATGGCCTTATGGAGAATATTTTGTTGATTTGTGAAAAAGCCAATTCTCTTCTGTTATTAAATCTATTGCATAAGGTATCCCATGCTTGCTGGTAGTTTCTGTCAGAAATGGGAAAACCCCGAATCAACTTTTCCGCAGGACCCTTAACTGATGCATTTAGATATTGAAATTTTTGTATTTCAGTTAGTGTTTGATTTGAATTAATGGTGGAGTTAAATATTTCTCTAAAACTAAGCCAATTGGCTGAATCACCATTGAAAATGGGTAAATTTATCTTAGGTAAATTGACATTGGATTCGGGCAGTTGTTTATAACTATGAGTATTTTCTTTGGTTTCAATCAAAGATAAAGCTTCTTCAATAGACACCAACATATTAAAAATATCATCTTTAGCTTTTGAATAATCCTCATATTGTGTCTCATCTAACTCTGATTCTAATAATGTGTTGATAACTTGATTTAGGCTAATTTTCCTTTCATTAACTTCTTGTTGGAATAGCTTTAATCTATGTATGTTTTTGGATTCTACAATAGCTTTATTCTTTGATTCCAGATCCTTTATTTCCTGAATAATAAAGTTGAATTTGTGCCGAATTTTAACTTCAGATTTGGCCATGACTTTATTTTAAGAATTTTAAGTTTTCAAATGGTTTACCTTAATTTTTTAAAGTATCCGGCTCGATGAGGGACCATACTTCTGTAGAAATATTGATTTAGATTTTTGATACTAGTGATAGAGAGAGAGAGAAAAGAAAAACTATTAATTAACTAAACTGGAAATTTACATACATGTTGATTGCTTTAAAATTTACATATTAAAGATTTATATTGTACAATTGAATTTAGAAGATTTTGGCTTAATTTTCATATATAAAATTGAATTTAAGGAAATTATTAACTATAGGATCCAACATACAGTATAAACTCATAATTCGATTCCCAATAATTTGACACTCTCAATAATTCGACCATATTTTAATGTCCTGACCTCAGCCTATCAAACAGAAAACGTTGATTCGGTCAAACAATAATTAAATAAATTAGATAATTCTTGTTAAAATACAAATTTATTGATAAAAATACAATACTTTGACATGTGAGGCACAACGGCCATAGTTGGTGTATGCCACTGCGCTTAAAAGTGTTTAAATGTGCTGCAAATATTGGTGCCCATGTGGTGAGCGATTTGTTTACTTCTAGATGATTTAGGCCTAATTTGAGTCATGCAAGTCACAATGTAAGCAATAAGGTGTCTTAAAAATAAAAATAAATTTAGCCCTTTCTTTATTTTCTAAATTTATTCATATTCTTACCACATACATTGCATTTTCCACTTTGATTAAAATAGTATTTGTAATTTTTCCTTTGTTCAAAAATGCATTAATGCAATTTATCCATCCCTAAAAGTTGATCATGATACATTCTGAAAAAAAAAAAAAGTCCCAATGGTATCAATTCACATAATTAATTACAAATATTACAAAAGTATTTTCTAAAATTATTATTTTAAATATATATTTGGTCAACTTAGAAAATTGTCCACTAGCAATGAATATTGTGGTGAAATCATCTAACTTTAATTCAACGAAAAGCTCTAATCCCTTCTGGAGTCAAATTAAAGAGGTTAAACACTTGTATATAATAACACTTATACATATATCAATAATGTGCCATCTATATATAATAAATGGAACTATAAAGCATAGTTTTTTCTTTTTCAAATAAAATAAAATTTCTTACTCTCTTTACTGTGGTAAAAAATATTGTGAGGGTGTATGTAATTGATAGTTTCATTTCTCATATATATATATAATGAAGTATTTTTAATTTAACCTCCAGGGATCAGAACATTCAGTTGAATTAGTCAGTTAAAGATAATATTATCCAAATATTAATTCATTAAAATAATATTTATTGAAAATAATCTTCTGATACAATTAATGCAGAATTACCTCCCATAAGAGGACACTCTTGCTCGACGACAACTTTATAAAATGGACAGTTTTCATAACCAAAATTGCAATTTTTACTAATTAACAACTCTGTTAAGAGGACACCTCTCTCTAAGACACTTTGGCTTTGCAACTAGGTGTCCTTTAGAAAGAGGTTTTATTATAGTATGAATTGATACCATTGGACCTTTTTTATTTCATGATTAACTTTTAGTAAGGGTCAAACATATATTAATACCCACACACATTTTCAAACATGTCAAAAGTTATAAATACTATTTTACTCAGAGTGAATAATTGCAGTGGGGAAAAATTGAATAAATTTATAAAAATGAAGGAAAAAAAAGTTGTGATCTTTTAATGATATCCTTTATGATTGTTTGCACTTTTGGGCTAGAAATTTAACCAACACAGAAAAACGAAAAGTACAAAATGAAATATTCTTATATATCTCTCTCTCGGCCATGCAGCTTGTGAGCTCTGTGTTCTTATGGGATAGAGATTGAAGCAATGGAGGTTAGCAACCCCTATGGAGTACTGGCTGAAAGTAAAAAGAATGGGCTGCAAGCTCATCTAAATATCATCCAAGATGGCCAAGTTTCCGCCGAGAAATTTCCAAAATATTCTGAAATGACTGTGAAAGTCATTCAGAATTAACAAATGACCAAAATGCAAATATTAAGCCGACGGCAGACATGCAAATTCTTGCCGCAGCTGGGCTGATTGCCCGGAACAGGAAGACCAGCTTATCGAGAGACAAGATGTGATCTTCACCAAAGTGGGTGGCTCCAAGAAGAGGCCACATGATCCTGATCACGTCAAGTTGGGGACCAAAAAGGGCTGCGTTCAAGCACCGGGAACTCCTCCAAACAGGAGGGACCCACCCCAAGACCCAGCAAGGTGCACGAGTGCCAGACCACCAGGCAGAAACAGGCAACTTTCCGACCAAGGTTGGCAGTGGGGCAGGCGGACCAGAGTGTCTACCTGGAATTCTGCCCAGACTTCACGCAAGAGGAGTACTTCCGGGCATTGGAAACCAAGCTGGGTAAGGGCACTATCTACTAACTGACAAAGATGGACGGATGCATCCTGGTCGGCCTCTCCAGCGTGCAACTCGCTGACAAGCTGATAGAGGAGGGACTCAACATCGAAGAAGTCACCCTGCGTGCCTTCCCCCTCAGGAAGAGGGCCGAGAGAATTGTCCTCGGCAACGTGCTCTTCTTCATAGAGGACTCTGACCTCGTCACTGCGCTGCGGCCATATGGACAGGTCACGTCCATCATCCAGAAGATGATGCAACTAGAGGACTCCTTCTGGGCTGATGCTCGACATGAGGCCTTTATCACTCTGCGCGACGGGGTGAAGATCTCCCATATCCCTGCCCGGCTGGATGTCAAGTCCAAGGGAGTGGTCACACACAAACAGACCTCACCTGCTGCTGCTGTGGACACAGCCCCTTCTCCGTCAAGGGCATCCAATGCTCAGCAAGATGACCTGATCCCCAAAGCCTATCCCCATAATGAGCGCTCGAAAAAATCTGGAGCTGAAAACATCAAGGAAAAGAAGGCGTGTCCCGGTGTCAAGGTCTCCCTCATCCAAGCCCATGCCTTCCAACAACTCCGCCCTCTCAACACCAGCTGCCGAATTGTCTGCACCCATTAAGCAGATCCCCTCAACACCTTCCAGCCCTGTTGTGCCTTCGCCCTTGGCAAACCTTCCTGTCCATCCTTACAAGACTCCAGCCCCCAAGCTCCCTGTTCCAGCGCCGAGCACCAGCCAAATGCCATCATGACCAGAGCCCTCCTCGATCAATACTGAGCCATTAGTGGTTCCTGCAAAAGAGATCCAAGTCATGACTGAACCATCCATCCAGTCTACTACCCTCATGGACCAAGTCCTATCTCTCTCTCAGGCCATTAAGGAGAGGGAGCGGCTAGAGAACATTTTTCGAACAACTAAACGCTTATTCTATTCTAGCCCCTCTCTATGGATTTGAGGTTGATTATGATTTAGTGGTGTCCAAAGTTCTATTCCGCTCTGACAGAGACCCACTCCTTGATGATCTCTCGCCTAGCGGTACAATTGAGCATTTTGGGACAAAAATCCTTTTATAAGCACGGGCCTTTCCGAACTCAGGGCGGCTTTAAGCATTTAACATGTTTCAGATGTCCCTTCAGAGAGGGATCATGTCTGATGTAAATATTTATACTATGCGGCGCTGAGTTTGTGTATACAAAGATGTAATGCCTAGATAAAGGTTGGCGTTCGGCAAGCCGAAATATTGGCAAAATAAATCTTTTATTAAATCCAACATATGCCTTTTTATTATCTAATTTATATATATATATATATATTTTTTTTTTTCTTTCATTTGGTACTATATACAGTCGAACCTCTTTAATTCAACACCCCAAGGGATCAGAGCTTTCGGTTGAATTAAAGGAAGTGTTTAATTAAGGTTAGATGATTAGCTAATCATCTAACTCACTAAAATAATATTTTTTAAAA
Source organism: Cordylochernes scorpioides (assembly GCA_030710605.1). Taxonomy (NCBI): domain Eukaryota; kingdom Metazoa; phylum Arthropoda; class Arachnida; order Pseudoscorpiones; family Chernetidae; genus Cordylochernes; species Cordylochernes scorpioides. The sequence continues at coordinate 89,006,162 of CP092886.1, read as the reverse complement.
ATTGCTTTGTAATATAAATTAATGATATTAATTTAAACCATTGTATGTACTTTTTTGTATTTTTTTATTTTCATGATTAACTTTTAGTATCAGAGACAAAATGGCAATAATATATATTTTTGAAACATAAATAATTACAAATAATATTTTATTCTAATTGAAGAATATAGCAGTTGAAAAGAAATAAATAAGGAAAATAAAAATAAAATTTAAAAATAATCATGAAGATCTTTTTAAAAATTCCTTTATAGATGTGTTTTTGCACTGAAATCCTATTCAGGATGTATTCCAGATGGTCTATTTAAGAAAAACATTCATGTCTTTTTTCCTCTGGAATGTGTTTTAAATAACAAAGTGTTTTTATTGTATTAAAGACATCTACTGTTGCTGCAGGTGTTATTGATTTTGTGTTTAAATCTTTTATAATAACACAGAAATGGAATATTGAAATAAAATGTTATCATAATCATTGTTGCTACATATTTTATGAAGATTTATTTATTTAAAAGGAAATTATTTGTAAATTTTATAATAACTAAAATTTTTCAATGCTGAAAATTAAAAAGAAAATAATATTAATTAGCGCACGATGCCTAAATTCCAGTGTAAAAAAGCAAACAAACCAATATCACTCGTGACATTGCGCAACAGGACTGCAAAGTGAAACTTAAACTGAAACCAAAAGTGCGCGCCATGGTTCTATCGGCGCCCGCCGATCGTCGTCAACGTATTATAATTTTTGCGGTAAAGTTGTATGTAAAAAAACATTCATCTGTCGAAATTAGAATTTTAAAATGGTCGAACTATCGGAATTGTCGTATTATCGATACTGTCGAATTACGGTTTGTTATTTGATAGGCCGGAGGTCGGGACATCAGAATATGGTCAAATTAAGGTAGAGTGTCGAATTTGCGTGTGTCGAATTAACGAGGTTATACTGTAATTTTATATGGGCAATTAATAAAAGTAATTTCAATCTCTCTCTCTCCAATAGCTGCTTATTCAAAAACGGATTATAATAAAAATATCCAGTAAGCAAGGCACAGTACCTGTTATGTGCAGAAATGGCATAGCTATCTCATGCAATGCCACAATTTTGCCTGAGAAGTTAGAATTTCTAATTAAAATGTTCAAAGTGTTTACTATCACTTTCTAAACAAGATTCTACTCTTTGATCCAAGTTGAAAGTGACTTAAGATGTTTTGCATAAATACACTTGATTCGATTATGTATGTAAATTTAGAATAGCTTAGTTTTATCAAGGTGTGTGGGCTCTTGCAATGACTAACTGGCAAAAATGCTGTCAAGAAATGTCGTGAAAATTTGTTACCAGAGATAGTCCTACAACTATTAAAAAAAACTGTCTGTCGGTATTTAGACCTGGAACTGTGTCTGATCGAAGTCAGATCTATTAACTGTTATGCCATGTCAACTATATTTTAAATAATTGTGTGCGCAAATATGACTGCATTTTTAAAATGTATTTTAAATTTGGGGATAAACTTTTACCTATTGCTTTTTTTAATGTCAAATTTATTGTCGTAAACGCTAGCCATTCATATTATACTTGATATAAAAACTTGTGGTTATTTCTCTTTTAAGTGCTTTTGATGTCTACTTTGTACCTGGAAAGTTTCATTTTAAGGAAGCTTTGCCTTTCATCTTCAACCTCAAGAAAGTGCAACCAAAGCTCATTAAATATACTCTATAGCACCTATGGAAAAAATGTTCATTCATTAAAAACCTGCCAAGAGTGGTTTAACAATTCAAATCAGATTTTGACATCATCGACTAAGAACACTGAAAGTAGTCCAAAAAGTTTGAGGCTGAGGAAATTAAAGTATTATTGGATAAGACAATGCTCAAATACAAGAACAGTTAGCTGCTTCTCATGACAGGCTCGACAGGCTGTTTCACTTCGTTTTCATGCAATGGAAATGATCCAGAAGAAAGGAAAATGGTTGACTTGAAAAGAACAATGAAAATTGAAATGCAAAATATCTAAAATCCTGCTGGAAAGGTTTAAAAAAAAGTATTTTCTTCATTGTATTGTGACTGCAGATACAAAATGGGTGTATTTATACAATCTGAAGTACAAGAAATCATGGGTAACCCTAAACCACCGACAAATTTGACCGCCAAACCAAAAGTCCACAGCAGCAAGAAGGTTCATCTGTGCATCTGGTGGGATCAGTTCGGAATACTTTACTATGAACTCTGCAATGAGGTGAAACAGTCACTGCTCATTGTTATCGACAACAATTAACTCAGTAACACCAATAAATTGCTGTTAAAAGACCAAAATGTGTGCAAAACATTACAAGTTGATACTGCTTCATGATGATGCAAGGCCACACTTTGTACAACTGGTAAAAGCACCTTAAGCACCTCTGCCATACCGTCCAGATATAACTCCATTGAATTATCACTTTTTCCAGTCTATGGCACATGATCTATCTGAATAGCACTTTCAGAATTACAAATAAAATTTGTTTGATGGTTTAGTAGGTTTAGTCAATGATCATATATATATACAGTAAAACCCCTCTATAGTGAACCCCAATGGGACAGAGCTTTTGGTTCACTATAGCCACGGTTTGGCTATTTTTTTTTTACTTTTCAAAAATTTTAGACTGTATAATTAAAAAACAGCCATACACACAAGTAGAGGCTGCCTCTTAATAGTGGTCACTTTATTTTAATTCCCTTAATTGACTAATTTCCTTATATTAATACTGAATAATAATAGAAATTATTAGATAATAGGTTCTTCTTATGATTAACATACATGTACCTCTATGTCTAAGTTAAAAATCAAGACAAATCCTAGGCAAAGTTTTATTAAATATATATTCAAAGATATGAAATGATTTTAAAACATCATTATCACATTATATAATACAATTTTTACTTGAAAAAATTGCTCTAATACCTTGTTGTTTCAAAGCATTCTTCCAAGCATTGCACCATTCAAATAAAGTTAGTGTTTTTCTTCCATTTCATGTTTCCCCATATTCTTCTAGGTCTAGATTTCGTTTTTTTTTTTTTTTTAACCTGCCATGCAAAACATTGCTGACTTTAAAATCACCATAGTTAATGGCATAAAAATAATTTTTGTTTCATCACGGGACCGTTTATTTGGACTTTTTTTTTTTAGCCCTAAAACGTACGATCGCGATCGCGGCAAAAGTTGAAGTTGATTCCTCTTTGTAACAATTTTTAATAACTTTATATTTTATCTTTTATAATAGAAAAGTTATATTCTCTTATTTTAATATGTTCTTAACATTTTGCCTATGTTGTTTCACTTTGAAAAGTTCTGAAAATGGCCTTTTTTTTTTTTAAAGAAATAATGCTTTTGTTTTTAAAATGCCTTTGTTTTCTTCATTTTGGAAGCCATTTGCATTTTTTATATTTCAAATTTAATGGATGCAAAGATATTCTAATTAATAAAAAGTATAATGTGTAAAAATTTATACAACATACAGCAAAAATAAAGTGCAAAAATCAAACAAACAATGCCGCTAAATTTATTGTTTTGAAATCGCGATCCGCGAGCTTTAAACATGCTCAAAATTTTGTTTTTTAAATTTTTTTTAAATTACAATTCTAAGTTCGTTATAAGCATAGTATTTTAAATAGATTTTATCATTTTGGGACCCGAAATAGGTTCGTTATAGGGGTAGTTCGTTATTCTAAAAATCGCAAAGTTCGTTATAACGATGGTATTTTCAATGGAATGGAATTGGGAATCGGCGTGGGTTCGTTATAAGGGAAGGTTCGTTATATCCAGGGTTCGTTATAGCGGGGTTGTACTGTATATATATAATAATAATTCCGTTGAGAGAATTTCAAAATTTATATAATTTTTTATTTAGTTTAAACATGCGAGGTTTGTTTATATGTAATAAATAAGTAGTTAGCATATACAGTAAACCCCTCTATAGTGAACCCCAATGGGACAGAGCACATATTCTTCTGAAGTGTATATTAAATTTTGTTTTTAACCTGTTATTCAAGCCATTTCTGGCTTTAAAATTATTTATGAATTATTTTTTAGCCTAGGTTAAACTTGATATAGAACGCTTCTAAAAGGGCATGCTGCCACTGTTTTTTTTTTTTAGAACGCCATTCTTTGTTTCTTTTCTTTATTTTGGAAGCCATTTGTATTTTTCTTCTATTTCAAAATTGTCGAATGCAAAGATATTTCATTAAATAAAAGTTTAATGTGTAAAAATTTATACAGCAAAAATAGAATGGAAATGAAACAAACAATGCCTCTAATTTTTTGTTTTGAAATCGCGATCCGCGAGCTTTAAACATGCTCGAAATTTTGTTGTTTAATTTTTTTTAAATCACAATTTTAAGTTCGTTATAAGCCTAGTATTTTAAATAGATTTTATCATTTTGGGGCCGAAAATAGGTTCGTTATAGGGGTAGTTCGTTATTTCAAAAATCGCAAAGTTTGTTATAACGATGGTATTTTCAATGGAATGGAATCAGGAATCGCTGTGGGTTTGTTATAAGGGAAGGTTCGTATTAGCGGGGTTTTACTGTAGTATTATAAAGGGGGGGGGGAAGTAACACCAGCAAAACATCGGCTGTGAAGCATCATAGGCTGGGTATAAAAATAAAAAGCGAAGTGAAAGTTTTATAGAAAAGAGCAAAGACAGAACCATGATAATAATTTTCCAAAATATAAAAATTAAGCTAATTAGAGAAATAGAATTTTTTTTTTCTCTATTTTCTTGTGAAAGAAGATAGATTTGACAACAAGAGATTTGAAAACCATCATGATTGGGTGAAGGTGAAGTAGAATGCGTCTGCCTTTGTCATTAAGACTGGGAGCACTACTCAGTGGCAGGCCAACTTAGCTCCAAAAGAAATGACCGCCTCTGACATGAGGAACAGACGCCATGTGCAGCAGCTCCTAATATGGAGTGCAAATGCTGATCATCCTGTATCCCTGGATCAGGAGCTCTTACAGGGTACTATCAGCTGAGCCCAGGTTTTTTAGTGAGCTTGTTACTGCTCCCCCTCCTTTATCATCCAGGCTTGGGACTGGCAAAGGAGGAGTTAAAAAAAAAAAAAACTCACATGTTTAAACTAAATAAAAAATTATATAAATTTTGAAATTCACTTAATGGTATTATTCAATACAGAATTAGCTTGCTGTTGTTAAATTCAAAATCTGTATTTCTTAATATTTTACTTTTCTCTATTTTCCAAAAAAAATCTTACCAATAATATATATATATAACCCCTCTATAGTAAACCCCATTTGGACTGAACTTTTGATTCACTTTAGCCACAGCTTTGCTATTTTTATTTTGTTACTTTTCAAAATTTAAGATCATATAATGAAAGGAAAGCCAATACACACAGTAAAAGGCTGCTTCTTAATAGCGGCCACTTTGTTTTAATTCTCTAAATTGGCTTATCTCCATTTATTAATGCGAAATAATAAAATAAATCATTTGACGATATGTTTTTCTTATCATTAGCATACATGTACCTCTATGACTAATTTAAATATAAAGAAAAATCCTAGGCAAGTTTTATTAGTTATATATTCAAAGATAAAAATTATTTTAAAACATACCATAATTGGAAAAAAATGAACTAATACCTTGTTGCTTCGGAGCATTCTTCAAGCATTGTCCCTTTCAAATAAAGTTAATGTATTTTTCTTCCATTTCCTCTTTCCACATATTCTGAAGTTTGGATTTCGTTTTCCCTTCAACCAGTCCTGCAAACCATTGCTGGTTTTAAAATCACCTTAGTTCATGGAATAAAAGAAATATATATATATATATATTTGAAAATAGAGCAATCCATATTTAATTCATTAGATAATAAAAAGGCATATATTGGATTTAATAAAATATTTATTTTGCCAATATTTCGGCTGGCTGAACGTCAGCCTTTATCGAGGCATTACATCTTTGTATACACAAACTCAGCGCCGCATAGTGTTATAATATCACAGTTGAAATCATTTAAAATACAAAGTAGGTGGGGGAAATTTGTGCATGAAAATATTATTCAAAATTACAATCAGAATAAGTTAAATATCTTAAAATATTAAAGGAAAAATAATGAGGTCTATCTTATATTTTAAAATATTTGTAATAAGTACATAAAATATTGTTGCGTTGTTGGCTAACAAAGAATAACTTCCGTGGGTAAAAAGGATCTTTAGGAATTTATTTAAGCCTAATCGATAAAATAATTACAGAAGAGCGCAAAAGTAAAACAACAATAAAGAAAACAGCAATTACAAACTCACCAACTGCAGCAGGGTGAGGGAAAGCAGGAGCAAAACAGGAGACAGAAGTTCGTAGAACCTTCTAGAATCTTCCAAGAAGTACACCGGTGTCGGCAGTAGGCAGCAGTCCGACCTCTTGAGATAGCAGCTTGCTTGGAGTACGCCACGTAGCTTCATTCTTCGACTTCTCTTATCTTTCTTTCTCCTCGGTATGAGTTTCTCCTCCCTATATATATCGGAGTAGATCTTCCCAGAACGGTCACGGTTGGTCAGCCAATCAGAAAGCCGCCAGCACAAAGCGATTGTGCAATCGCTTTAGATTGGCCAATCAGTTGTTCTCCGATTTTTCTACATTTTTCTTGAACGTTCTAAAACATTCTCTCTCCATTCTGGAATGTGCTTTTCTTTCTACGTAACAATATAATTCATTAAGAGATAAATGTAAAAATATATGTATCTATTAAAACATTTGAAAATAAATTAAAAATGATTTAAATAAACACAAGGTAATAAGAACAAACCAAATAAATAAATAGTGTGTGACGTTTCGGTAACAGCGTTGTTACCCTCTTCAGGCAAAATTACTTTTGTCTGAAAATGGTAACAACCCTGTTACCGAAGCGCTGCACGCTATTTATTTATTTGGATTTGGTCTTATTACCTTGTGTTTATAATCTATAATCCAAATTGTGCCTCATCAATGATTTAAATAAAAAACTGTAAGAACCTTTTTTAAAAAAGTTTAACAATAAAAAGTCTGTATTTAATATTCTTATGAATCAATCTCGATAAAATTTTGAAATGAATTTTTAAGTACGGACTTTTTATTGTTAAACTTTTTTAAAAATTTCTTAGTTTTTTATTTAGATCATTTTAAATTTATTTTCAAATATTTTAATAGATACATATATTTTTACATTTATCTCTTAATGAATTATATTTTATATAATTATTACAAATATTTTAAAATATAAGATAGACCTCATTATTTTTCCTTTAATATTTTAAGATATTTAACTTATTCTGATTGTAATTTTCGAATAATATTTTCATGCACAAATTTCCCCCACCTACTTTGTATTTTAAACATTTTCAACTGTGATATTATAACACTATGCGGCGCTGAGTTTGTGTATACAAAGATGTAATGCCTCGATAAAGGCTGACATTCAGCCAGCCGAAATATTGGCAAAATAAATCTTTTATTAAATCCAATATATGCCTTTTTTTTATCTAATATATATATATATATATCGTTTTGAAAATAGAGCAATCCATACTTAATTCATTAGATAATAAAAGGCATATATTGGATTTAAAAATATATTTATTTTGCCAATATTTCGGCTGGCTGAACGCCAACCTTTATCGAGGCATTACATTTTTGTATACACAAACTCAGCGCCGCATAGTGTTATAATATCACAGTTGAAATCAATTAAAATACAGAGTAGGTGGGAGAAATTTGTGAATGTAAAAAATAATTATTATAAAAAATTGCAATCAAAATGTAAAATATATTAAAATATTAACGGAAAAATATGGGTTCTATCTTTATATTTTAAAATGTTTTTAAAAAGTACATAAAAATAATGTAAAAATATATGTATCTATTAAAACATTTGAAAATGAATTTAAAAAGATTTAAACAATAAACTGTAAGAACTTTTTAAAAAGGTTTAACAAAAAATGTGGGTATTTAAAAATTCATTTCAAAATTGATGGAGATCGATTTAAATGTAAGTAAAAAATATTTTATAAAAATGCATTGAAATGGAAGTTAAAGCAATTTAGGAAGAATATATGAGAAAAAAATAGATTAAAAAGTGGAAACTAAAAAAGTTTAAAGTATTTCATGTAATAAGTTATATATTTAATGTATCAATACTTTTGTGTATTAAAGCGATAAATGTAAAAATAATTAAACAAGTGGTATGTATTAATTACAGGTAATAACTAATGTGTGAAAAAAAATAATTTAAGAAATCGCGGGTATTACAACAAAATTTAAAAATTCATTAAAGCAAAAAAATAAATTAAATAAAGCAAAGTTATGTAATTTAAAGAAACGGCACCTCTCCCTTTAAAAAAGTATAAAATAAGTCAATTTAAAAATAAAAATTGACTAATTGAAATTAAAATAATTAGACAAAAAATTAAGAAGATCTAAATGGTGTGTAGATGTCTGGTAAATCAATTTTCCTATTATATAGTGTAAAAACTATATAATAAAAATATAATAGTGATTCTATATTTAAAATTTAATGAGTAAACTGATAACAATGTAGCGTTCTCATGCAATTCTGGCCTCAACTACCCATTTCATGATTTTTCAGGACGCCTTAAATGACCAATTTTTTCTGGTCGTTGAGGTACAGCTTGCACCACGCTGATGAGGGCCAACAGCTCGAAACGCGTCCGTGGTTAGCTTTTCTTAATCAATCAAGAATGGGTATTTGGCCAATTCTGGAATAATTAAAAATCAACGAGAATAGTTGATATTTATTCCGATAGATGGCGCAAGCCATTAGCAACTTTCAGTTGCACGATAAGGAGATGCCTTTTTCTTAATTTATGCACCTTATCCTAGTACAATATTACATTTGTACTATTTTTTCATATATATATATAGATATATATATATCTTTTTTTTTTTTTGCCTCGTGGGCCTATTTATATACAATTTTTTTTTGCATAGGTTAAACTAACTAGTAATAGTAAAAACCCTCTATAGTGAACCTCAATAGGACAGAGCTTTTGGTTCACTATAGCCACACGGTTTTGGTATTTTTTTTTACTTTTCAAAATTTTTAAACCGATGGGTGGATTTTTCTTACGTAACTGGACGGGTTGGGTAGATTCAACCCACCTATGTAACTTCATGAAATAAGCGTTAAATAATGATTGAAATCAATATTTTAAAAAATATTTAATTAATATATATTAATATACAGTATTTGACTTTTAAAAATTCTGAATATAATCTATTTACAGTTTTCAAAAATCATAAATAAATGTTATTGTAAACGTTTAGTTGACATACAGAGCAAAGGGTTTTTATTTTTTACTGCGTTTTTTAATGGACATTTGTAGCACCTTTTTGGAGTATCAGATTGTTGTGGCAGCGTAGTTTCACTTGGTTTACTTGAACCATCATTCTTCTTGAATTGTCGTCTGTAATTCCAGTGGAAGAGAATTCAAGATTATGTGTGGCTAGGTGTTCATCAGTCAATGCTCTCCCAAAATCAACAATAAAATTACTCCTTTCTTTTTTACCCTTTTTTCAATCTGATTACCGATTTCTTTTTTGGAACATAGGAGACTAAAGTAGTTGTTCCAGAGAAACCAAAAATAGAGGTTCCTGATTCTCTATTAGAGTGCGGTTGAAATTGTGGTGAATCTAAGGTTTGTTCTTTCTCATCGTTCCTAAATGTGTAAGACCATGTTCTTTCAACTTATGAACTAATTCTACTGAAGTGAATCAATTTGTCTGCTGGAATATTTCTTCCAAAGTGTGGTCGACTAATCTCTAAAACACATATAGGGATAGGGATAGTTCTCTCTGTTGACTTGATTGATTATTCTACTTATCCAAAGAGAAAGAAGTGTTATAAAAAGGAAGCTTAAAATAGTGAAAGATAGAGACTCAAGTATGAGCCATGAGCTAACACTGACACGAAAAATTCTCACCCTTCTGGACGGGCTGGGCGGAATCCGCCCACACATGCAAATTTAACCCCCCTCCCAAAACTAATATTTATTAACGATGGATGTAAAATGTTTGTATCACTGTAAAATTAGAATACATGAAAGCTGGTATCTCTAGGTAAACGAAAAATATATATTTTTCCTATATTAAATTTATACATGGGCAGAATCTACCCAACCCGTCCAGTTAAGGGTTAAAGGACAGCCATGAAACAGGAAAAGGCAGCCAATTAATAATGGTCTTTTGTTTTAATTTCCTAAATTTACCTATATTTCTTAGTTTAAGGCTAAATATCAATATAAATCATTTGATAATAGGTTCTTCTTATCATTAGCATACATGTACCTCTATGTATAATTTGAAAATTAAGAAAAATCCTAAGCAAAGCTTTATTAATTATACAAGTATTTTAGAACCTCTTCATCATATTATATAATACTGCATTTACTTGAAAAAATGTTTCTAGTACCTTGTTTAAAATCACTCTCTAAGCATTGCCCCTTTCAAATTGAGTTAACCCTTTGAATACCAGGCATATTATCCCTAAAATGTGTGTAAATAATAAATACAGTAAACAATAAATACAGATCTTGCATTCATGCTTATTTAAATAAAATTATTTAAAATATAAAGACTATTTTTAGATTGAAATTGTCCAATTAAACATTATTTCACAAATATTACTAAAAAATGATCAGCAACATTTCTTCAATTATTTCTTTAAAAAAAGGCTCTGTAAAAATTGTGGAAAATTATAAAATGGGTTACTTAATGATAAAGCACAATTTGGATAATAGATTATGATAAAAGAAAATAAGACCTAATCCAAATAACACACTAATAAATTATTTGGATTAGGTCTTATTTTCTTTTATGGTTTACTTAATGTTGAGTGTTTTTTCATTGGTGGAGTGGAAAATGATACGTTTTGTCTTTTTCTATTATCTTCTGTTACATTCTCCCATCCATAAACAGAATTGTATAAAATATCGTTATTTCCACCATAGTAATAAATTTCTGTGTATTCTGAATCAATTGAAGATGAATCAAAAGTATCTGATCCCAAAAATCGAAGATGTTGATATGCTAGAACAATAACTACAATCGCCTTCAAAAAAATAGGGGGTAGCAAAAACCTATCGGTAGTAAAACTGGCAGCCAAAGGGAATATCCTTGAACCCTGAATGATTCATATACCTAACAAGACGTATATTCTAAAAATAGAACTGTAGCAGTTGTTTCTGAGAATTTATAAGGCGATTTGTTTGTGGCCCATTAGACAGGCATAATCGCGGCATTTGTAAAAATATATAATATGTTAGAAAGGTTTTAGGGTTTTATATTATTTTATAAATTAATACATACGATTTTAGTAATTGAAAATAGTTTATTTATGCAAAACTATATCTTTCCATTTATTTACAAGTAATAATATATAAGAATAGTGAGGAGTGATAACTATGGAAATATTAATGATGATATACCACAGAATATTTAAAATAATTATTCAGTGACAATATTATATAAAATATTAAAGTCTAAAATTGAATTCATATATTCAACACTCCTTCTTGAATTCATGTTTTAGAGTTTTAATTACTCTATCAAAACATCTGTAGCAGTGAAGATCTGTGTTTTTCAAAAGTTTCCTTTGGCAGAGGCTTGGTTAGGATATCAGCAACTTGGTCTTGGGTTGGGCAAAACTGAACATCAACATTTTCTCTTATCTGATCTTTCAAAAAATGATATCGAACATCTATATGTTTTGTCTTTCTGTTCATTTGTCCTGTCTTCATTAAAGTCATTGCACTTTGGTTGTCAATATTTAGTTTAGCAAGTATGGTTTCATTTGTAAGTTCTTCAATTAGTGCTTTTATATAAATGAGTTCTTTCACACATTCAGCTGCAGCAATATATTCTGCCTCAGTAGTGGATAAGGCTACAATTGGTTGTTTTCTTGAACTCCAGCTTATTGGTCCTTTACCAAACAAAATTGTATATCCGGATGTACTTTTTCTTGTTTTCATGTCTCCAGCAAAGTCTGAGTCACAATATGCATTAAGTTCCATATCTTCATCTTGTTTACTATAGTGAAGTCCAAAAGTTTTGGTTTGTTTCAAATATCTCATAGTTCTTTTAACATTTTGTATATCCTGGTTTGTCGGTTCATGCATCGAACGACTTTCATAACCAACTGCATAAGCAACATCTGGTCTGGTTTTGTTTGCTAAATATAGGAGACTTCCAACAGCTTCTCTATATGGAAAATTACCTTCAGATTTGTTTTCTAATATAGGATCAATTTTCACAGCTCCTTCTACAATTGGAGTTGTCACCGGCTTTGCATCCAACATGTTGTATTTTTTTAGAACACATTCTATATAGTCATGTTGAGAAAGTATCAGTCCCTCATCTTTATTCATGATATTCATGCCAACAAACATTTCAGGATTATTACTTATTCTTATTTCAAATTCTTGTGCCAGTTCTACCAACAAATTGTCCATTTCTTTTTCATCACTTCCAAACAACATTCCATCATCAACATATAAAGCCAAAATTAAACTTCCATTTTGGTTTTTGAAAATGCAATTTTCTAATTTTGATTTCACCAGTCCTTTTGTTTTCAAAAAGGCTTCAAATCTTTTATTCCACTTTGAAGGTGCTTGTCGTAGTCCATAAAGTGCCTTCTTTAGTCGACATATTTTGTTATCTTCATATCCTTCGGGTAAATACATGAAGATTTCTTCATCCAAATATCCATAGAGAAATGCAGTTTTGACATCAAAAGTTTTGAACTTTAGATTTTTCTTAACACTTAAGGATAACAACATTCTTAAAGAAATTGTACTTACTACTGGACTAAAGGTTTCATCAAAATCTTGTCCTTTTTGTTCATTTCCTCTAGCAACAAGTCTTGCTTTATAATGTCCACCATCCTTTATCTTAAATATCCATCTAGAACTGAGTATCTTCTTTCCTTTAACTTCTTCAGTATTTACAAAATCCCAGGTTTCATTTTTCTTCAATGAATCTTTTTCTTCCTGTATTGCTGTTACCCAGTTTTCTTTGTCTACTCCGGTTACAGCTTCATTGTATGTTAACAATCCTATTTCTCCAGAAACAGAATTCAACACTTCATAATCTTTTAGTCTTTCAGGTCTATTGATATTTTCTCTATTCCTTAACATATATTTTGAATTGGTCGAGTTCTGTGGTTTATCATGGGTATCCAATTCCAATTTAGTGTCTTGACTTTCCTCTATTTCAGAATCCAAATCTTCTCTGTATCTTGGCTGAATGACACTGGTCATTTCATTTGTTAGTTTTCCTGTAAACACCACATCTCTTGCAATTATAATCCTTCTTTTCTGCATGTCCCACAATCTGTATCCATTTCCACTGTATCCAATAAGTGAATATTTTTCACTTTTACTATCCAATTTTTTGACATACACTTCACTCCCGAATAATTTTACATTAGAAAGATTAGGCTTTCTTCCAAACCACATCTGTGCTGGTGTTGTTTGTACTGTATTTGAAGGGCTTCTGTTGATTAAATAGGCAGCGACTCTTGTGGCCTCTCCCCACATTTCCTTATTTAATTTGGAATCCAGCAAAAGTGCTCTGGTTTTTTCAATCAGAGTTCGATTCAACCTTTCTGCTTTTCCATTCAATTGTGGAGTATATGGAACTGTAAAATCAAGTATTATTCCTTTCATTTTGCACCATTCTTTAACTTGCGTATTGGCATATTCACCGCCATTATCACACCTTAATTTTGACACTTTCGCATTTAAAAATCTTTCTACTTCATTTACATATTCTTTAATATATTCTTTTGCTTCATATTTATTGCTGAGCAAATACACATAACAGAAATGTGTATAATCATCCAAAAATGTCATTATATATTTCTTATTATCATGTGTTGAGGGTTCTATTGGGCCGCACAAATCAGTATGAACAATTTCCAAAGGTCGGGTAGCTCTAGATCTTTCATTTCCAAATGACTTCCTAGTTTGCTTTGCGATGATGCAAATTTCGCACACATCATTTTCCTGTTTTTCCAATTTGTTAAGCTCCATACCATCAACCAAACTTTCAAGTTTTCTTAGATTCTGCATTCCAATGTGTCCCAATTTTCTGTGCCATTCTTGGGTTTTGTTTTCACTTGGTAAGGTAAGGTTTGAGTCATTTTGCTTTGAAAAATGTTGTTCAATATTTACAGCATAAAGTCCATTTTCAAGTTGATCTCCTTCTAGAACTTTTTTTCCATCTTTCAAAATTGTCACTTTATCACCTTTAAAATTTACTTCTCCTCCGTTGTTAACAATTGAGCTCACTGACAAAAGGTTTTTTGATAATTCAGGCACAAATATTACTTCATTTAGGTTACATTGTCTCCCCTTAAATTGTCCTGAAGTTTTTGCTCTCATACCTTCTTCTTTTTTTGCAACATTGATGTTCACATCACACTTTTTTTGATGATCAAGCAACTTTTCTTCATTAATCATGTGACAGGTGGATCCGCTATCAACAATAAAAGTGACTGATGATCTTTTATCATATTCTTCTCTTTGTTCAGCAATGAAAGCAATGGGAGGTTGCTTTTCTTTGTTCCTGAAATAGCAGTCTTTTTCTTTATGATTAAACTTTTTACATATTCTGCATTGTTCTTTGTTTACTTTAGCAGCAGGTTTACTGTTGTTCTTAAAGAAACAGTCCTTTTCTTCATGGTTAGTTTTTTTACAAAATTTGCAGAATTTTCTTTGGGTGCAATTTTTAGATATATGTCCTGGTTTATTACAAGTAAAACATTCCTTTTGTTTAGTTGCATTCATAGCCACTCGGTCTTCTGGTTGGCTCTGTCTATTTCTTCTTATTTCTTCAGTGGTCAATCTTGATATTAGATTTTCAATAGTTTTTTCATCTTTTCCAGTTGACTCCCAAGCAGTACAAAAATAATTATATTCTTCTGGCAAAATTGTTGAAATCTTTGAAATAACAATATTGTCATCAAAGTTCTGTTTTAGATTATTGAGTTTAAAAGCCAAATTTCTTAAATTACTTATGTTGGCTACAAGGTCTACATTTTTATCAAATTTATAAGTGTGAAATTCTTGTAGCAACTTACATTTTAATTGTTCATCATCTCTTTCAAATATTCTGCATATTGTGTCATACATTGATTTGGCATTTTCACAATGTATTATGTGTGTTAATATTGTTTTATCGATGCTCAAAATAATATATTTTTGGGCTATCCATGCGTTTTTTTCTTTTTCATCCTTTTGATCTTTAAAACACAATTTGCCATTTATTGTTTCAATTAAATTATTAGCTTTAAAAATAATGTTAATTTGAAATTTCCAAATATCAAAATTTTCAGAGTCTTTTAATTTATCTATAATCGAAATATCTTCCATAACAGCAGCCATTTTTATTTTTACGATTTTAGATTTTAAGTTTTAACCACGCTTTATGCTGCCACTGTTAGAAAGGTTTTAGGGTTTTATATTATTTTATAAATTAATACATACGATTTTAGTAATTGAAAATAGTTTATTTATGCAAAACTATATCTTTCCATTTATTTACAAGTAATAATATATAAGAATAGTGAGGAGTGATAACTATGGAAATATTAATGATGATATACCACAGAATATTTAAAATAATTATTCAGTGACAATATTATATAAAATATTAAAGTCTAAAATTGAATTCATATATTCAACATAATAGCCTTCTATTTTTATCTCTTATAATAGAAAAGTTACATTTTCTTATTTTACCATGTTTTGAAAATTCTCTTTCGTTGTTTCACATATTTTGTGATGCCAGCCAAAGTGCATATGCAGCAGCAGCTTTTCTATGTTGTCCTGAGAACAAAGGAGTGTCAGTACAACTTTTGTTGGCCAAATCCTGGCTAGGTCCACTTAAGAAAACTACTATCCCTAGGATGGAACTTCTTGCTTGTATGTTGGGAGTTAGACTCAGCAGGTACATAACTGAGTCTTTGAATTTGGCTGCGGAACCGGTGTATTACTGGACAGACTCTACTACAGCACTTTCATGGATCAAGACGAACAGGCAGTGGGGCACCTTTGTAAACAACAGAGTCAAAGAGATATGCAACACTTCAGGTCCGAACAAATGGTTTTATGTACCAGGGAGCCTCAACCCTGCAGACCTTCCTTCAAGAGGTTGTAGTGTACTACAGCTTAAACGCACCAGATGGTGGGAGGGACCTGAATGGCTCAAGCAGCCTCAAGATCACTGGGCAAAGCAATTATTCCACTCAGACAGAAATTTGGTCAATTTAGAAATAGATAGACAAGTATTGGTGACTACTCATGTCAGAACTGAAGTAATGCCATGGTTTGAAAGATTTTCAAATTTTATAAAGATTGTCAGAATAAATGCGTGGATCCGGAGGTTCATACAAAATACACAAAAATTGTCCCCATCAGGTATGCATAGTCTACAGCTTTCAGAATTAGAAGATGCTGAAAAGGGAATTTGGAAAACTGTGCAACAGCAAGTTTTTTCTAGCCGAGGAGATTCAATCAACGGGTTAATGATAATCAGAGATCATTTTGGATTGATCCCTATAAAATCCAAGCTTATTGAAAGGGATGACGAATATTCATTTCGTTACCCAATTTTGCTTCCATCAAAACATCATGTTGTCACATGCCTGATAAGGGAATTCCATATGAGACATTGTCATGCAGGAGTTCAGATCCTTTCTGCCAAACTCAGAGAAAATTATTGGATCTTAAATTCCCGGCGCAGTATACAAAGTGTCGTCTCTCAGTGTGCCAAGTGTAGAAGATTTACATCAAAACCTGTGAAAACTACTCCGATACACTTACCCCTTGATAGAGTGAGAGATGCCAAAGCCTTTAAAATTCTGGGAGTAGATCTTGCTGGTCCACTTTACCTCAAGAACAAGATCAAGGCATGGATTGTTCTATTTACCTGTGCTGTTTTCAGAGCTATACACCTGGAACTTGTAACCTCATTAAGTACTGAAGCTTTCATACAAGCTCTGAGAAGATTTATAGCCCGGAGAGGACGACCAACAGTCATTTATTCTGATAATGGTACTAATTTTGTGGGCGCTAACAATGCTCTCAAGGCTTTAAACTGGAAGAAGATAGTGTTAGACCAAAATCTTCACAAGATAAGTTGGAAGTTCATACCTCCTACTGCTGCATGGTGGGGAGGTTGGTGGGAGCGTCTTATTCGTTCCATCAAGGATCTCCTTGTTAGAATTTTGGGCCATTCTCCAGTGTACTATGAAGAGATGTCCACTATCCTATGTGATGCAGAAGCTACAATCAACAGTCGTCCGCTGACATACATACACAAGGACTTTGACAGTTTGATTCCTTTATCACCCTCCATGTTTCTACATGATTCAAAATATGTGGGAGTTCCAGATCTTGATAAGTTGGACTCAAAGAAATTTCAAGATAGATATCGGCATTGCCAAAGGCTGCGAGAAGCTCTCTGAAGTCGCTTTCGGAGTGAATATCTGGGCCAGCTTGTCCAGAAGGCCAATGAGAGGACTCCGAAACTGAGTGTGGGTGATGTGGTTATAGTGAAGGTGGAAGACAAGAGGAGACTCCACTGGCCTATGGCAAGAATAGTGGAACTGTTTCCAGGAAGAGATGGACACATTCTCGGGTTGCTAAAGTTTGCACAAAACTGGGAACCCTTATACGCCCTGTGCAGAAGCTCTACCCCCTGGAAGTTTCAAGTGGGGATCCAATTCTTCGATCCAAAGGAGATACTACAATTGAAGAAGAGCATAGTGAGGCTAAGCGAACTCGATGTGGATGCGTGGTCAAGCCACCACAGAGACTTAATTTATAATGCTTAACTCCTTTTATGTACCACATATATATCACTTATCTTAATTGTATGATTTTCTTCCTCAAATCATAGGTGGTAGTATGTTAAATATCCATTATAGAGGGCGAGCGGCTCGAAAACACGACCCCATTGAGCAACACATGGTGCTTGCGGGCGTGGTGTGCGCCTGCGCAGGATCAAGTATAGAACAGTTCGTCCCTACAACTGCAAACTATCGAATGTGAAAAATTCAATTTTGAAGGAGAGAGAAATGAAGAGACCATGTTATGGTCTCTTCATTTCTCCCTCCTTCAATGCCTTCCTCTACTGAGGGTAGGCCACATGGTCTCTTCATTTCTCTCTCCTTCAAAATTGAATTTTTCACATTCGATAGTTTGCAGTTGTAGGGACGAGTTGCTGGCAGACAAAGAAAAATGGCTGTTGCCAATGTTTACGTTTTTGGTTTCATTTTCTTTTGTTCTTTAGTTTAAATATAGTTATATGTGTAAATAAATAATATTATCTTTAATATGTTTAAAATTAAAAGCAATAAATAAAGGCTTTTTGTAAATTATATTTATTTTTGTTATTAATTAACACTGACTTTAAAAATCACCATAGTTAATGGTATAAAAATAATATTTGTTTCATCACGGGACCGTTTATTTGAACTTTTTTTTTTTTAGCTCTAAAACGTACGATCGCGATCGCGGCAAAAGTTGGGGTTGATTCCTCTTTGTAACAATTTTTAATAGCTTTATATTTTATCTTTTATAATAGAAAAGTTATATTCTCTTATTTTAATATGTTCTTAACATTTTGCCTGTGTTGTTTCACTTTGAAAAGTTCTGAAAATGGCCTTTTTTTTTTTTAAAGAAATAACACTTGTTTTTAAAATGCCTTTGTATTCTTCATTTTGGAAGCCATTTGCATTTTTTATATTTCAAATTTAATGGATGCAAATATATTATATTTAATAAAAAGTATAATGTGTAAAAATGTATACAACATACAGCAAAAATAAAGTGCAAAAATCAAAACAAACAATGCCGCTAAATTTATTGTTTTGAAATCGCAATCCGCGAGCTGAAACATGCTAAAAAATTTGTTGTTTTAATTTTTTTTTTTTAAATTACAATTCTAAGTTCGTTATAAGCATAGTATTTTTAATAGATTTTATCATTTTGGGACCGAAAATAGGTTCGTTATAGGGGTAGTTCGTAATTCTAAAAATCGCAAAGTTCGTTATAACGATGGTATTTTCAATGGAATGGAATTGGGAATCGGCGTGGGTTCGTTATAAGGGAAGGTTCGTTATATCCAGGGTTCGTATTAGCGGGGTTTTACTGTATATGCTAATTATAAGAAAAACCTATTATCAAAAAAAAAAAAATACTTCTTTTGTTATTCAGCATTAATGTAAAGAAATAGGTCAATTTAGGAAATTAAAACAAAGTGACCAATATTAAGAGGCAGCCTTTTCCTGTGTGATTTGCTGTCCTTTAATTATACCATCTAAAATTTTGAAAAGTCTTGGATAGTGAACCAAAGGCTCTCTCCCATTGGGGTTCACTATGGAGGGCTTTTACTCTCTTATAACTTTTACACTAATTAACAATATACTCACGTTTAAAAGGGAAATATGGAAATTAATAACATCAAAAAAGAAATAATTCCCATTAAGTTAGTGTGTGTGTGTGATAGAATATTAGAAGACTAGAACAAAAAATCCAAGAATATTTTTTTATTCAAAATATAAAGTCTTCTTCATCTTTCCTATCTCCACTCAATCATATTAAGGTATAAAGCTTGAGAATAAAAAACCAGACCAGAAAGCCAAATAAATCATATTACCATTTATAAGCTAACATTTGACAGAGTTTTACCAGTTATTTACCATAAAAATTTCCTTGAAATCATGTAACTCTATTTCTTAATGAATCAAGAAACATAAGAATCAACAATTGCCAAAAAGAGCAAATTTATGAAATGAAATGTGAAAATTGTGACCACGTTATGTAGGACAAAGAGCCAGAACTTGGAAAAAAAAAAAAAAAAAGGTGGGAAATATGAATTTGCTCTAATGAATTAAAATTTAAAATTCTGTGTGCATTTGTAAAGTATAGAAAAAAAACAAAACACTGGGCATAATCATTTTGATCTAAAAATAATGAAGATTCTTGATTATTGTAAAAAAATTACTTTGAGAAGCCTTTTTTATCAAAAGAAATCTGCAACAATTAACAGAATGAATATATACATATATATATATGGAAGCAATGGTCGCCTCTCCCGTCAAAATAAACGTCAGAATCTGACGCCATCTATTGACCGTCGCCGCAACTAGTGGCATCGGTCCGGTGACAAAGCCACAACACCAACTTTGGCAAACTGATAAGCGTCCACCTAGAGACCATGGTTTCGGGCTAATGGCCCTCGTCAGTCTAGGGTGGACTTTATTCCATGAGATCCACACGGGATCTAATGGAATCCTCACAATCTACCAAAGAGGTGTTTTGCTGGCAATGTGGCTGGGCCAAATCTATTGGCAAAACATAGAGACGAGGGCCATTCGCCCGAAACCATGGTCTCTAGGTGGACGCTTCTCAGTTTGCCAAAGTTGGTGTTGTGGCTTTGTCACCGACCCGATGCCACTAGTTGCGGCGACGTTCAATAGATGGCATCAGATTCTGACGTTTATTTCGATGGAAGAGGCGACCATTGCTTCCGTGGATTAATTTCCTCCGGCAAATTTTCCATCTATGTTTTGCCAATAGATTTGGCCCAGCCACATTGCCAGCAAAACACCTCTTTGGTAGATTGTGAGGATTCCATTAGATCCCGTGTGGATTTAATGGAATAAAGTCTACCCTAGACTGACGAGGGCCATTAGCCTGAAACCATGGTCTCTAGGTGGACGCTTATCAGTTTGCCAAGTTGGTGTTGAGGCTTTGTCACCGACCCGATGCCACTAGTTGCGGCGACGGTCAATAGATGGCGTCAGATTCTGACGTTTATTTTGACGGGAGAGGCGACCATTGCTTCCATGGATTAATTTCCTCCCGGCATATTTTCCATCTATATATATATATATTTATTTATTTTTAATTAAACCCAAGGTAATAAGGCCAAATCCAAATAAATAAATTTTGTGTGACGTTTCGGCAACAGCGCTGTTACCATCTTCAGACAAAAGTACTGAATGAGAAATTTTTCCACAGCATGCTTTAAATAGTTACGGTTATCAAGTGTGTAAACAAGATAACAGATAAGAAGATATGTTGACTTTGCTTAGAATTATTAATGAAACTGATTCCAATAATTATTAATTAAACATTATATTTATTGATTTACAAGAGAAAGAACAAAATATAAAAGGGAAACTAATATTGAACAAAGGAACTTTTTTATGTTCTTCGGTTAGCGCCTATTTACCTGTGAGCTTACACATACTCTGTGGTAACAATTAATTAATATATATACAACACACTCTCCCCTGTGTGTAAGCCCTAATCAGCAAGTCCAAGGCTATCTGCACATTTCTGTAGTTTGTCCTTATAGTCCACACCATATCTTTGATTGCATCCAACAGCAACCAGTCTGGCCTTTCTTTTATATATGCCGTCACTTGGTGTTTTCTTCATACTGTAGACCCATTTACTATTGATGACTTTCATACCATTTTCCCTTGGTACTAGTGTCCATACTTTATGCTTCTCTATCTCACTGAGCTCTTCTTCCATTGCTTTGTGCCATTCATTTCTTTCTCCACTATCCATTGCTTCTTTAAAGTTCTCCGGGATATACTGATCTATTTCCATAATTAAGTTTGCATCATTCCTATCTTTTATTCTTTGTGAGTGTCGAACTCCTTCTTCAATCAATTTCCTTTCTTGTTCTTCAAGTCTTGCTTTGTGCCATTCTTCTAAGATTCTCTTTGTTTCTCCTTTCTTTCTTCCTCCTTTTACGCATCTTTCCTGTATTGGTTCAGTTTGTGATGTGTCATTTTCACAGTCACCACCTAGTTTTACTGAAGTATCCTCCTGAGACTTCATTTTACTCTCTGTGACAGGATTGTCTTCTTTCAAGATATGAAAGTTTTCAGCAACTAATTCTTAACAATTTTCTTTATAGGTCAAATTATCACAATTAGTATCTTCCTGAATATCATTTGCATAATCAATTCCTCTCTTATCTTCACTAAATTTTACTGGTCCGACTTCATGAATTCTCTTTGTCATTATATCATATATTCTGTAAGCTTTTCTTTTAATGGAATAACCAATAAATATTCCCTTTCTACCCTTTGGTGAAAACTTGTTTCTTCTTGGTTTGCTCTCAAGCCAATGTGTAAAACATCCAAATATTCAAATGTGTTTGACCGATGGTTTCCTGCCATTCCATCTCGTGCATAGATGTATGGTGCCTGATAGACCTGTGGGGTGTACAATTCTTAATGTACACAGCTGTAGCAATTGCCTCTGCCCTAAACTTCATGGGTAATTTTGACTCAATTAGTAAGGTTCTCGCTGTATCTATGAGTCATATTCACTCTCTCTGCGACTCCATTACTTTGTGGTGTGTATGTGGTGGTATGTTGGTTCTGGATCCCACTTCTCTTGAAAAGTCCTTCAAATCTAGAGTTACAAAATTCAGTTCCATTGTCCGTTCTTGCATCTTTTATTCTAAGACTTAATTCGTTTTCGGCTCTTGCTTTAAATTCTTCAAATCTCTCAAAGGTCTCATCTTTTGACCTCAGGAAATATACAAAGATTCTTCTACTTAATCATCTACTATAACAAGAAAATACTTAGATCCTCCTAAAGATTGACATAGCATTGGTCCACATAAATTCATATGAATCAACTGCAGGGGCTTAACTGTATAATTTTCCGTAATATTATATGGCTTCTGAACCAGTTTTCCCATTATGCATGCTTCGCACTCTGGTAACCTTTCAAATTTTAGATCCAATCTTCTTACAATATGCCCTTGAAACATTTTTTTCATGTATTCTTCATTTATATGGTTTTATCTTTTATGCCATAAACTTATATTGCTATTTTTATTTAATAAATGTGTATGTATAACCATGGCATTTTAATTTTTTACTGTTGGGACATTTCTTAGTTTTGTTCCCATCATAAACATTCTATCTTTAATATATGCTTCAGCAACTAAATCATTCCCTTCATTATAAATTTCTGCTCTATCCTTATCTACTTATATAATTGCCTTATTCTGTCTGTGTTAAGTTCACGGATAGATTTTGGTCAGAATGGATAAAATAAAAAAAGTGTCAAGGGATGGGAATCGAACCCACGACCTTCCGCTTACCGGGCAGATGCCATGACCACTAGGCTACCCTGGACATATTTTTGCGTTCATAATATAATATAAATATTTATATAATAACTGCTCTAATTTGAAATATTTGGTAGGTTTTATTTATTTATATATTTTCATTTTTAGATATAACTGATCTAATTCGTCGTTTAAAATTACTAAAATAGTTAGCTTAATTACACATATAATATAAATATTTATATAATAACTGCTCTAATTTGAAATATTTGGTAGGTTTTATTTATTTATATATTTTCATTTTTTGATATAACTGATCTAATTCACCGTTTGAAATAACTGCTCTTGAAATATTTGGTATGTTTTATTTATTTATATATTTTCATTTTTAGATATAACTGATCTAATTCGCCGTTTAAAATAACTGCTCTAATTCGAAATATTTGGTATGTTTTATTTGTGTTCACTCTATTTCTATTTATTTGAAGTATTATAATTTTCATGTTTCAAAAACCTATTTCAAAAAGGTCGTTAGAAATATGTAAGGCCTGAAATAGCTTTACATGCGAATATTTATGATGCCAAGCGTAGCTTAATGGTTAGGTGTGCGGCTTCGTATTTCCACAACCTTGGTTCGAAACTTAGCCTGGGTGTTTTTTTTTTTATATTATTGAAGCAAAGTTTTTTTACAGTACCAAAATTTCCATACATAGGTAAAAAAAAATACGAGGAAAACGATAGGCTATTTTAAATTATATATAAATTAAATATTAAAACTATATATTCAAATTATTCTGTTTAGCTCACGAACAGCGCCCTCTAGCAAGGTTATAAATACGTTTAAAATCTATATCTTCTCAAAATTTTATTAATAATATTTTGCTTAATAATTAGAATACTTGATCTAAATTGAAATATTTATAGACGCTCGCTCGATTTGAAGATTTACACATGTGTATATCGTAACTAATCTAACTGTAAAGTTTGGAGCGGGACGTTTCACAAGAGTGACATCCACGGCGCCAAATTTATAATTGTAACGAATAGTGTTTGAATAAAACATTTAATCAGGTAAACCCGGGCGTTGCCCGGGTCATTCGTCTAGTTGAAAATAACTGAATTTCCCTTGTTGACTAATTCGTATACTGACAAGAAATTATTCTTTAAATTTGGTACATGTAAGATATCTTTGATGCAAATATTTTCTTGGCCTTCACTTGTGCATGTAGTAAGTCTCATATCTCCTTTGGCTGTGGCTTGGGTAGTTTTGCCCTTCTCAGCTTGGTTGTTTTCACTTTTGTACCCTTTCACATTTTCTATCAAAGTTAGTTTTGGGGTTAATGTGCGGTGCATCCTGAATCTATACACAATATTTGCTTATCATTTCTCCCATCTGGTAAATCTTCAAATTCTTTTACATATGTTTCAAATGCTTGCTCATTAATTCCTCTTTTCACAGTATCCACTAGGTTATTTGACTGTTCCCTACTGTATTTGTGATTTCGATAATAAGGAGTCCATTTCTTTTGATATCCTTGTTTCTGTTTATCTCGAAACCAGCAATCATTACCTAGATGTCCCATTTTATTACAAACAAAACATCTTTTTGGCTGATATTGTTGAACTTTTCTATCTTTAATTCTGTATGCTTGTTCATGCCCATTCTCAACAGATTGATTTAATCTCATATATCTTCTTGACTCCTCTTTTCTCAGAGTTTGTTGAATCTCTTCTACTGTTGCCTCTCTCTTAGATCGTAAAACAATAGCAATATTTTCATACTTTGGATGTATGCCTCTGACAATATGAAATGAAAGTTCTCTTGAGGTAAATTGATGCCTTAATGATGAACTTCTAGCAGCAATATTTTTTGCCCTTGTTATATACAGTAAAACCCCGCTAATACGAACCCTGGATATAACGAACCTTCCCTTATAACGAACCCTGGCCGATTCCCAATCCCATTCCATTAAAAATACCATCGTTATAACGAACTTTGCAATTTTTAGAATAACGAACTATCCCTATAACGAACCTATTTTTGGTCCCAAAATATTAAAATCTATTTAAAATACTATGCTTATAACTAACTTAGAATTGTAATTTAAAAAAAAAATAAAACAACAAAATTTTAAGCATGTTTCAGCTTGCGGATCGCGATTTCAAAACAATAAATTTAGTGGCATTGTTTGTTTTGATTTTTGCACTTAATTTTTGCTGTATGTTGTATAAATTTTTACACATTATACTTTTTATTAAATAGAATATCTTTGCATCTATTAAATTTGAAATATAAAAAATGCAAATGGGCTTCCAAAAAATGAAGAAAACAAAGTCATTTTAAAAACAAAAACGTTATTTCTCTAAAAAAAAAAGGGCATTTTCAGAACTTATCAAAGTGAAACAACACAGGCAAATGTTAAGAATTAAAAATATTAAAAATTTTTACAAAGAGGAATCAACCTCAACTTTTGTCGCGATCGTGATCGTACGTTTTAGGGCAAAAAAAAAAAAAAAGAGTCCAAATAAACGGTCCCGTGATGAAACAAAAATTATTTTTATGCCATTAACTATGGTGATTTTAAAGTCAGCAATGTTTTGCATGACAGGTTAAAAACAAAATCTAGACCTTGAAGAATATGTGGAAACATGAAATGGAAGAAAAACACTAACTTTATTTGAATGGTGCAATGCTTGAAGAGTGCTTTGAAGCAACAAGGTATTAGAGTAATTTTTCCAAGTAAACATTGTATTATATATTGTTATAAAGATGTTTTAAAATCATTTTTATATCTTTGAATATATATTTAATAAAACTTTGCCTAGGATTTGTCATCATTTTTAATTTGACATACAGGTACATGTATGTTAATGATAAGAAGAACCTATCATCTAATGATTTCTATTGTTATTCAGTATTAATGTTGGGGGTCGGTGGAAGGCTGGTTAAACCGTTTGGTTTCGACCACTACGACCCGGGTTCGATTCCCGCATTGGACACCTTTTATGTTTAAAAAAAAAAAATGCTCCAATGGCCCCCCGATTCTTGCAAAAGTCCAACCCCACCAGCGAGTGCAAGTAACCAAACGGGGCTCTGGCACATTTGTAAGTGCAAAGTCGAACTGCTTTCACATGTGTAGACATGTGGTGCGCTTACAGTAAAAAGCAGTCGCTAATTACCCACCATGATTATCATGGTCTGTACCACGTGTACTAGGGATAAGAAAAAAAAAAAAAGTATTAATGTAAGGAAATTGGTCAATAAGGGGATTAAAACAAAGTGACCACTATTAAGAGGAAGCCTCTTGCTGTGTGTATGGCTGTCCTTTAATTATACAGTCTAAAAATTTTTGAAAGTAAAAAAAAAATAGCCAAACCGTGGCTATAGTGAACCAAAAGCTCTGTCCCATTGGGGTTCACTATAGAGGGGTTTTACTCTATTCATCTACAGTTTCATTATCTTTCATTTTAATGTTCTTTAATTCTAAGCCTATATCAATAATTTTATCTTCCAAATTGCCTGTGTATGTTTTTCTCAGCGAGTCCCATACTTTCTTAGCATTTGTTTCTCCTATAAACATTCCAGCTTGTTCATTAGTCAATGTTGTGATGATTATCCCAAAAGCTTCATCATTTTTATCACTCCAAATCTCCCAAGAACTTTTGTCTTCCATATCAGGTTCTGGATCGGAAATTACACATTTAAATAATTTTCTTTCTCACAGAACTGCACCGATTTTCAGATTAAATATTTTCCTTTTGAGCTTTATATCAAATAACCCCGCTCTGCTACCAATTTATGACTTTGCTTAGAATTATTAATGAAACTCTTGATTTACAAGAGAGAGAACAAAATATAAAAGGGAAACTAATATTGAACAAAGGAACTTTTTTATGTTCTTCGGTTAGTGCCTATTTACCTGTGAGCTTATACACACTCTGTGGTAACAATTAATTAATATATATACAACAAGATAGCTATCTGAGAAACACAGAATTTTATTCTTAGAATTAAAAGTGAAAAAACCCTTTTTTTTTTTTAAATATAATTAAAGCATATCTATAAATATCATTTATATTTCCTCTTTCTTCCATTCTGTTAATTGTAGCATATTTCTTTTGAATGAAAAAGGCTTCTTTAAATTGTCATTTAAAATAATTTTTCTCATAATCCAGTATCTTTGTTTCTTTTAGGTTAAAATTGTTATGTCCTGTGATTTTTCTATGTTCTACAAGTGCAGAATTTTCAATTTTATCCCATTTCAGAGCATATTCATGGTTTTTCATTCTTTCTTTTAAAGTTCTGGATGTTTGTCCTACATAATATTGGTCACATTTTTTACATTTCACATCATAAATTAAACCTGCTCTTATTGGTAAGTGAGTTTTCTTATGGTTGTTGATATATTGAGAGATAGGGTTACATGGTTTCCTTGCAATTTTTATTTTTTCATACTTTTTGAATATATTAGTAAAATTTCTCTCTCTCTCTCTTGCAAATTTTTGGTTTATAAATGGCATTGTGATAAATTTGGCTTTTTTGTTTTCCACTTTAGATTTTGAATTAAAGTTTAATTCTCATATTTTTGGTTCATGTCTTCCATTATTCTATCTATCAATTTGATGGGAAAATGTTCATTGATTAGTTCTTTTTTGATGTTGTTAATTTCTATATTTCTTTTAGTAGTATCATTGAGTGTAAAAGTTTTATATTAAAGAGCTTTTACTAATCCTACTTTTTGGCTGAAATGGTGCTGTGAGCTATAGTTCCAATAAGTTCCTGTATGTGTTGATTTTTTGTATATAGAGGTTGTAATATTGTTATTATTGAATGATAAATTCATGTCTAGAGGAAGTTTATTGATTTGTTGCTTTCTACTTCCATAGAGTAATTGATATCAGGTCATAGATTGTTGAAAGTATCCAATATATTGGGTTCACTTCCCTGATAAATAAATAAAATGGAGTCATCTACATATCTTTTAAAATAATAAACATCATTTTAAAGTAAATTTAGAGCTTTTATTTCTAATTGGCCTATAGTAATACAAGCTGCTTTTGGTGATATTGGACTACCCATTGTTGCACCTTTCATTTGGAGATATATTTGGTCATCATAAATAAAGTACGTTTATTTCAAACAAAATTCTATTCCAATTAAAAATTCAGATTTTGGAAAAATATTTATTTTTGATTCTTTAATCACATGGTTTAATGCATCCATAATTGTGGGTATAGGGATTGATGTAAACATGTTTTCAACATCTAAAGATATAATTCTTTGATTTCCATTTAGCTTCATTTCAATAATATTTTATTTGAATTCATAGGAGTTACAATTTCATTTTCATTAAAATATTGGTAGATTTTCAATTGTTGTGCTAACCATTTTGCCAAGGCATATGTTGGTGAAGGACTATTGTTTACTATTGGGCGTAATGGACAGTTTGGCTTGTGGACCTTTGGAGCACCATATATATTGGGAACAAAAAATTGACCTTCAAACTTAAAGACCTACAAGCAAAATATGTAATAGCAAAATATGACAAAGGAAATGGAATTGGTTTAATGAAAAAAGAAGACTAGAGACAAAAAATGCTTTCTTTATTGAACAAAATGATCCAACAAAAAACTTCAAAAATAAATTGAACACCCTACTTAAAAACTGGAAATATATATATATATATATATATATTTATATTAATTACAGGCTTTTAACCAAGTTGAAAAATTATGATGCACATGTTCACAATATATATGGTTCTCTAAAGGTTTACAAGCCTAACTGTCCATTACGCCCAATAGTAAAGAATAGGCCTTCACAGACATATGCCTTGGCAAAATGGTTAGCACAACAATTAAAAACCTACCAATATTTTAATGAAAATGAAATTGTTAACTCCTATGAATTCAAATAAAATATTATTGAAATGAAGCTAAATGGAAATCAAAGAATTATATCTTTAGATGTTGAAAACATGTTTACATCAATCCCTATACCCACAATTATGGATGCATTAAACCATGTGATTAAAGAATCAAAAATAAATATTTTTCCAAAATCTGAATTTTTAATTGGAATAGAATTTTGTTTGAAATAAACATACTTTATTTATGATGACCAAATATATCTCCAAATGAAAGGTGCAACAATGGGTAGTCCAATATCACCAAAAGCAGCTTGTATTACTATAGGCCAATTAGAAATAAAAGCTCTAAATTTACTTTAAAATGATGTTTATTATTTTAAAAGATATGTAGATGACTCCATTTTATTTATTAATCAGGAAAGTGAACCCAAAATATTGGATACTTTCAACAATCTATTGCCTGATATCAATTACTCTATGGAAGTAGGTAACAACAAATCAATAAATTTCCTAGACATGAATTTATCATACAATAATAACACTATTACAACCTCTATATACAAAAAATCAATACCTACAGGAACTTATTAGAACTATAGCTCACAGCACCATTTCAGCCAAAATATAGAACTTTTACACTCATTAATGATACAGCTAAAAGAAATATAGAAACTAACAACAACCAAAAAGAACTAATCAATGAAGATTTTCCCATCAAATTGATAGATAGAATAATAAAAGACATGAACCAAAAATATGAGTGCAAAAGTGTAAAAACAAAGAAGCCAAATTTATCAAAATTTGCAAGAGTGAGAGAAATTTTACTAATATATTCAAACAGTATGAAAAAATAAAAATTGCATGGAAACCATGTAACCCTATCTCTCAATATATCAACAACCATTAGAACACTCACTTACCAATAAGAGCAGGTTTAATTTATGATGTGAAATGTAAAAAATGTGACCAATATTATGTAGGACAAACATCCAGAACTTTAAAAGAAAGAATGAAAAACCATGAATGTGCTCTGAAATGGGATAAAATTGAGAGAATTCTTCACTTGTAGAACATTGAAAAATCACAGGACATTAATTTTAACCTAAAAGAAACAAAGATACTAGATTATGAGAAAAATTATTTTAAAAGACAATTTTATAAAGAAGCCTTTTTCATTCAAAAGAAATGTGCTACAATTAACAGAATGGAAGAAAGAGGAAATATAAATGATATTTATAGATATGCTTTTAATTATATTTGAAAAAAACTTTTAATTCTAAGAATAATATTCTCTCATCATGTGTTTATCTCATCTATATATCAGATAAATATCTTCTTCTTATCTGTTATCTTGTTTACACACTTGATAACAGTAACTATTTAAAGCATGCTGTGGTAAAACCTCTCATTCAGTACTTTTGTCTGAAGATCGTAACAGGGCTCTGTTGCCGAAACGTTATTATATTTTGGATCAAAATATATATATGTCTATTTAATTAAAGATTTATTTATGGATTGCTCTATTTAAAAAAATATATATATATATATATAATTATAGAGATATGCTTTTAATTATATCTAAACTTTTTTTTTAAACTCCAATTTTAAAAATAGTATTTTAGGGTTATCTTAGAATTAATTTATTTTCCCTTATTAGTTATCTCTTCTTTGCACAACTGATAACATTATCAATAATATTAAAATATGCTCTGAAAATATTTTTGCTTCAGTATATTTGTCTGATGATGGTATAACACACAGTTACCAAAACAACCCGAACTATTTATTAATATTGATTTGGTCAAATAATGTATTCAAATAATATGTCATTATGTCACAAAAATGTCACAATTTTTAAATTGGAGATGAACCACAATAATTTTAAAAAGTAAATAGGCCTGCCAGAATTTTCATACCTGGAATCTTCTGATCCTTATTCTAAATGAATTATCCATTGCATAATGCCCATTTCATTCCAAATTGCTTATAAAGTATATAAAAAGGCAAACAAAAAAGTAGTTAAGAATTATATAAGTAGCCAAAAAGTATACAAGAAGTAGCTAGATATATATATATATGACAATAAATGTAAAAGAAATGTAGATGCATCTTGTAGATGCAAAGCGCCTTTTTATTTTCCTTATCAACATATCCATACACAAATCGAAATCAAAAAATTAAATTACATTTATAGGGTGGGAAATCATGTGTGACTTACTATTTAAACTTTTACTTGTGGAGTGTTCTTTTTTAAAATTCCCTATCTAACCAATTTATGAATATATAGTGTTTTTTTCTCTGATAATTTTGTTTAACAAAACTATATGCCCTCTTTATCTCTTCCAATTTATATTTTTAAATATACAATTTCTTCATACAGATATTATTTTTTACCTTCACTATAATATAAATAGAAGGCATAAGCAAATAAAATATACATATATGCAATAAATCATATGCCATTATGCACGTAGATTGATTTCACACACGTTTTTACACAGTACTTATGCATCTTTTTAGTATCATAAAAATATTGATCTTGTGCTATAATGGTATCTAATCTACAAATATCATCCTATTTACCATTTTTAAAGTTTATATGTTAGATGTAGGTTTTTGCCTTGGCATAGAAGATTAGTAATTTTTTTCCCTGATTCTTAACTCTTAATAAAGTAGATAAAAAATCTTACACTAAAAACACAAGGTGATAAGAGCAAATCCAAATAAATAAATAGTGTGTGATGTTTCGGTAACAGCGTTGTTACCAGCTTCAGACAAAAGTACTGAATGGTGCTGAATTTTGTTGAAAGATGGTAACAACGCTGTTACCGAAACATCACACACTATATTTTTATTTGGATTTGGTTTTATTACCATGTGTTAATAATCTATAATCCAAATTGTGCCTATCATCTTACACTAAAGATCAGTGGGGCAATATTTCACTTCAAATTGTAAAAACAATAAAAAATTGAAAAATGGAAAATTTTACTTTTAACACTTTCTAAATCTTATTCAATCAATCGATTATTAACAAATAATTTAAACTCATTTTTAATTATTTATGTATGTTTTGATATTTTTATTTCCATATGTATATTAAAAATATTTTTTACACAAGTTAAAAATTTAACAGCTAGATATGAATCTATAATTAATTCTAAATATCTTGGAACAGTTAAAGGGTGATATCTTATTATCAATTAAAAACAAGTTAAGAATGATGATCACTGCAAACAAGTTTTTTACATCATGCACAAGTTGTGTTAATTTTGGTGTCCTTTGATCTGGGGCACTGGTAGCATCTTAATTTTTTGCTTAACCATTCAGCATTTGAATAAATCCTAAATCTTGTTGATTCCTTTCATCATTTTTTTTTAGTTCAATGGAATGCTGATTGAGATTTCTTTTCATTAATGGATTCTATTGAGCATTTGCCAAGTCATATCTGGAAGTCTTCTCTGAACTGCATCATCTTCGTCAATTTCTTTCTTGCTATCAAGAGAGAGATATTCTTACTCTTTCAATGACATTATCAATTTCACTTTCGATAAAAATTTTAAAAATAATTTAATACTACTTTTTTAAAAATATAAATAATTAAAATTATTTATATATTTAAAAAAAAAGTAGCATTAAAATAAAATGTTTTTAATTTTCATCAATAGTGATGGCGCTAGGCTAATGATGAAAGTTTAAATGTCACTTGGCCTATTGAAATGTCATCATCATCCATGGTTGTGTGTGTGTGAATGACCTAAAAATGAAGATAATTTTAAATATTTAAGCCTATAAAAATGTACTTGCATAAGGAAGCAGTGGGGTGCTTACAAGAATGAAGCACAGACAGAATGAAGCACAGTTGAAGAAAATGGTTGATTCCAGAGGGAAGTCAACATGAGAATATAGAGACTAGGCACCCGATTATTTTTAGTTTGGTTTAAATGACACCAAAACAAATGTTTAATTTCAACCTGGGGGATATATTTGCTACTGCTTTATTGAGGGTTAAGAGGACGTCATATATCTCTATTTTTCAGAAATTCAATGTAAATATAAATTGCAATAATTTCTACTATGCCATTTTATATAGAAGGTCTCCAAAGTAAAATATTTATTCAAGACTTACTTAAGATTTTGAAATTTATTATCTGCAAACACAATTAGTTGGAAAAAAAAATAAATGCTAAAATTTGAAATTTAAAATGCTAGGACGGTTTATTACATTTTAACCTTTATTCTTCTCTTCTGTTTTGTAAACATTCCTTCCGGAAAATGTGAAAGTTTGAACTGTCTTAATGTGATTTTAGGGCTTATTATATATAAAAATGAATATTTAACCCCTTGCCAAAATTTGTACAGGAAAGAAAATTGTTTGTGAGCAAGCTCTTTAACAATCAAATTTTACTGGAGGTATCGTCTGCTGTGATTCTTAATGCTTAAGAGGTAAATTTCTACAAATTAATAGTTTCTAACATAATATTGGCAAAATTTTACATAAAAATACTTTGATTTTAATATACAAGGTCATATTCTCTCACCAGTCAAATAAAATCACCCTAAACATTTGAGAGAATAACAATTTTAAAAACATAAATATGCATTTCTCTATCTCACATTATATGAATTTAATAAAATGAGCATTCATATTCATTTCAAAATTAACATTCAAAACCAAAATTAATTTTCATATATATAGGACCTTTTTGCCAAAGGATTATTAATTATATTAATAAAATAAAATTATATTGGAAATGTTTGAAATGTGACCCCTACTTCTTTTATACATAAAAAAATGCATAATAAATATTTGACAAGACATATTTATAGATATTTCAAAATATATTTTCATTGTCTACATAATTATTGGTTATACCATTATTATATATATATATGTTGAAACTTGGCATAAGTTTTAAAAATTGAAACTCAACTGGATATATATTTTAAAGTGTATTGTCCCAACAAACTTGAAAAATTAAAGTATTAAAAACATTGAAAGATTGTCCCGAAACTACAGTGAAATCCCGCTAAACTGATCCCAGGATATAGCGAACCTTCCCTTATAATTAACCTAAGGTAATTCATGATTCCATTCTATTGAAAATGCCATTGTGGTAATAAACTTTGGGATTTTTTAAAATAACAAACTCTAAGCCCTAAAATTAACCTAATTTTAAGTCCCAAAATAATAAATTAAATTAAAATAAAAGGCTTAAAAATTTTAATTAATAGATTTTGGAAACAGAAAATTTTGAGCATGCTTCAACTCACAGATGGTGATTTAAAAAAAAAAAAAATTGCCAGAATTGTTTTTATATACAGTAAAACCCCGCTAATACGAACCCTGGATATAGCGAACCTTCCCTTATAATGAACCCACGGCGATTCCCAATTCCATTCCATTGAAAATACCATCGTTATAACAAACTTTGCGATTTTTAAAATAACGAACCTATTTTCGGTCACATAATGATAAAATCTATTAAAAATACTATGCTTATAACGAACTTGAAATTGTAATTTTAAAAATTTTCAAAACAAAAAATTAGCAGCATTGTTTGCTTTCATTTACATTCTATTTTTGCTGTAGGTTGTACAGTAAAACCCCGCTAAGACGAACCATGGATATAACGAACCTTCCCTTATAACGAACCCATCGAAAATCCCAATTCCATTCTTTGCATTTACAATTTCGAAATAGAATAAAAATACAAATGACTTCCAAAATAAAAAAGAAACAAAGAATGGCGTTCTTAAAAAAAAAAAAAAACAGTGGCAGCAAGCCCTTTTAGAAGCGTTCAAGTTTAACATAGGCTAAAAAAGAATTCCAAATAATTTTAGATCCAGAAATGGTTTGAATAACAGGTTAAAAACAAAATTTAATATACACTTCAGAAGAATATGTGGAAACTGGAATTGGAAGAAGAAGACAAAAAAAAAAAAAAAAAAACAGTTCCCCCAAGTTCCCTGTGTCTCATGGGCCACAAACAAATTGACTTATAAATTCTCAAAAACTACCACTACAGTTCTATTTTTAGAATGAAATTCTTGTTAGGTATATGACTCATTCAGGGTTCGCGGATATTCCCACTGGCCAGCCGTTTTACCACCGATTTTGTGTTTGCAAATTGGCATTTTTTTATTCGCAATTTTACCGATCGCGCTATCGTATCAACATGTTTCGCGTCCGATTTTTCTGAATTGGATACTTTTGATCATCCTTAATTGATTCAGAATACACAGAGATTTATTCCTTAGATGGAAATAACCATATTTCAAGACAATTCTAATTTTCAAATTTTACTTTTCACTTTCAAACAACAAGGTATTAGAGGCATTTTA
Source organism: Cordylochernes scorpioides (assembly GCA_030710605.1). NCBI lineage: Eukaryota > Metazoa > Arthropoda > Arachnida > Pseudoscorpiones > Chernetidae > Cordylochernes > Cordylochernes scorpioides. The sequence continues at coordinate 88,970,800 of CP092886.1, read as the reverse complement.
AAAATAAATTGGGTATTTATTTTTTGAGGAAGATGTTCTAAAATACTCTTATACCTTTTAAATATAACTAACTAGCGGACGTACCCGGCTTCGCCCGGGTTTTACCCGAGTAAAGGTTTGTCTAACGAATCTCTCGATAAAGTGAACATTTTTTCCCCGGTCCCTTGAAAAATACTCGATAAGTTGAATAAAATCAATATTAATTGGTTCCCTCGGTAATTGGAAGTTAAAGGAATAGTATCTTGCCTTGGAATTGTATCATTATTCTTGTATGGACGTACCCGGCTTCGCCCGGGTTTTACCCGAGTAAAGGTTTGTCTAACGAATCTCTCGATAAAGTGAACATTTTTTCCCGGTCCCTTGAAAAATACTCGATAAGTTGAATAAAATCAATATTAATTGGTTCCCTCGGTAATTGGAAGTTAAAGGAATAGTATCTTGCCTTGGAATTGTATCATTATTCTTGTCTCAAATAAATTGCCGTGTCATCCTGAATTTTGTCTTTCCTAATTTTCTACATTACAAAATCATTGTATCATCATGATAATATTTAGAGCAGATTGTTGAATTATAACAGATAAATTAGAATATTTATCTTGATTATTTTAAAGCGAAAAGTTATTTCAAAAATTTTATTCGCTAGAAACCTTCCCAGTACTATACTAAATAACTTCCCAAAGTTTCATGGCGTTCCAATGAGTGGTTTGGTCAGGCATAAAGGACAAACATACACACACACATACATTCATTTTTATATATATAGATAAATTTTTGCCTAGGGGATTTGGCTTAATTTTTAAATAATACATAGGTTTATATATAAACATGTATGATATTGATAAGAAGAACCCATCAACAAATGACTTCTTTTGATATTCAGCATTACTGTAAAGAAATAGGTCAATTTAGGGAATTAAAACAAGGTGACCATTATTAAGTGGCTTCCTTTTCCTGTTTGTATGGCTGTTTTTTAATTATAGTCAAAAAATTTAGAAAAGTTGAAAAAAATGGCCAAACCGTGGCTATTGTGAACCAAAAGCTCTGTCCCATTGGGGTTCACTATAGAGGGGTTTTACTGTATCTACATTATATTTTGCCACTTGTTATATACTTTTATACATTATGCTTTTATTGAATAGAAAAAAAAAAAGCAGTTTCCAAAAGGAAGAAATGAGCAAAAATAAATATGCTATTATGAGGAAAAAAAGCCATTATCAAAGCTTTTCAAAAGGGAAACAATGCAGTCAAAATTTCAGAACATGTTGAAATAAGAAAAAGTAACTTTCTATTATAAAGAGTTAAAAATTGAAAGATATTAAAAATTGCTAAAAGTGTGCTAGCTTCATTATCTACAGATCACTTTGTGTGGGAGCGAAAAATATTATTGGTTACCACATGTGATGCATCATTTTTTTTTCTTATTCCAGACACCTTTAATCTTCCTTAACCCTTTAGGTTAGGGGGATGACGATAGTCACTTTTAAGATTTAGTTGTAGGGTAGGGAAGTGACCTTATTCCATGTGCTATAAAAATTAAATTCTCTCAGTGTGGCAGGGGCCCAATTAAAATATGACACTGCTGACTCATTTTCATCCACCTTGCATGAGAAAATTGAGCTTTGTTTGGCCTCTTAGTTAGCTACTGGGTTGGCTTGAGAAAGACTGGTAACATTTTCCTCCATTTTTTGTTAAAAAGAATTCAGACTTAATTCAGTCATTAATGGACTTTTATAAAGATTGGGATTATAAAAGCATATATTCCACTGGAGATTATAAAAGCATATATTCCACAAGCAAGTTGAAAAGAATCTTGCTAGTTCAAACTGAGTGTCACTTAGAAAAGAGACACTTCCCTGATCAATTTGAAGATAAAATTCAAACCTAATTACGTTGTATGCAGCATTTTTCCTAGTAGAGTCTATGAAAGACTGCCCAGAAACATGGAAACCCCGGTCTCTCATCGAAGATTCATGATAAATCAGTGATGATAAGTTATGGTATATTCTTTCAATGCAAAAATTGGTGTTTTACATCAACATTTATGTAACCTACATAGGTTTAATAAGTAAATATTTTATGGAAAACACCATTTTGCAGATTGGCTCTATAATATAGTTAAAAATGCTTTACCTCAACCTTTTTTTTATATTGTATTCCAAAGTTTGATTATCAATGCGCTGCGTGTTCTACATTTTTAAATTTCAGGTCATTCAAAACTTGGCGTCATATAAGCTTCTTCAAAATTGAATTTATTTATATTGATAACAGCAGGTTGCTGATATTTTGGAAAAAATGTATTTGAAAATATTTGAAGTAAATCATTTTTATAGCACCCTCCCCATCCCAAACATTCTATATTATTAAAATATTAGTTTTTCAAAAATGAAAAATACTCAATTTATTAGTTATACGTATTAAAATTTTTTTTTTGCTTATCCCTAGTACACGTGGTACAGGCCATGATAATCATGGTGGGTAGTTAGTGACTGCTTTTTACTGTAAGCGCACCACATGTCTACACATGTGAAAGCAGTTCGACTTTGCACTTACAAATGTGCCAGAGCCCCGTTTGGTTACTTGCACTCGCTGGTGGGGTTGGACTTTTGCAAGAATCGGGGGGCCATTAGAGCATTTTTTTTTTTTAAACAGAAAAAAGTGTCCAATGCGGGGATCGAACCCGGGTCGTAGTGGTCGTAAACCAAACGGTTTAACCAGCCTTCCACCGACCCCCATTAAAAGTAATTTTATTCATCTTTGCAAGGCTCTAAAATATTCACTAAAGATAATGTATAAATTATATTTTTCATCTATTTTAACATAAAATTTTGAAGGATACCTTAATCTCAAATAGCTGGCACTTATAATATTGGGTGGCAATTGGGTGATACATTGCCCCAAAATAAAATAACTTTTCTTTTTCATAATTGTTTGTGGTTAGACTCGTGTATTGTCTATAATATATGAAGTCATTCATTTTTAAATTTGAAAACTAATCGAAATAAAACTTTATCACACACTTTATAATACCCAAGATTTTCTAATAGGCCAACAAGGAGTACTAGTTATTTGCCTCCTAAAAGGTTGGTTAAAAATCAAATATATATATATTTTTTTCAAATGCAAGAAAATAAGAACTAATCCAAATAAATTAAGTGTGTGACGTTTTGGTAACAGCGCCGTTACCATCATGTCTGATGATGGTAAAAACGCTGTTACTGAAACATCACACACTATTAATCTATTTGGATTAGGTCTTATTTTCTTGCATCTATAATCTATTATTCAAATTGTGCTTTTTCATTATTTTTTTTGTAAATTTTACCACCAACTGAAAGATCCATTTTTTCAATAACTTTTTGAACACTACATTATACAATGGTCACATTCATCCAAATTAAAATTTTCTCGAGTGAATAATCTTTGCATTGCTCAGTTATTTTTCACATGAAATCTTCAGCTAGTTTCCATTTTTAATGTGGAACAGTTTTACAAACTTTTCAAATAAACAGGGAAGCTTTGAATATTTTATCAAAATATTGTTACATCATGATTAATGGCGTATTTCTTATATTATTTTTAATATATTTTAAATTTAAATTATATATTTATTTATTTTTATATAAAATATTCTATGATATTTATTTAAAACAGATTAGATTATCATCATTTGTATTTAGGTACACTGTGACTTCACTGCTCTCTTTGATGTGAGAAAATAAATAAATCATTCTGGAGGTTACTTAAAGTAGACTTATCTCATTATTCCCTTATATAAATTTTTAGGATGGTTGAAACACGCTCTGGTAAGATGCAAGACCCAGCACAGGAGAGAATCAAGGCTGAAGAGTCTGCCAAGCCGCAACCTGGTGCAACAATTGGTAGAGATGCTAGTTCCGACCCAGTTGTCCTGAATCCCAACATCGACATCCCCAAGTATGATGGAACGGAAGACCCTCGCCCATGGATTGAATCTCTTGAAGAAATTGGCTTCCTGTACCATTGGGCAGACTACATTATCTCTCGTTATGCTGCCATGAATATGATTGGTAGCGCCAAAACCTGGCTGAACCTACACAAGATAAGTTTCACCAGCTGGGAAAATTTCAAGAGCCGCCTAATTGAGGATTTTGCCTCAGACGCCAACAAAGAAGAATTTAAGATGAAACTAAACAGGATGCAACAGTGGAATGAACCTGCAATCAGGTTCGCAGAGGATATCCTTGTACTGTGCAACAAGGTCGACCCCCAAATGGAAGAAAAGACTAAAATAAACTGGGTTATTGGAGGGTTAAAGAAAGAATACTCTTTTGCCCTTCACCTAAACCCTCCTAAAAATACCAATGAACTCCTAGAAATTTGTAAGAAGCTGGATTTGTTTGAAAAGAATTACCAAGAACGTGCAGAAAAATCAAAAGCTCTATATAATGGACCACGCTCTCCTCGTCCCCATCATCAAGAGCAATGGAAGAATGCTACGTCGTTCAGAAGACCATATCAGAATACCTCCAAGCCCCAGGCCCCCGCTCCGAGGTACTACCCGAACACCTCCAAGCCCCAGGCCCCCACTCCGAGGTACTACCAGGACAAACCTCTGCCCCAGGTATCTGCCCCTAGACGATCTTACACTCCTAATCCTGAGCCAAAACCGGTCTACCCAAGTAAAACATACAATAAGAATCCAAATTCAATTAGGAATAGGACAGAAGACGGGAGACCAATCTGCTTTAAATGTAACAAGCCAGGGCACGTGGCCCGTTATTGTAGGGTCAAGTTTATAAGAATCTTAGAAGAGGATCCAGCAGATACCCAAGAGAAGGTCGAAGAGAAATGCCAAATGAATGAAATATCAGAGAAATCAGGACCTCGGCTTTATGCCGATGTATGTCATAACACACAGACAAATATTCCTACCCGGAATAGATATTCCGTGTTGGAAGATTTAAACTAAGCGTCGCGCCTGAATCTGTCAATCAAAGCAAGTCGACCATAAACGGAATCAAGAAGTTGGACCCTAAATACAAATTAAAACTTAACGTGGACAAGATAGGGACTTTTGAAGCTTTGGTTGATACAGGTGCTGACCTCTCAGTGGTCGACCTCAGAACGGCCCTCGATACAGGCCATGGTATAAGTAAACTCGCAAAAATTTGTGCAGGACCCGATGGAAAAAAATTGGACATGGTAGGAAGTATATTTTTAAATATAAAAATTGATGACGAAACATTATCACACAACTTTGTGATATTGAAAACGCATTTACGGACATTAATTCTTGGGAGAGATTTCCTTAAGAAAATGAACGCAAAAATAGATTGTAAGCAAGAAACTATCAAATACGATTTGACGAATAATCATGACGAAATCAATTTTGAAATGTTGAAAATAAAGAGTGCCAAGGATTCCATTGTACCGGAATGTTCCATGAAATTGATCAAGGCATTGGTAGAAACAGAGGATGGAGAATATATTATCGAGGAGAGCAGCAAAATGTTTCAAACAAATGGACTTCGTCTAGCAAGAAGCTTGATCAATGTTATAAATAGGGAAACACACATCTGGATAACTAATCCGTATCCTCGACCGTTAAAAATAATGAAAAACCAAACATTGGCTTTTGGAAGTAGTCCAGCGAAAATAAATGTGAGTCGAGAAAGAGAGGTAGAAGAGAACAAAGAACCTAGATTCCAAATAAACGAAAATCTTTCACCAAAGGAACAGAAGGAGTTAAAACAAGTTTTAGAAAGGTATGGAGATCTTTTTTCGTCGAGATTAGGGAGAACCAATTTGGCAAAACATCGGATAGACACAGAAGACGCGAAGCCAATTAAACACAAGCCTTACTGGGTAAGTGCTAAAGAACGAGATATTATAAAAGAGCAAATTGACGAGATGCTTACAGAAGGCATAATTAGGCCATCTTCTAGCCCCTGGTCTTTTCCAGTAATATTGGTCAAGAAGCGAGATGGTAAATACAGATTTTGTGTGGACTACAGAAAACTGAATAATGTGACAGTAAAAGATGTCTATCCGATCCCTAGAATAGACGAAGTTATGGATACTCTCCAAGGATCTACACACTTCTCAGCAATAGACCTCAGATCTGGATATTGGCAAGTTGAAGTCGAAGAAAGAGACAAAGAGAAAACAGCTTTCACTACAGCACATGGATTATATGAATTCAACGTGATGCCTTTTGGACTTTGTAACGCGCCTGCTACCTTTGAGAGAAATATGGAGAATATGCTTGGAAATATGAGATGGCAAATTTGTTTGTGTTATCTGGATGATGTTATCATATATAGCCCGGATTTTCCAACGCACCTCAAAAGACTTGAAGCTGTTTTTAGATGTTTTCGTGAATCTAATTTAAGGTTAAACGACAAAAAATGCCGATTTGCTTTTGAAGAATTGGAGATTCTCGGCTATATAACGAGCAAACATGGTATAAAACCCGCGGAACATAACATCAAAGCTGTCAGAAATTTCCCTCGGCCCAAAAAGGTCAAAGAAGTACAATCCTTTTTGGGAATGTGTTCATATTATAGAAAATTTATCAAAGACTTCTCAAAAATTGCTGACCCTTTGACCAACCTTATAAAAAAAAGTGTATCATTTATCTGGACAGAAAGACAAGAGGAAGCGTTTCAAACCCTAAAAACAGCACTATTAAGTCCACCAATTTTAGGTCACTTCAATCCAAATGCACCTACTTATGTTCATACTGATGCGTCCAACATCGGCATAGGTGCAACACTTGTCCAAGACATCGGTGGTGAAGAGAAGGTGATCTCATATTTGAGTCGTACCCTAAGTAAAGCGGAGCAAAATTATTCAACCACTGAAAAAGAATGTCTGGCCGTTGTCTGGTCAATGTCAAAATTACGACCCTACCTTTATGGAAGACACTTTAAAATAGTAACAGACCACCACGCCTTATGCTGGCTCAAAAACTTGAAGGATCCAACAGGTCGATTGGCAAGATGGGCATTGAAAATTCAAGAATATGACTTCGATATAATACATAAATCAGGAAAGAAACATCTGGACGCCGATGGCTTATCTAGGGGACCCTTACCAGAAACTGATTGGGATGAGGATTTTGAAAGGCTATTTTTAAATCAAATAACAGACGAAGAGGATAAGTTTATCGAAAGTGTTAAGAAAAACCTTAATGGAAGCAGGCGATCAATTGCGCAAAACTTTAAAGTAGAAGATGGATGCCTCTTTAAGAAAAACCCGAACCCTGAAGGCAGGGCGTGGTTGCTTGTGGTTCCAGAGAAGAAAAAGAGAGAAATTATGAAAGAATATCACAATCATATGTCGAATGGCCATCTGGGTGTCGCCAGAACCATGTACCGAATAAAGAGTAAATACTTTTGGCCATCCATGCTAAAGGATGTCTCAGAGTTCGTTAAGACGTGTCATCTTTGCCAAAGTAGAAAAGGCTCAAACCAATTACCTTCTGGACTACTACAGCCCATTCCCCCAGCCAACTTTCCTTTCGAAAGAATTGGAATTGACTTTGTTGGTCCATTGCCATCTACGAAAAACAGGAAAAAATGGATAATCGTGCTGACGGACTACTACACTAGATATGCAGAAACAAAAGCAGTCTCGGAAGCAACAGTGAAAGAAGTTTCAAAATTTCTAGTAGAGGATATTTTTCTCCGGCACGGAGCCCCACAATATCTTATTAGTGACAGAGGCTCTCAATTTACCAGTAATTTAATGAAAGAGGTGATGAAAACGTGCAAGATTAAACATTGCTTCACAACGAGCTATCATCCCCAGACTAATGGATTGACAGAGCGGTTAAATAGAACAATGATCAATATGCTCAGTATGTATGTGAACACTGATCAGAAGAATTGGGACGAAATACTCCCATTCATCACTCACGCTTACAATACTACAATTCAGGAAACCACAGGATATTCTCCCTTTTTCCTGATGTTTGGAAGAGAACCCACGTCTCTTTTGGACGACAGGAATATCTCGGTGGACATTGACAAGGATGATTATGATGAATACATAAAACATCACTTAGACAAAATAAACAGAACAAGAAAATTAGTTATTAACAACACAATAAAGACTCAAGAAAGAATGAAAAAGAACTATGACAAGAAACACATGGAAAGAAGCTACGAACCAGGAGAATTAGTAGCAGTTTGGACACCAATTAGGAAAATAGGAAAGTGTGAGAAACTACTGAGAAAATATTTTGGCCCATATAAAATATTAAAGAAGCTGTCCAACGTAAATTACTTAATTGAACCAAAAGATAATCCTGGCCAAGACCCATTGATTGTCCATGTCTCAAGAATCAAACCCTATTTTGAAAGAATTGATGAGGTCAATCACGAGGACGTGACGACCTCTGGAGAGGGGGAAGTGTTACATCATGATTAATGGCGTATTTCTTATATTATTTTTAATATATTTGAAATTTAAATTATATATTTATTTATTTTTATATAAAATATTCTATGATATTTATTTAAAACAGATTAGATTATCATCATTTGTATTTAGGTACACTGTGACTTCACTGCTCTCTTTGATGTGAGAAAATAAATAAATCATTCTGGAGGTTACTTAAAGTAGACTTATCTCATTATTCCCTTATATAAATTTTTAGGATGGTTGAAACACGCTCTGGTAAGATGCAAGACCCAGCACAGGAGAGAATCAAGGCTGAAAAGTCTGCCAAGCCGCAACCTGGTGCAACAATATCAATCTTTTTTTTTTCAAGTAGTGGCCCCGATATTGGAAATATTTTGAATCGCCTATCAGCAATCAGCATATCAGCCATTTGTACATAACATATAAACATTTCATTTTCATATATAAATAGTTTTTTCTTTATATAATATAACCCATTTCTAAAAATTCTTAAATAATCCATTTAGTTCAGTCAATTTCTGTTTCGCGATAAATTCAAAAACTACTGAACCAATTGGTACCAAATTTTGCATGTCGCTTTTTATAAACCTGAGGAAAATTTTTGGCTACATTTTGATTAGTATGTTTGGCTATTTATTTTTTCATTTGAAGAACTTTTTTTCTACGTGGAATAAATATGAGGCGAAGTAACAACACCAGGCCAATTAAGCAACCAATGAACATTCTGCTTTTTTTTTTTTCAAGTTGCTTGCCTACTTTTTTTGAAATATCTTTTTATACGAAGCCGGGTCATTCGTCTAGTTCTTGTTAAAATTTAAAAATTGGGCTTTAATAATATTAATTATTTTGCAATGTCGATTGCAAATTTGTCATTTTTTAAAACATTTTGTTAATTAAAAAATTTATATAAAGAAATAAATAAAAATATTATTTTTTTAAATGTTGCTTAATTTTAAATTGAGATTGTGCAAAATATAAATTCACCACTAGTACTATATCTATATATATAAAAATGAATGTTTGTATGTTTGTTTGTATGTCCGGTATACAAATTCGCAGTAGTTCACTAATTCAAACCAAAATTTCCATACATAGGTAAAAAAAATACAGGGAAGACGATAGGCTATTTTAAAAAATATATAAATCAATTATTAAAACTATATATTTTTAGTCAGAAAATGATGATGACGATATTGCTGTATCATGTTTGATTATCAGATACAAAATTATATCGGGAAAAATTCCAAAAAGCAGAGACCACGGGTGAAACCAGTTCATTATTTTGTACGCAGGAACAAAATTCTAACAGAAAATAATTCATTCGAGCAGAAAACAAAAGCCAGATCATCTTTCTATAAAAATATCGCTTCTCAGACACAAAGTTTGGAGCGGGACGTTTCACAAAAGTGACATCCACGGTGCCAATTTATAATTGTAACAAATAGTATTTGAATAAAAACATTTAATCGGGTAAAACCCGGGCGTTGCCCGGGTCATTCAGCTAGTAGACAATAAGTAGAGAGTAAATGGTAAAATAAAAGGTAAATATATTATCAGATAAGCTATTTACACATTTATATAATACTAGACAAATGACCGGGCTTCGCCCGAGAATTCCCCCGAGTGCAATTTCCTTCATACTGAAAGTACATCAATAATAAATAGGAGACGTGCCAATAATAGCAATACAGAAGTTACACATAAACCACAGGCAAAAAGTGTGTGATGGCAAAAATTGTATTATATTAGTGTTTAGGTATTTGATTTAATTATTTTTGCAATTCATTTAGTTGTTTCAAAATCATTATAGTTTAAATAGATGGCAGCTTTTCCACCAAACCCCCAAGGTACCTGCCCCAGCGCATTAACCCTTGAAATTGCCCGAGTTGAATTGAGTGACTGCAATGCTCATCTTCTCAGTAAGAATAAAACATTTGTGTATGCTAATGACTGCGACTGCATTTTAAACGATTTAAAAAAAAAGAGAGATAAAAAAACAAAGGCCAGAACAAAAATTAATAAAATACGAAAGCCATTATATATATACAGTAACGCTAATTTTGCGTAACAATATTTCCGTAACATAATAATATAAATTTCTCTCTCAATACTCAATACTTTTGTCAAAAAAAAGTAACACCCATATAAAAAGAATAATTTAAAAAAAGTACACAACTTGAAAAATAAAATGCAGAACGCTCATTGATCACTCAATTGGCCTGGTGTTGCTACTTCGTCTCGTATTTACTACACGTAAAAAAAAAGTTTTTCAAATGAAAAAAATAAATAGCCAAAAATACTATTCAAAATTTTCCTCAGGTTTATAAAAAGCAAAATGCAAAATTTGGCACAAATTGGTTCAGTAGTTTTTGAGTGTATCGGGAAACAGACAACAGACATTGACTTTTATATATAAGAAGATTATTTAAAAATATATATATAAAAGTTACTGTTGTAAAAGTTGTTGTGCAGAGATTTTTTATCTTACCTTTTTAAAGAAAATCTTTTATAAAATCATAAGTCCTATTATGCTACAAAAAATTATTTATTATACATTGCTACACACTCATCTACACTTCACCAGCAACTAACTGAAGAAAAAAAAATTCTATCTGCATTCTTCAGATATGCAAATAAATCTAATTTTAAAAAATACTTTTTGCAATAAGGAGTTTGCATACATAACTTCTAACAGCTTGTACAATTTACATATTTTCTTCCAAGAAATTTCAAGATGATCACCTTCAACATTCGGCCCCATGATCATCTTATATCCTTTACATCAATAGTTATATTTACAAATACACAATCAAGTCAAATAGGACAAAGTAGTGACAGGCTCCCCTCTGCTCCAGGTCAGGTGTCATCTGAAGTCTTGAGGGAATGTATATGATCCTTCACAAATATTCGTTCAAGGAAATAATTCAACCTGTCTTTAGATAAAGGTTTCGTTAGGAAGTCAGCTAAATTCAAGTTACTTCTTACAAATTTTAATTTAAATTCTTCATCTTCAACAAGTTTTCAAATAAATTGTAGTCTTATATCAATGTGCTTAGTTTTTATATTCTCTACACTATTTTTGCAGAAATATATAGCAGATTGATTATCACAAAATTGGATAGGTTTTTCTATGTTAGGTAATATGTTAATTTCTTTTGATATATTGTAATACCATATTATTTCTTTCACACTTTCAGTTAAAGCAATAAATTCTGATTCCATTGAGCTTAGTGCAATACATTTCTGTTTCCTAGATTTCCGAGTAAACGGGGGTGTCATCAAGATATACAGTAAAACCCCACTAATACAAACCCTGGATATAGCGAACCTTCCCTTATAACGAACCCACAGCGATTCCCGATTCCATTCCATTGATAATACCATCGTTATAACGAACTTTGCGATTTTTTATTTTTATTTTTTTTTGCTCATCCCTAGTACACGTGGTACATGTGAAAAGCAGTTCGACTTTGCACTTACAAATGCCAAAGCCCCATTTGGTTACTTGCACTCGCTGGTGGGGTTGGACTTTTTCAAGAATCGGGGGCCATTGGAACATTTTTTTTTTAACAGAAAAAAAGTGTCCAATGCGGGGATCGAACCCGGGTCCTAGTGGTCGAAAACCAAACGGTTTAACCAGCATTCCACCGACCCCCCGATTTTTAAAATAACGAACTACCCCTATAACGAACCTATTTTCTGTCCCAAAATGATAAAATCTATTAAAAATACTATGCTTATAACGAACTTAAAATGGTGAATTAAAAAATTTTAAAACAACAAAATTTTGAGCATGTTTCAGCTCGCGGATCGCGATTTCAAAACAAAAAATTAGCGGCATTGTTTGTTTTCATTTCCATTCTATTTTTGCTGTATGTTGTATAAATTTTTACACATTATTCTTTTATTTAATAGAATATCTTTGCTTTCGACAATTTTGAAATAGAAGAAAATACAAATGACTTCCAAAATAAAGAAAAGAAACAAAGAATGGTGTTCTAAAAAAAAAAAAAAAACAGTGGCAGCATGCCCTTTTAGAAGCGTTCTATATCAAGTTTAACCTAGGCTAAATAATAATTCCAAATAATTTTAAAGCCAGAAATGGTTTGAATAACAGGTTAAAAACAAAATTTAATATACACTTCAAAAGATTATGTGGGAATTGGAAGAAGAAAAAAAACAGTTCCCCGTGTCTCATGAGCCACAAACAAATCGACTTATAAATTCTCAAAAACTACCACTACAGTTCTATTTTTAGAATGGAATTCTTGTTAGGTATATGACTCATTCAGGGTTTGCGGATATTCCCGCTGGCCGGCCATTTTACCACCGATTTTGTATTTGCAAATTTTCGTTTTTTATTCGCAATTTTACCGATCGCGCGATCGTATCAACATGTTTCGCGTCCGATTTTTCCGAATTGGATACTTTTGATTCATTTTCACTTGATTCAGAATACAGTAAAGTCCCTCTATAGTGAACCCCATTGGGACGGGACTTTTGGTTCACTATAGCCACGGTTCACTTTAGCCACGGTTTGGGTATTTAAATTGTTTTTGAGGATATAATTAAAGGGCATGCGCAAAAAAAAAAAAAAAGGCTACCTCTTAATATTGGCTGCTTATTTCCCCCTAAAAATTAACCTATTTCTATATATTAAAGCTGTATATTAAAATAAAAACAAAATCATGTGAAAATATTGCCTTTTTGATCAGTTCCTCTGATAATTTAATTAGTATAAATGCAACCTGCCCCCCATATGTAAAAAAATCCAAGAAAAGTATACCTTATATATAAAAATTAAATAAAAACTTTATTAATAACATTTTAAAAGGTATAAAAATATATTTTATATAAATAAATATTATATTACAATATAGGATACAAAGGCTTACTTGAAGAAGTCTGTTATTTTTTTCTGCTTTAACATATTCCTCAAAAATTTGGTTTCATATCTAGCAAAGAAATCTTCATTTTTTAAAATGAATCCTAGCTTGTACTAAACACGTATACAAGGCTTCTAAAAGTGGATAATGGCACTGACGATAGCGGCAATAGTTGGGATTGATTCCTCTTTGTAGCATTTTTTTTATAGTCTTCTTTTTGCCCCATATCGTAGAAATGCTACTTTTGCTCATTTTCTTTCGAAGTTCCGCTTGCGATGTACCACTCTCAATAGCTTTAATGATAGTTAATTTCTTTTAAAGTGATATCTTGGTACGAGCGACTTTTTCTTTGGCACTTCCATTATCTTTTAACACTGGTTTTAATAATTTAAATCATGTTTTAAGGAATTTTCCTAATGTAGAGTTAAGAAATTTAGTTTTCAATAAGGAATGAAAAATTTATAAAAGTGCGCAGTATAAAAATAGAACGTGAATAAAAACACCCAATGTCGCTAAATTCTTTGTTTTGAATTGCGATCTGTGAGCTAGAGCTCGCACAAAATTTTAATTAGTTTTGAAAATTATAATTTTGGAATTTTAGAATTAAAATAAAAAGTTTGTTATAAGCATTGTATTTTTGATAGAATTTTAATATTTTGGGACCAAAATTGGGTTCGTTATAGCGATAGTTCGCTAGTTTGAAAAGTGAAAAGTTCGTTATAACGATGGTAATTTTAATGAAATGGAATTGGGATTTTCGATGGGTTCATTATAAGGGAAGGTTCGTTATATCCATGGTTCGTCTTAGCGGGGTTTTAATGTACATGGAGCTTTATTCCTTTGATGGAAATAACGATATATTTTAAGACAATTCTGATTTTCAAATTTCACTTTTTACTTTCAAACAACAAGGTATTAGAGGCATTATTTTCAAATAAATATAGTATTATATTGATGAGGCTGAAGTGGTGATATAAAACTCAATTTATTGGTAGGTTGCAGTATATTGTCCTGGTGGGCTATGGTCACCATGGCCCGTTCCAGGGCTGGGCTTGTGGTCCGGTTCTGGAGGGTTGTTGAGGTCCGATTCTCTGCAGTATAGCCGTTGGGAGGGTTAGATCTGGTGCAAGACATCGTTCGTTCGCCGGCAAGGATAAAAAGAAAAAAAAATAAAAATAGCACGGAGGTCAGACGATAACTGGCACGTTGTATTTGTAAGCATTCCGCGAAAACGGTGGTCCGTGGTCAAATACAACTTGTGCCTGTTATCTCTGTGGTGCCGTTTCTCTGATAAATAAATAAAATAAACAAAATTTAAGATAATTTTGCAACGTCACGTGTATTTCCGGTCGGTTGCTTGTTGACACACAACAATATTATTTGAGAAAGATGTTCTAAAATACTCATATACCTTTTAAATATATAATTAACCCTTAACTGGACGGGTGGATTTTTCTTACGTAACTGGACGGGTTGGGTAGATTCAACCCACCTATGTAACTTTATGAAATAAGCGCTCAATAATGATTGAAATCAATATTTTAAAAATATTTAATTAATATATAGTTAATATACAGATTTTGACTTTTAAAAATTCTGAATATAATCTATTTACAGTTTTAAAAAATCATAAAGAAATGTTATTGCAAACGCTTAGTTGACATACAAAGCAAAGGGTTCTTATTTTTTTACTGAGTTTTTTGATGGACATTTGTAGCGCCATTTTGGAATATCAGATTGTGGCATCGCGTAGATTCCCTTGATGTACTTAAACCATCATTTTTCTTGAATTGTCGTCTGTAATTCCCGCGGGAGAGAAGGTGTGGCCAGGTGTTCATCAGTCAATGCTCTCCCAAGATCAACAATAAATTGACTCCTTTCTTTTTTACCTTTTTTTATCAATCTGATTA
This sequence comes from Cordylochernes scorpioides, assembly GCA_030710605.1. Lineage (NCBI taxonomy): Eukaryota > Metazoa > Arthropoda > Arachnida > Pseudoscorpiones > Chernetidae > Cordylochernes > Cordylochernes scorpioides. The sequence goes on along the minus strand of CP092886.1, from coordinate 88,955,598 downwards.
CCAATTTTCTTTTTTTTTTTTTTAGGAACATAGGAGGCTAAAGTGGTTGTTCCAGAGAAACTAAAATTAGAGGTTACTGATTCTCTATTAGGGTGTGGTTGAAATTGTGGTGAATCTAAGTTTTGTTCTTTCTCATCGTTCCTAAATATGTAAGACCATGTTCTTTCAACTTATCAACTAATTCTACTGAAGTGAATCAATTGTCTGCTGGAATATTTCTTCCAAAGTGTGTGTGTGTTGTGTGGGGGGGGGGGTCGACTAATCTATAAAACATATATATTTTGGGATGGCAGAGATAGTTCTCTCTGTTGACTTGATTGATTATTCTACTTATCCAAAGAAATAAGTGTTATTTTATAAAAATGAAGCTAAAAATAGAGGAAGATAGAGACTCAAGTATGAGCCACGAGCTAACACTGACACGAAAAATTCTCACGCTTCTGGACGGGTTGGGCGGAAATTCGCCCACACATGCAAATTTAACCCCCCTCCCAAAACTGAAATTTATAAATGATGGATGGAAAATGTTTGTATCCCTGTAAAATTAGAATACATGAAAACTGGTATCTCTAGGTAAACGAAATTTTTTTTTTTTTTCCTATATTAAATTTATGCATGGGCAGATTCTACCCAACCCGTCCAGTTAAGGGTTAATTAATGGATCGCCTTTTGACTCAAACTATATATAATTTATCTACTCTTTTTTCTGTTTAAAGAAAAAAAATGTTCCAATGGCCCCCGATTCTTGCTAAAGTCCAACCCCACCAGCGAGTGCAAGTAACCAAACGGGGCTCTGGCATTAGTAAGTGCAAAGTCGAACTGCTTTTCACATGTGTAGACATGTGGTGCACTTACAGTAAAAGCAGTCGCTAACTACCCACCATGATTATCATGGCCTGTACCACGTGTACTAGGGATAAGCAAAAAAAAAAAAAACCATTTTACCATCTTTCCAAATGATCTTATTTCCTGCCATATCTATACATGAGCCACTAATTAGATTCCTTCTCATATTAGGGGCATATAGTACATTAAGTTACCTCTACATAGGAATTATTTATATCCTTAAAGATAAGGTTTATATCTCCCTTACCTAAGATTTTTGACTTGCAGTTGACATCTCCTATTATTTAAACAAGGTAAAATCCTCTGGAGTAACTTGGTAAAGAAAACATTCAAGACAAAGAGGATGAGTTTCTTTTTATGAACATGCGTTCGAGCTTTCGGGCATAATGTCGCCCTTCAACAGGAATAAATCTACATATAGAATCAAGATACGTCTATATATATACAGGTGATTTTAATACAATAGAACCCCGTTCGCATTTTTCTAACATTCAGCATAAATATAAAAGATTGGTTGTAGAGGCGCTGCTATCTCTGAAATATAATAGCATCAATAGGCACATTGAGATTCCGGAACTTTATAATGAAATATTTACATAAGCTGTTCACACAACAACCTATAGATTCTTTACTAGTAGATTAAACCATATATTAGCATAATTACATTTCTCCTATTACCTGTTTTGTATTGTAAATAGCTATAAAACGAAAAGAGAAATGTTTTATTGAAATGCATGGGCTGCAAGCTTACGGGCTCCACGCACCTCATGATTCCTGTTTTGTATATCATACATAAAACTTAAATTTTATCTCTCTAAAAATAATAGTTTTCTTGTTTATGCTAATCACCTGTATATATATAGACGTATCTTGATTCTATATGTAGTTTTATTCCTGTTGAAGGGCGACATTATGCCCGAAAGCTCGAACGCATGTTCATAAAAAGAAACTCATCCTCTTTGTCTTGAATGTTTTCTTTACCAACATCTCCTATTAACACATCCATTGGGGATATTTCTTCATAGTTGGTAAACCAATCTTTCTCTTTACAGAAATGTGAAGTAGCTGCACTGTCTATCAGCCATTCTCACAGTTGATCATTTATATTTTCATCGACATGGCGGATGCTCGAGATTTCTGAATGGAACGCAGAAGATTTTCCTTGGTAGTCTTGATTCCTTCTATACAGTTTCGGAGGATTCTTGTTTTTCAGAAAACAGTCTTTTATAAGATGACCTGCCTTTCAACAGAAATAACATATTTTCACATTATGTTTCATGGCATTTGGATGCACTCTTGGCTCCAGCATGCTTCCACTGTTATGTTGAACTTGTGTAGGATTATTTTTCTTCTTTCCTTGGTACATCTTTGGAGATTTCGTTTGATATGCATTGGCTACAATATCAAGCCCTTTGTCTTTTTTCTTTTGTTGTATTCTGCCTGATTCATTTACTAGATGAGTCTCAATGTTCTCTATGTTGGACTGCTTCTCTTCCAGTCTATATAAAATTTGCACTATACCTTCATAATCTTGAAATAATTTCTTTATCGTTTGAAAGCAAACTAAGTCATCAGGTATTTCAAAACCAGCCTCCTTGATTAGTTGTCTTTTTTCTTGAACTCTCTTACAAAATATTCCTATAGTTTCCTCCTCAGGAGTAAATTTGAGATCATAGAATTCATCAATCAATCCAGCCAATCTTGCCCTTGAAGTTGGTTTAAAATTCTGCTTGAGTATATTCCATGCTTCCTTACCATCATTTGCATTAGCAATAAGAGTTTGGTAACTTCTTTCTACATCTTGGTAGATAGTGATAAGTGATAGTGAAAGCTCTAGCTCTTCTCCAACTATATTCTCTAGCCTCTTTTGTTGTAGCATCTACAGGTAGTTCACTTTGATTGTCAATAATAAATTCCCAACAATTTCTATCAATCAAAATGACTTTTTTATCAGTCTTCCAAGTACTATAATTAAAAGCATTTAGCTCTAGAAAATTAAAAATAGAATCATTCATTCTCTCTCCCCCCCCTTTTATTTATTTCTTTTCTTAATACGGCCCCAGAAGTTTATATTACTAATTTTGAATTGCTAGAAGTTTGCCAGAGATTAGGTAGATGTTTGCTAAAGGCCCATAACCCTGTTGTTGTGCAGAGATTTTTTATCTTACTTTTTTAAAGAAAATCTTTTATAAAATCATAAGACCTATTATGCTACAAAAAATTATTTATTATACATTGCTACACACTCATCTACACTTCACCAGCAACTAACTGAAGAAAAAAAAAATCTATATACATTCTTTAGATATGCAAATAAATCTAATTAAAAAAAAATACTTTTTACAATAAGGAGTTTGCATACATAACTTCTAACAGCTTGAAAAATTTACATATTTTCTTCCAAGAAATTTCAAGATGATCACCTTCAACAAAATTTTCACACAATATGCTTTTTATTAAATAGAAAATCTTTGCAACCATAAAATTTGAAATGTAAAAAATGCAAATGGCTTCCAAAATAAAGAAAATAAAACTAAACAAAGGCATTTTAAAAAAAGCTATTATTAAAAAAATGGATGTTTTCAAAACTTTTCTAAGTGAAACAAAACAGGCAAAATTTCAGAACATGTTAAAATAATAAAATATAATTTCTATTATAAGAGAAAAAATAGAAGGCTATTTAAAATTATTACAAAGAGGAATCAACCTCAACTTTTGTCGCGATTGTGTTTGGGCTTAGAAAAAAAAAAATTAAATAAATGGGTCCATGACGCAACAAAACAAAATTTTGGTGATTTAAAAAAGCCAGCAATGGTTCGCATGGTTCAAAACAAAATGAAATCTAGACTTGAGAAGAATATGTGGAAACATTTAAAGCACTTATTAACACTATTTGAAAAGTGCAATGCTTGAAAAGTGCTTTGAAGCAACAAGGTATTATAGCCAGTTTTTAAAGAAAAAAATGTATTTTATAATATGATAAAGATGTTTCAAAATCATTTTATATTTTTGCATATATTATTAACACATTTTTGCCTAGGATTTGGCTTGATTTTTAAATTAGACATAGAGGTACATGTATGCTAATGATAAGAAGAGCCTATCATCAAATGATTTCTTTTATTATTCAGTATCAATGTAAGGAAATTCGGCAATTAAGGGAATTGAAAAATGACATAAAAGACAATGTAGAAGTCTAAAATTTTGTACATGCACTCAAACAGGCTAACAACGCAAGTGTGAATTCTAGGTGGCTACAAGGATTTAAAATACACTATTGAATATAATTTGTATATATCAAAGAGAAAAAATAGGTGCAACTGTTTGTAGCGTAATGAGCTGTAGGCCTTCCATAAAAAAAAAATTAAAAAAAATCAGTAGTATGAACTAGGGCTATATATACATTTTAGTGAGGATATTGTCAGAAAAATATATAATCATTCATAATATAATTAAAATAAAAATTATTTAACCAATTCAAGATTTAAAAATATAATAATATTGTAAATTTATCATTCAGTACCAAAAAATTGAATAAAAAAAAAAAAATTAATTATGATAAAGCACAATTTGGATAATATATTATAATAAAAAAAAATAAGACCTAATCCAAATAATTTATTAGTGTGTGACGTTTCGGCAACAACGTTGTTCACATCGCACACTAATAAATTATTTGGATTAGGTCTTATATTTTATTATTTTGGGACAATAATAAAAGAAAATAAGACCTAATCCAAATAATTTATTAGTGTGCGATGTGAACAACGTTGTTGCCGAAAATAATAATTTTTTTAAAAATGTGGCTCAATTTATTGTTTTGAAATTTCTATCTGTGAGCTGAAACATGCTCAAAATTTTGTTGTTTTAAAAATTTTTAAAATACAGTATAAGTTCATTATAAACCTATAATTTTAAATATATTTTATTATTTTGGGACAATAATAAAAGAAAATATTTAAAATTATAGGTTTATAATGAACTTATACTGTACTTTAAAAATTTTTAAAACAACAAAATTTTGAGCATGTTTCAGCTCACAGATAGCAATTTCAAAACAATAAATTGAGCCACATTTTAAAAAAAAATATTATTTTTGTTATTTATGTTCTATTTTTGCTGTATGCAATACATTTTTACCCATTATACTTTTGTTAAATAGAATATCTTTGCAACCTTCAAATTTGAAATAGAAAAAATGCAAACAGCTTCCAACTAAAGAAAAAAAAGTTAACAAAGGCATTCTGAAAAAAGGTCATCTTTCAAAATGAAACAACGCAGGAAAATTTTCAGAACATGTTAAAATGAGAAAATATAACTTTTCTATTATAAGAGATAAATTGATATTGACCTATTTCTTTACAGTAATGCTGAATATCAAAAGAAGTCATTTTTGTTAATAGGTTATTCCTATCATTAGCATACATGTTTATATATAAACCTATGTATTATTTAAAATTTTAGCCAAATCCCCTAGGCAAAACATTATTAATTATATATTTGAAAGGTATAAGAGTATTTTACAACATCTTTCTCAAATAATATAATACTAAATTTATTTGAAAAAATGCCTCTAATACCTTGTTGTTTGAAAGTGAAAGGTAAAATTAGAAAATCAGAAGTATCTTAAAATATTGTTATTTCCATCAAAGTAATAAAGCTCCGTGTATTCTGAATCAATTGAGGATGAATTAAAAGTATCCAATTCAGAAAAATCGGACGTGAAGCATGTTGAAACGATAGCGCGATTGGTAAAATTGCGAAAAAAAAACGCCAATTTGCAAACACCAAATCGGTAGGGAAACGGCCGGCCAGGGAGAATATCCGCGAACCCTGAATGAGTCATATACCTAACAAAAATTCCATTCTAAAAATAGAACTGTAGTGGTAGTTTTTGAGATTTTATAAGTCGATTTGTTTGTGGCCCATGAGAAGCGGGTTGGGGGAACTATTTTTTTTTTCTTCTTCTTTCAATTCCAGTTTCCATTTATTCTTCTGAAGTGTATATTCAATTATATTTTTAACCTGTTAATCAAACCATTTCTGGCTTTAAAATTATTTGGAATTATTTATTAGCCTAGGTTAAACTTGATAATGAACGCTTCTAAAAGGGCTTGCTGCCACTGTTTTTTTAGAACGCCATTCTTTGTTTCTTTTCTTTATTTTGGAAGCCATTTGTATTTTTCTTCTATTTCAAAATTGCCGAATGCAAAGAAGTATATTTGAAGTAAATTGAATGAAGTATAATGTGTAAAAATTTATACAACACACAGCAAAAATAGAATGGAAATGAAAACAAACAAAGCCACTAATTTTTTGTTTTGAAATCTCGATCCGTGACCTGAAACATGCTCAAAATTTTGTTGTTTTAAATTTTTTTTTATCACAATTTTAAGTTCGTCATAAGCCTAGTATTTTAAATTTATTTTATCATTTTGGGACCGAAAATAGGTTCGTTATAGGGGTAGTTCAGTATATTAAAAATCATAAAATTCATTATAACGATGGTATTTTCAATTGAATGGAATTGGGAATCGCCCTAGGTTTGCTATAAGGAAAGGTTCACCATATCCAGGGTTCGTATTAGTGGGGTTTTACTGTATTTTATCTTATGGCATTAAACAATTAGATATACATGAACACAAGGTAATAAGACCAAATCCAAATAAATAAATAGTGTGTGACGTTTCGGTAACAGCGTAGTTACCATCTTCAGACAATTCAGTACTTTTGTCTGAAGATGGTAACAACGCTGTTACCGAAACGTCACACACTATTTATTTATTTGGATTTGGTCTTATTACCTTGTGTTTATAATCTACAATCCAAATTGTGCCTCATCAATAGATATACATGAGTCAAAAGTGCCGGGGGACGATCATCAAGAATTTCTAACTTAATGTGATTTATTATAAAGTTATTGATTATAGTCATTTTTTAATATTTCACCAAATATATATATGTTGTAATATATTCCAATATATATATCTATGTCTCCATGTGTTGTATAGATGTAGTGTAATTGCCAAGGTAACAAATAAAATTTCGAGTGAGTGACAGTCGGCGCCTGTGGGAGGAAAGAGGTCTGAAAAACAAGTCGGGTTCCCAGGTGTGCCCCTTTCTTACTAAAACAGATTAGTCCACTTTGAGACACAAGATTTGACAGACCCCTCTAGACAGATCTCCCCCGACCGGTGTCGGCGTCACTTACTCGCTCGCCATCTCTATGGTGCCATCCAACATGTCTCGTCCTTTTGTGCAATCCCAATCATGCCTGAACCCACTCTTAATCATTGTGGCCACCACGACTGAAACCAACATGCCACACTTCAGTCATCCTACAGCAACAACAACTACATTACTACAGAGAGTCGACAGGATTTACCAAGGACAACGCAAAGAGGATGGAACCTGGAGAACAGAGCGACGCCGAAGTTCACCACCATGCTACCCACAGCCACGAACATCGCAGACAACAACTTGCGGAGCACAACCAAGACCTCACCGCTTCCAGCCTTAGGTAAATAGCCTACCTTCAAAACCACAAACCTTTCAATCCACTCGCCATTACAAAACCAATGTGCTCGCCGCAAACATCCACAATCCACCTGACGACGAGAATTTCACCTCCCTCACGCCTTCTCCAACCATCACCAAGGACCATGGCCACATCAACCAGTGAAAACTTTCAATCTACACTACAATTGACACTTTTGTACTGTAAGTACAACTCATTTTGAACACAAATATCCAATTGTATTTTAAGTATATTTTTATTTTGTTTATTTTATTTTACGTTTAGCCCCTGTAATTAGATAACCATATCACATTTCATTTATAACAATGTTTTATTTCTTGGCTTATATTTTAATCAAAGTTTTCTCAATTCAATTTTATACACATCCTACTAAATTCTAAGTCTATCAATTGCCTATATTGTATGCCTTCATTATATGCCAGTTTTAACCTATAGTAATTTAACCGTTTCAGTTATCATTTACTTTTAAATCTTCATATCATAAAAACTATAATTTCATTTTACACATTTTGTGTGTGTGTGTGTGTGCATAATAATTTTATCCTTAATATTTTCAACTATTGTGTTCTCAACCAACATTTAGACTTTAAACCCCTTTTTACTTATTCATTTTTGAATAAGGTCATTTCAAAATAAAAATTCTTTAATTCAAAATTCTAATTTAAAGAAAAAATAAGTTTTATGTTATTTTTAAATGTACGCCTGCAACCAACTAAAAACAATATATAGCCAACACTTAGAAAATTTCCCCATGTTCTCATCACAACTGCATTCCTAAATACCAACTCACCTCACCCAGTGTAATGCCACTTTCACCATTGTTCCTTCTATAAAAACATTCAATTCCACAAATCAACTAATGATAACAACGCTTCTTCAAAAAGAAAACTCTTGAATTTCAAACATAAATTGAAAATATCTCACCCTCACATTTTCCTCCATCTTCTTCACCTTTACGTACACCCATTTTTTATAATCAAATTTCGCAAAATCATTTTTTATTCCATTTACACTATTACATGTAAACGTCTAAAAAAAAAAAAGTTTTTCTATCTTTCCATTTCCTTATTCCAGTGATAATTTTGGCTACCTTATCAACAATCTTTTTTTTTATCATTTTTAAAATATAACTTAACAAAATTTCAAAATCGTTACTAGTCAACCATCTATTCTTCTCCAACAAAAGTTAAATATAACGCGGGGCCGTCGAAGAGTTTGGTCACCGCCCGCCAACTTCTACGTTCTTTCTACCAATGTATTTCAGTCGTAAAATTTACACTTGCTTCCCACTTAGCGATATGTTTCTCTCTCGTTCACAATTAAACACCAACACTTACAAAATCTCGTTGTATGTTCGTACAACCACCGCCTATGACTTCAGTAAACTTGCTGTTCATGATGAATTAGGTTAGATTTTTCCCCAACACAACGACTTAACGTGACACCTTTCCATTTACAATTTTTTTTCGCACGTGTCACAGCGACTCGACAAAACTTTTTTTTTTTTTTTTTTTTTCACTTTTACCAGGCTACATTATGCCTTCATTTTTCCTGTGACACATTTATCTTTTTTTCTCTCTCTCTTGAAAGCGTGTCCATGTCGCAAGTCTAATCTATTAGAGCATATCTAGCCTAACAATTCATGAACAAACATTTACCTAGTCAAACTTATGTCGAAATACATCGACCTACGAACACCGAGATAACTACATTTCCCATGCCATAATCATATAGCACACTACACACATCACTCCTACAATGGCACACTTATCTATTCCACTGTCTATAGCTGCTATGCCGTCGTATTACTTTACAGCCTTCCTTTTTTTTTTGCCAACCACCACATGGGCCACTTCACCTGGCCCATCATTACCATGGCAGTTACATGCCTCACATCAAGCGAAAAATAAAACTGCAGCTAGAGTACCACTGTACAACCATTCCACAGCACAATTACATAAGAACACACACACACACATGACAAGTAACCATGCCAAAACCTCTACATCAATTCATGTATACTTAAAGATTGGCTTGAACACCAATTGTTCTATATATTTCCTGCTTTAAAATATTTTTCTAATGGTTACTTTCTTTTCATATCATATTACTTTTCTATTTTCATTCATTTCTAATACTTACATCTTTCTAAAAATATTCCGCATATTTATTATTTACTTATTTTAATTATATCTCGTTTTTTTGTTATTTTGTTTTAACTTTTGTCTTTTTATTTTTATATGAACAATCGAGATGATAACTTTTATTTTCAATCTTCAATGTTTATAATCATTTTTACTTTATATACTATGGTACTAACATTTATCACACACAATTTTAACTCTTTTGTTTTCAACTTCAATATTTAAATCCGATTTTTAGATTTTTAAATTCAAATTTTAGAAAAAAGCCTTGACACCATTACCCTCCAAATTCTCATGGCATCACAGCCCACGCTTTCTCAGAGAGGTTGTTACTATCCACAAAAACTTTGATTTCTCACATTGATTCTATCTTAACTACAAAAGCTTTTTCGCTGTAACCTTCCCAACAGTCGAACTTGTGCAGCTAGTTAGATGAGTTTTTTTTTTTTATTAACTGCCCAGTTCGAGTATCAACGCCCCTTTTTCTTTTTTTTTTTCTCACATTCGGGCAATTATTTTTTTTTTTCAATCACCTCACTTCTACCACTGCCTTATCGCAGCCAAATCGTTTTTTTTTTTTTTTTTTCCGACAGAACTACTCTCTCTCAATCAATCTTTTTCTCACTATTTTTCTCAACCAAAGCTTCCACCAACCATACCAAAATTTGTCTGATACGACAGCCCATGTCGAATACCTTCAGCATACTGTAGATGGACCAATGCCTACAATCACATAATGTCGCATTGCATCACAGTACCAGAATCTATTCTATGTCCACCTATAGAGACCTAGACTTTTTAAATTAGCTCACCCTATAATATAATGCACTTTCAATTATTAATTCCAACATTCAATGCTTTATATATTCGCCCAAATTTATATCTTTACATTTTTAAAAATCCTTTTTCATATACAGTCCACTCTTGTTATAACGCCACCATCCGGATTTTGCAAAAAAGCGGCGTAAGACGAGGGTGGGGTTGTATCAAACACGTTTAAAATGTGAAATTTAAAGATACAATAAATTATTTATAACAATTACTAATAACAACTTATACTCTAAGTCAATATATAAAATGCAAAACAGGCATTAATTAATTAATATGATATATAGAAAGCATTAATTTATAATTTATTCATAAAAAAAGTAATTACATTTTCTTGAAGAAGTCTGTGATCACAACTTGTGTTTTCTCTCCCTCACTTATGGCATAGACACGGCGTAACAAATTCGTAGATAGATTGACGTCGTCAGATGTTGCTCTCTTGGAGTGCTCAAGAAACAACAAAACTGTCTCAGCAGCTGTTCTGGCTTCCCTTAAAGATAGTAGGCGCTGAGTCTGTTGTATCATCATCCTCGCCTAGTTCTTCTTTTGCTGTAACAATGGACACTAGCAAATTGTCATCTTTTAGATTCATTTCCGCCTCCTAGGAATCATCAACCAGTTGAAACTACCTTTCAGTCATCAAATTCTCTGGTGTAATAGCGAAAATGTCGCAAATGCGATCGAGCAGATTTCCATAATTAAGAGGCTCAACTGCAGCAGTAGAAGTGAAGAGAATACCTGTGTGATTCCATAAGTTGCTGATGGAATCAGAGCTCACAGAATCCTAAGCCATTTTACAATAGCGCACAGCGTAATCCAGACGTAATTCTGTGGGTAGATGGGCATCCGCCAATTCCACCATTTTCTGGAGTTGAAGCTTGCGATATTGAGCCTTGAAACTTTTGATGATGCCACTATCCAGTGATTGCAGACTGGCAGTCATATTTGGTGGAAGGAAGTGTATCTTTATGTTGCTGAGACCATCATTAGGGATGCAGTGAGACGTAGCGTTATCTAACAACAGTAGGATATGACGTCCTTCAGAGACAAGCTGCTTGTTGAACTGCAGTAGCCATTCTTGAAAGATGCTAGAGGTCATCCATGCTTTGCTGTTAGATGTGTAAGTGCAGTAGAAGTGTGGACTAAAGTTTCTGAAGCATCGAGGCTTTGCTAATTTTCCAATAATCAGCAATCGCCGCTTGTCTGTTCCAGTCTTTTGCAGCACATTAGAACAGTGATTCGTTGCTTCATCCTTTTGAAACCACAGAAGTTTTCATCTTTGTGAGCAAGTGTTCGGTCAAGAATGAGCTGAAAAAATAATCCTGTTTCGTCTGCATTGTATATGTTGGCTGGGTCATATCCGGAGTTCGCCAGCATACTGTTCAAATTTGTAAGGTGTTCATCAATGATAGCTGGAGAAATCGATGCACTTTCCCGAAAGAGCCGTCGTTGCGAAATATGGAATCTCCCTTTAAATTCGCTGCAGCAGCCACCCACTGCTGTACGCAAATTTTCTGGTACGTCCAACTGCTCGCCAAGTTTTTTTGTCTTTTCTCTTAGGAGGTCATCAGTAATAATAATATTTTTGGCACGCTTTTGGGTAAACCAGTTGAAGAGAGCGTCTTCCAAGTCACTAAATTTTCCGATTCTTTGAAGAACCAACAGTATAATTTTCCCACTTCTCAGCCTGAGTGAGAATATCACAGATAGTTGTTCGTGGAAGTGAGAAACGCTCTACAATCTCATTCTTCGACATCGTAGGGTTATTTTTTGCCAACTGGCATATCTCCTTCTTCTTTTCAATGGTGATCGACTCACGTTTACGCTTTTGGGAACTCATGATGCGACAATAAGGTTGTTGTGTTGACATTAGCAAAGGATGAAGCGACTGTGTATGTCCCAGGCACAAGCAGGAAAAGGGTCTGCTGGCTGTTCACACAATCTGTTGTGTCAACAGCAGGCAAAGTCCGGTGCCGCTGGCGGAAAAATGCAGACAGGAAAAGGGGAGGGGGGACGTTGTGAGCGGCGCTATAACGAGTGGTTTTTGCTACTTGGGGTACGAAAAATCAGCGGCGTAAGGCGAACAGCGAGAGAGTGGCGTTATATCGAGAAAAATACATTGATGTCGATTGGGACAAAACGAAAAAGCGGCGTAAGGCGACGGTGGCGTTATAACGAGAGTAGACTGTATTTTAATACATTGGGCTTAACATTATTATTTGTTAACATTTCTCTTTTATTATTAATCATAATTATTAAGAAAAACATACCCTATGTTATAATTCTACAAGCCCATAATATATCAAACCAATTTGTATACAAATTATTTTCCCCCATTATAATTATCTTATGATTTCATCTATAATCACCATAAGCTAATTTTCATTAACCGGTGTATAAACTATTGTAATATATTCCAATATATATCTATGTTTCCATGTGTTGTATAGATGTAGTGTAATTGCCAAGGTAACAAATAAAATTTCGAGTGAGTGACAGTCAACGCCTGTAGGAGGAAAGATTTCCGAAAAACAAGTTGGGTTCCCAGGTGTGCCCCTATCTTACTACAGATTAGTCCGCTTTGAGACAGGAGATTTGACAGACACCTCTAGACAGATCTCCCCCGACCGGTGTCGGTGTCACTTACTCGCTCGCCATCTCTATTATGCCATCCAACATGTCTCATCCTTTTGTGCAATCCTAATTATGCCTGAACCCACTCTAATCATTGTGGCTACCACGACTGAAACCAACATGCCACACCACAGTCATCCTACAGCAACAACAACTACATTACTACATACAGTAAAACCCCGCTAATACGAACCCTGGATATAACGAACCTTCCCTTATAACGAACCCACACCGATTCCCAATTCCATTCCATTGAAAATACCATCGTTATAACCAACTTTGCGATTTTTAGAATAACGAACTACCCCTATAATGAACCTATTTTCGGTGCCAAAATGATAAAATCTATTAAAAATACTATGCTTATAACGAACTTAGAATTGTTATTTAAAAAAAAAATTAAAACAACAACATTTTGAGCATGTTTCAGCTCACGGATCGCGATTTCAAAACAATAAATTTAGTGGCATTGTTTGTTTTGATTTTTGCACTTAATTTTTGCTGTATGTTGTATAAATTTTTACACATTATACTTTTTATTAAATATAATATCTTTGCATCCATTAAATTCGAAATATAAAAAATGCAAATGGCTTCCAAAATGAAGAAAACAAAGGCATTTTAAAAACAAAAGTGTTATTTCTTTAAAAAAAAAAAAAAAGGCCATTTTTAGAACTTTTCAAAGTGAAACAACACAGGCAAAATGTTAAGAACATATTAAAATAAGAGAATATAACTTTTCTATTATAAAAGATAAAATATAAAGCTATTAAAAATTGTTACAAAGATGAATCAACCCCAACTTTTGCCGCGATCGCGATCGTACGTTTTAGGGCGAAAAAAAAAAAAGGTTCAAATAAACGGTCCCGTGATGAAACAAACATTATTTTTATACCATTAACTATGGTGATTTTTAAAGTCAGCAATGTTTTGCATGACGGGTTAAAAAACGAAATCTAGACCTTGAAGAATATCTGGAAACATGAAATGGAAGAAAAACACTAACTTTATTTGAATGGTGCAATGCTTGAGGAATGCTTTGAAGCAACAAGGTGTTAGAGCCATTTTTTCAAGTAAACATTGTATTATATAATGTGATAATGATGTTTTAAAATCATTTTATATCTTTGAATATATATTTAATAAAACTTTGCATAGGATTTTTCATTATTTTTAAATTAGACATAGAGGTACATGTATGTTAATGATAAGAAGAATCTATCATATAATTATTTCTATTATTATTCAGTATTAATGTAAGGAAATAGGTCAATTATGGGAATTAATACAAAGTGACCACTATTAAGAGGCAGTCTCTTCTTGTGTGTATGGCCGTCCTTTAATTATACGGTCTAAAAATTTTGAAAAGTAAAAAAAAAAATAGCCAAACCGTGGCTATAGTGAACCAAAAGCTCTGTCCCATAGGGGTTCACTATAGAGGGGTTTTACTGTATATGTTTTTCCTCTTTCCTCTATCTAGGAATATCTTCCCTCACCACTTTTATTTTGACTTGTATAAATCTAATTGTTCAATGGTGGAATACAAGATATTTATTTTCTCCTTTTTGTGCATTTTAATAAAAAATATTTTTTTTTTTTCACTTTTTTTTTTTGTTTTAATTTTCCATTTTACCTTTCATTATCTTCATACAGTAGAACCTTTCTATGAATACCATTTAGTTGCAGAGCCAAAGTGTCCTTTAGGGAGAGGTATCCTCTTACAAGAGATCAGCCAAATAGTAACAATTGTAATTTTAGAGATGAAAACTATCCTTTGTAGAGAGGTGTCCACTAGTGAGGGTTTCCTTCATTGGACACACACACACACACACTTTCTACTGTACCTTATAACTACTCATTTTGACCTATATGTTTTAAGTTTTTTTTTTTTTTAAATGCTAAAAATACTAATAGTTTGACTTGCTTCTCACAATAATTGACAATGTTGTTTTTTGGGTGTGTTAAAGGTTTTTTTATGCACCAGGTCACTAAATCAAAGGATATATTTATTACCTCATTTGTGAAAAACAAAATAATTCCATACATAGCATCCTTTTGTCTAAAAATCCACTCTGAAACTTTTTATGTCACTTTTCTTCTGATCAAATATGTTAAGGCCTTCATGATATTTCACCGCCATTTTTGTTTTATGAGTTGAGTCTGGCTGTCTAAAGGATGAATTCTGATATTTCATTGCGGTAATTGGAATATCCTCTACTCTAATGCCAAAAATGAAACCTTCCATTTCAAATTCCAAACCTTGTCATAATATTTACTTACTTTTAAAAAACATTCACTATGCTAGAAGTAAAAATTGGTCATTTCAGCATACGATAAGTACAGTAAAACCCTGCTAATCCGAGCCTGGATATAGTGAACCTTTCCTTATAACAAACTCAGGGCGATTCCCAATTCCATTCAATTGAAAATACCATCGTTATAACGAATTTTGCGATTTTTAATATACTGAACTACCCCTATAACGAACCTATTTTCAGTCCCAAAATGATAAAATAAATTTAAAATACTAGGCTTATAACGAACTTAAAATTGTGATAAAAAAATTTGAAACATCAAAATTTTGAACATGTGTCAGGTCACTGATCGCGATTTCAAAACAAAAAATTAGTGGCTTTGTTTGTTTTCATTTCCATTCTATTTTTGCTGTATGTTGTATAAATTTTTACACATTATACTTCATTCAATGTTACTTAAAATATACTTCTTTGCATTCGACAATTTTGAAATATAAGAAAATACAAATGGCTTCCAAAATAAAGAAAAGAAACAAAGAAGGGCGTTCTAAAAAAACAGTGGCAGCATGACCCTTTAGAAGCGTTCTATATCAACTTTAACCTATGAAAATAAATAATTCCAAATAATTTTAAAGCCAGAAATGGTTTGAATAACGGGTTAAAAACAAAATTTAATCTAAACTTCAGAAGAATATGTGGAAACTGGAATTGGAAGAAGAAGACAAAAAAAAAAACCAGTTCCCCCAAGTTCCCTGTGTCTCATGGGCCACAAACAAATCAACTTATAAATTCTTAAAAACTACCACTACAGTTCTATTTTTAGAAAGAAAGCCTTGTTAGGTATATGACTCATTCAGGATTCGTGGATATTCCCCCTTGGCGGCCGTTTTACCACCAATTTTGTGTTTGCAAATTGGCATTTTTTTTTATTCGCAATTTTACCGATCGCGCTATCGTATCAACATGTCTCGCATCTAATTTTTATGAATTGGATACTTTTGATTCATCTTCAATTGATTCAGAATACACAGAGATTCATTCCTTAGATGGAAATAACCATATTTCAAGACAATTCTAATTTTCAAATTTTACTTTTCACTTTCAAACAACAAGGTATTAGAGGCATTTTAAAAATAAGTTGGGTATTTTATTTTTTGAGGAAGATGTTCTAAAATACTCTTTTACCTTTTAAATATATAATTAATAAATTTTTGCCTAGGGGATTTGGCTTAATTTTTAAATAATACATAGGTTTATATATAAACATGTATGCTAATGATAAGAAGAACCTATTATCAAATGACTTCTTTTGATATTCAGCATTACTGAAAAGAAATAGGTCAATTTAGGGAATTAAAAAAAATTGAACACTATTAAGTGGCTGCCTTTTCCTTTGTGTATGGCTCTATTTTAATTATACAGTCTAAAAATTTAGAAAAGTTTTAAAAAATGGCCAAACTGTGGCTATAGTGAACCAAAAGCTCTGTCCCATTGAGGTTCACTATAGAGGAAAGTATGTGGCATCTGAACGCAAAAAAGTAACTCTGCATAGGTCAGTGCACAGGATAGAGCTGCTTGCTATGCCTGCATTGCTAAGTAGGTACATCTTAGAACACTTGCAGGTACTCTCAAACAATAAAAAAATTTTCAGCACTTTTACTTTCTTTTTTTATTTTAGCTCAGGTAAAATATTTTTTTAAAAAATGTTTCCTATTTTTTACATTCATGACAGCGATCTAGTAGCTTTGTGTATTTGAATTTCTCTCTGCAGTAAATGCCAGAGGTGAGGTGGGGCTGGCATAAAATTCAGAGCTGGTTCAGTAGATAAAATATGTATTAATGCCATTTTGTCCCTGATAATAAAAGTTTATCATGAAAATAAAAAATTAATACAAAAATTACACACACAATGGTTTCAATTAATATCATTAATTTATATTACAATGCTATTTTAAAAATAATATTATTTTAGCGAGTTAGATGATTAGCTAATCATTTAACTTTAATTTAACACTTCCTTTAATTCAACCAAAAGCTCTGATCCCTTGGGGTATTGAATTAAAGAGGTTCGACTGTATATATATAACAGTGACTATAGTTTAAATCCTTTCATTTTATATGTAGTGACTTATTGTAAAAGAATAATAATCTTTAAGTATAATCGAATAATTTCAATAGGGATTAATAGTGAATAAAAAAAATAAAGAAATGATCAAAAGCCAAATTATTAAGCATGCATCAAGAAATAAATGAGGGTGGTAGCTTTTGTACATTTCCTGCATAAGAGAAAGCATGTCTAGAATATCACTTTTAAATTTCACTTCCACATTGCCATATTGTAGTAGTTCTTTTTACATAACTTTATATTCCTGTTCTTTCATCCCATGCCTATTTTACCATATTTTATTAAAGTGTAATAGAGTTTGTTTTTAGGAGAATGCTGATCTTCGAAGACAAGTTGTTCTTCTTCAGCAACAACTGGAAGACCGTGATCATACAATTCGTCTTCTGCAGCAACAAATGGTAGATATGTTATAAAGCTTTTATTGAATATTATAATTGTAAAAATCTGGTGTAATATATACTATATAGTAAATATCTTTTATTTTTTCAGGATAGCTACCGGAAACAAAAATAGTGTTCATTAACCCATTTCACTCAGGTGTAGCTCACGTGCCAGTGCATGATTTTGATATTGATTGATTAAGACATTATATTTTGATCATGAAATAGTGCCAGTTCAGTCTATTGTTTTTGTCTACCCAATAACATGTTAATTCCTTGATGTATGTGTTTCACAGCATTACATGTAGGGAAATAATTTCATCATAATTAGAAAATAGCAGCTACTAGGCAAAGACACACACAAATAGATTCACATTGATGAGACTGAGCTACCCAAGAGCATGGGCCCATTTGAACCAACCCACCATTTCTAATAAATAACTTGCTCAATGCTTCCCTGTGATTCTTTTATTTTTATTTTTTTAATCCTAGACAGTTGATCAATGTTGTGGACCTGCTAGCTAAGAATCACATTTTTGACATTATTGTTGATCTCTCTTGTTATCATCCTTGAAAATAAATTTTTGTGATGACCTATTTTAATTCTGAGAGCATGTAACTGCCTATTCTATTGAGGTTATATTATTTATTTATTTGTTTATACATTTATATTATATTAGTTTAAATTAACTGTTGGTAAATCAGTTGAGTTTGAAGATGAAGGGTCGGAAGTAGCATACAAATTTGAGGGTTGTTCGTTTGCTGCGGTTTCTTTAGGGAATGTTTTAGGTCTATATGGGCATTCATTATGCCAATGAAAATTATTTAAATTTCGCATTTTGCCAAATCTGCATGGGTATGGTGGCTTCGGAGGTGAAGCGACGTAAGAGGTAGCAGATTAAAAGTCTTTAAATTTATTACCGCCGGAGGCTGGTTTGGAGTTCTTTTGTATGGAGCTAACAGCGGCCTCCAATTTTAAGGTTGCACTTACCCAAGTCTCTATATCTTCTATTGGGGCTAAGCTTATCTTCCATTGTGCTGGTAATCCTTCCGTCAACATCTGGATTTGTTTAACTTTGGATAAGGAAGTTTGTTTTAAAAGCCGGATTTTGGACTGAAAGTAGTCATTGACGGATTTATCGCGGCGTAGATACCTCCGTTGTGCATCAATTAATGGTGTTGCTGTTGATGATCCACATCTTGTAATAAATTTTTGTTTTAATTCCTGCAATTTCATCAGCATACCATTCTAAGGCTCTACCTTCTAGATAGTAAAAGAACAACTTTCCTTTATTTTCATCTGCAACATGTAATTCAAAAAAGTTTTATCCAGCTCTGTGCACGAATATCCTTCTGATCCCTGCTGTATTTTTGCAATCAAATTATGTTCAGAATTGACTGGAATAAATATTATATTAAAATGAATAAAATCTTTTTGATGCTTGAATAATTGAAAATATTTGCCGGCTGCGCCAAAACTGTAGTGGTTCGTCTGGTTTTGAAGAAATGATTCAATTATTCATTCCAAGGTATTTTAATTATTACTGATAAAATATAAAAATAAATATCAATGTTAATTATTATTGTTACAAATTAAAATCTAGTAAAGAAGAGTTGAAAAAGGTTTGATGAAAATGGATGGATGAAAATGGACGTTGGCTCCTGGTGGCCGTCAAAAACAATGGTATCCTCCCACATGCTTACCACGTCACCGCTGCCGCACATGCGCTGACTTGGCGTCACGGCCGGCCGAGGTGGTGGCTTTGAAAGGGCTGTTCAAAAATGGCGGTGGGTCAAAACACTGTCACAATATATATATATATACTAGACGAATGACCCAGCTTCGCCCGATAATTCCCCCGAGTACAATTTTCTTCATACTAAAAATACATCAATAATTTTTTTTTTTTTGCTTATCCCTAGTACACGTGGTACAGGCCATGATAATCATGATGGGTAGTTAGCGACTGCTTTTTACTGTAAGCGCACCACATGTCTACACATGTGAAAAGCAGTTCGACTTTGCACTTACAAATGCCACAGCCCCGTTTGGTTACTTGCACTCGCTGGTGGGGTTGGACTTTTGCAAGAAGCGGGGGCCATTGGAGCATTTTTTTTTTTAAACAGAAAAAAGTGTCCAATGCGGGAATCGAACCCGGGTCCTAGTGGTCGAAAACCAAACGGTTTAACCAGCCTTCCACCGACCCCCACATCAATAATAAATAGTAGAAGTGCCATAGAATAGCAATAAAGAAGTAACACATAAACCACAGGCAAAAAGTGTGTGTGATGGCAAAAATTGTATTGTATTAATTTAAAGGTATTTGATTTATTTTTTTTGCAATTCATTTAGTTGTTTCAAAATCAATATAGTTTGAACAGATGGCAGCTTTTCGACCCAACCCCTGAGGTACCCGTCCAAGCGCATTAACCCTTGAAATTACCTGAGTTGAGTGAGTGACTGTGATGGATCTTGACTGCGATGCCCATCTTCTCAGTAAGAATAAGAAAAAATAGTTTCATAAAAAAAATTGATCGAAAATACTGGTATGTAAATATTTTTCTGTAAAAAATAAAAGGAAACATGGAAATTAGGCAAACATGTGTGTTTGCTAATGACTGTGACTGCATTTTAATTAATTTTTTTTTTTTTGAAGAGTTAAAAAAACAAAGGCCAGAACAAAAATTAATAAAAAATATGAAATCCATTATTTACATACAGTAACGTTAATTTTGTAAAGTTTTTAAAATTGCATTGTAAGCACTTACCTCTGTTGTTTCACTTTGAAAAGTTTTGAAATTGGCTTTTTTTTTCTTTAGTAATAACATTTTTGTTTTTAGAATGCCTTTGTTTTCTTTATTTTGGTAGCCATTTGCATTTTTTCTTTTTCAAATTTAATGGATGAAAATATATTCTATTTAATAAAAAGTATAATGTGTGAACATTTTTCCAACATACGGCATAAATATAATGTAAATCAAAACAAACAATGCTGCTAAATTTATTGTTTTGAAATCACGATCCGTTAGCTGAATAGCTTACAATTTAAGTTCGTTATAAACATAGTATTTTCAATAGATTTAATTATTTTGGGACCAAAAATAGGTTTGTTATAGGGGTAGTTTAAAAATTAGAACAGATCCTAAGCAAAGCTTTATATATTAATTATATATTAAAAGATATTGGAATATATTTTATAATAACTTTACCACATTATATAATGAATGCCTCTAATACCTTGTTGTTTGAAAGCACTCTTCAAGTATTACCTCTTGCAAATAAAGTTAAAATTTTGAACACCAGGTGCATTAGCCCTAAAATGTGTGTAAATAGCGATTACAGGGAATACAATAAATACAGAACTTGCATTCATGCTTATTTAGAAAATTTTCTTTAAAATACAAATTTCCTTTTTTTTTTTTGAGAAATTGTTCAATTAAAAATTATTCAACAAATATTACTCAAAAATAAGCAACAATATGGATTTTATTTTTATTTGTATTTCTGCAAAGTATGGTATTTTCGAAACAATTCCAAAAGGGAATGTCTGGTCTTATGGTACAGGTTTTATAAAGACAAAAGGTTTTTACCCTCAACCCTGTGTTTTGAGGTCACTATACAAGCCCTTCATTCATGTTCTGAGCATAAAATTATTCTCATGTTTAAAATGACATCAATAAATGCATAAAACTTGTTTATTGTAACTTGGTTCCACTTATGTAAAATGAGGGAGAATGTAATTTTTTTGGGATTTCTTGTTGAACAGATTTATTTGTTTCTTCAATCATTTAATAAACATAAGGCTTTGTAAAAATCGAAATTATAAAATGGTTTACTTGATATTGGGCGTTTTTTTCATAGGTGGAATTGAAAATGATACGGTTGGTGGGTCACTATCATTTTCTGTTACATCCTCCCATTCATAATCAGAATTGTCTAAAATATCTGTAGTTACGTCAAAGTAATAAATTTCGGTGTATTCTGAATCAATTGAAGATTAATCAAAAGAGTCTGATCCCGACAAATAGGACATGAAAAATATGATCATAGGCTATGATGGTACGCTCGATCGGTAAAATCCCCTTAAAAAAAAAAAAAAAAAAAAAAAAAAAAAAAACGGACGATTGCAAACACCAAATCGATAGTAAAGCGGGCAGCCAGCAGGAATATCTGTGAACCCTGAATGAGTCATATGCTTGTAGGCTTCTGTTCTAAAAATGGAACTGTAGCGATTGTTTCTGAGAATTCATAAGCTGATTTGTTTGTCGCCTGTGAGACGGAGCACTGGTGTTTAAAGAGTGAAATAAGGATTTTTCTTCCATATCCAGTTTCCACATATTCTTCTGAAGTATTGATTCAGTATTATTTTCAACCTGTTTTTCAAACCATTCCTGGCTTGAAAATTATTTGGACTTTTTTCAAGCTAGTTTAAACTAGGTATAGAACGCTATTAAAAGGTTCATCCAACACGTACGATCGTGGCCAAAGTTGTGGTTGATTCAACTTTGTATCAATTTAAAATAGCCTTCTATTTTATCTCTTATAATAGAAAAGTTAACATTTTCCTATTTTAACATGTTGAGAAATTTTTTGTGCGTTGTTTCACTTTGAAAAACTTTGATAATTAAATTTTTTAGTAATAGATTTTGGTGCTTTCAGAACGTCTTTCTTTGCTTTTTTATTTTTTTATTTTGGAATTATTTGCATTTTTCAGTTTAAATATATTTTCCATTTTAATATATTCTTTGCAATAAAAGTAAAAGTGTAAAAATGTATATAAACATGCTGCAAAAATATATTGTAAATTTGAACAAACAAATTGCCTAAATTGTTTTGAAATCGTGATCTGTGAGCTGAACATTCTCAAAATTTTGTTATTTTAAAATATAGTAATTATAATTTTAAGGTCATATTATAAGCCTAGCATTTTAAATATATTTTATTTTTTTGGGACTTAAAATTAAGTTCATTATAGGGGTAGTTCACTATTTTAAAAATCTCAAAGTTTGTTATAATGATGATATTTTCAATGGATCGAAATCGTAAATTGCCTTAGGTTAGTTATAAGAGAAAGTTCCCTATATCCAAGGTCTGTATTAGCGGAATTTCATTGTATATACAGTTAAACCTGTCTTTAGAGCCCCCTCTTGGGACTCACCAAAATAGGGTGCTATAGACAGGTTGCTTAATAATTTATATACAAGGGCAATAATTTTGTGTGTCTAATGTTGTTAATAGCATTTATATTATTGGCATTGCTTTAATAAAGTATATAAACTCATTAATTAACTTAAAAACAATAAAAAAAAGTTGATATTTAAAAAAAAACACAAACTATATTAAGATCTACAACAAGTCTTGGGGGGTTATAATTCAAAATTATGTGGAAAACCTAAAAGTCAATAAATTTGTAGTTTTATGTGCAAATAGAGCAAAATAATATTAAATACACGAGTACTGAATACTATAATACATTTATTTTTATTTACCTCAAAACTATTGTTTCAAGTGAATTTACTTGAAAAAACTTCTAATATCAGCTTGTCTTGCATATTTCAAGGTTATTTTCCTAAATTCTCCTTTAAAGTTCATGATAAAATTAAAAAGTTCAGCAGAATCCTTTTGGGCTGGAAATATCTTAAGTCCAGCAATATATGCTCTAGCTTCTGAAACCATCAAATAATGCTTATTTATTGCCAAGATATGCTATCCACAAGGGCCTCAGGAAGTGGACCTCTGAATTGAGTGTCAGAATGTCAAATGTTGGAGATCACAATCCCACCTGTCTGTCTAAAATGCCTGTCTTGTCATATGGTCTTTTTAGATAGATTCAATTTACATTTAAAAAGGGAAATTTGGACTTTATTATATATATATATTTTAAAGATTGAGCACTCCATAATAATATCTATAAATAAATATAAAGCATATATTGGATCTAAATTTATTAATCAGCCAATATTTCTAGGGGCAACACGCCTCTCTTTATCAAGGCTTTTCTTTGATTTAAACTAAATCATGTGGGTATGTGATCCACTCACGCTATACAAGACCAAAGCAAGAAACCATCTAATGAAAATTTCGCTGTATATAAAATATATTTACAATTGTTATATTTAATAATAATAATAATTAAAAGAGTATATAATTAAATAACCATTTGATTAAATAAATGAAGAGACTGATAAATATTAGAAAATAAAAATGAGTAAGGATTATGATTCAATATGTTGTGTTGATAAATATAAATAAAAATATCACAAGTATAAATATATACAAAAAAATTAAAATAAAAAATAATAAATAAATCAGGAAGATATAAATTCTCTATAAATTTCTGGTAGGTCAATTTTCCTATTTATGCTTTCTGAATCTTTTATAGAGGCCCAGCTTTCTAAAAATAACCTGCAGTGCTTTTCTTTAATATTCTGGTATAAAATGGATGCTTTGTCAAATTCGGGTATATGATTATGGTTTAGTGCATGGTCTACTAGGATAGATAATGGTTTATGGATGCGTAGAGCTGCTTTGTGTTGGTTAATGCGTTCTTTCAATGCTTTGCTGGTTTCCCCAATGTAAGTGGCTGGACAGTTTTTGCACGGAATTTTGTAAATAATATTGTTTTTGTTTTCCTTTTTACGATTATTCTTGGTGTCTGAGTGTTTAGTTTAAATCAAAGAAAAGCCTTGATAAAGAGAGGCGTGTTGCCCCTAGTAATATTGGCTGATTAATAAATTTAGATCCAATATATGCTTTATATTTATTTATTTATATATATATATATCTTATATTTAAAAAAAAAAAGAGATTTTCTGCTGATTTGAGATTAATTACTTGTAGAGGAATTATTGGTCATTTGCTTGCTTTTGGTATGCAGTTGTGGCAAATATTTTGAAAATAAAATAATAAAAATAGTAAAGATTATAAATTGCTTTAATTGAGCTTTAGGATAAACATAACTTGGTAAAAGTACCGCCTGGCTTAAGGCGTAAGAATAAATAAAACAAAATATTATTTACATAATTACAAACATGTTTGAGCCGACCAATGTGAAACAACAACATTCGGTTTTATATAGGGTAAGCGTGACCTCTGGCGGTCGATTTAACAGAATATTTGTATCTATGAAATATATTTTTAAATAAAATAATATTTTAATATAACATTTTAAAAAATACCTTTATATAACATATATATATGTCGTAAACCCGGGTAAGCCAACAAGTGAGTTGGAAGCAGTCGGGGTTGAGTGGCAAGGCATGCAGAGTGGGAAGTCCGCACAGGACAGTAAGGACAAAGTTTGGGATCAAAAGATGCTCTCCTAGTACGTCTCACGTGGCACCAGGACCAGGGGAAAGTTGAGGATTAACTGAGGAAAGCTCGGCGTCTTGCATGAAGCCGCGGAGGCAGGGAGGAACCAAAACGGTGGCCCTCGTGGTGAGTAGGGCTGTCCGAAAATATCCACTGTAACCTAACTAACTGTCAACATCCGGACCAACGCCCCTTCTTTTTCCCTCTCTGAATCCCCAGGGTGTCCTGTGGCAAGCTGGTGTCACTTTGAGATGACTAGAAAAGACGTCATACTTTATTACTTACATATCACATTGTTTAAATTACGATAGAATGTGCCCCCGGTGAGAAAGGTTTGATTAGGGGAGTGAAATAAAATGGAGCGAAAAGCTAGCAAACCTATTAAATGGGAAATAATTTGGGGCACAAAAATTAGTTACTAGAATAAAAATAAAGATAAAGGGGAGAGTAGTGGTAACACATTGATATAATATTATAAAACTACATAAATATATGTATGTTATATAATTTTTTAAAATTTATAGAAATGTCATAAATATAAATCCTTGTAAATATTATTTTATTTTAATCATCTTTCTAAAATAACTCTGTTATTCTTTTGCCACCAGATGGCGCCACTTTAAATATATAAATGAATTGTTTTTGTTTTTTAGAGTAGGTTAGGTTAAGTTAGATATAATTTTTATAAATATGTAAATTGTAATATAGATTAATTGCTAAATTCTATATTTACTTTAAATTTAATGTATTCTTTTGCTCAAGAGTTCACAAAATAAACTTCTTGAGATTAATTTTCTTTTTTTTAAATTACATTCTTAACGACTGCACTTTTAACTTTAAAAAATCATTTTAAATTTACATAGTTTGTAACATATATATAAGGAGTACATAGGAAGGATAAATTTAAAGTAAGCACACAATAGCGAGGGTAAATATTTGGGAAAGTTAGGTATACTATTTACAGTTTTTTGTTACTTAAGGTGCCATGAGTATTTACAACATAGTTTCAGGGATGTAATACAGGAATGAGGAGAAGTAGAAATGCTAAAAGTAATATAAAATATAAAAGAAAATTGACTTAAGCAAAAAGTTAGACAGTGATGCACTGAAGGGTAAAAGAAGAGGGTCTGAATTGGTTTCTGCAAAGGACATCTCTGGAGTCCTGCCCTGCAATACGAGCTTAGAAGCGAAGTATTGTATTCAGGGTTCAGCAATCTCAAGATGCCCTGTAAATAAGATTAGATCAGATGGGTAAAAGGCATGAAGATCGAAGGAGAGCTAGGTAATGAGAGAATATGGGAAAGAAAAGTTTGCTGAGAGAGGTTAAAAAGAAATGGAGGCTAAAGAGCTGCGCTGCTGTCTGTGATTGAGCTCGCCCAGATGAAAAATAAAAGTAAAAGAAAAATGAGTGGGCGTATCATGCTGATGATGGCGATGGGTCAAGCATGAAAGAAAAAAAAATCTCGCTGGTTACCCAAGCTCTCCGTGTGGAGTTAACATGGGGAGGAAGAGTGTACCAGGTCGATAAATCATAAAAAAAAAAAAATTGTTGACGAGCAGAAGTCTCAGGAACCGTTAAAGAGGTTAGAGGATGGAGTTAGATCATTAAAACAGGGTTCGACTGTTGCCATTGATTGATTGAATCCGGGTTTGAGGAAAAAATAATTAAATAAAGAATGCTGGGACGGTGACCCGGGTGTAAATAAAAAAAAAGCCATGGATTTTCCTGAACACACCATCAGGATGGGATGGCGAGGAAGGAATAGTCCACTGGGGCGAATCAATAACAAAAAAGTTGCTGAACAGGAACTCTGCGATTGAGGCAGGGTTGTTAGAACGAAGGTATAGAAGGTCTAAGGAAAAAGATCAAGAGACGAGAGAAGTATGGAAGGCAGAGTTGGAAGGATCCAGATTTGAGAAGGGACAGTTGGTAGAAAGGCGTCACTGTTAAAACAAAATTTTTAAAGTTAAATTATTTTAGACGTAGGCTATGGAAAATTAAAACAAATGATATCAAAGAATATAAGGTTTCAGATGATGTTTATATAGGTTGGCTAATGGTTTTAGCTGTTTAGGGATGGAAGGAAAATAAGTATCATAATGTAAAAGAAATATCCAAAAATATATGGATTGATTCTACAATATAAAATGGCACACAAGGATCGTAAAAATATAAATGAATAAGATTAAAAAATATAGTAAGTATTTAGGTTAGTGTGTTCCCCACGTGATGCAATGCTTATAAACGCAAATTAGACGATGTTTGGAAAAGCAAAAGTGGTAAATAAATTGAAATGCTATTATGGTTTGTTTTTTATTTTTTCATAATTATAATTTCAGAGACGTCTCACTTGGTGAGAGAGACTGTTGACTTTGCTTAGAATTATTAATAAAACTGATTCCAATAATTATTAATTAAACATTATATTTATTGATTAACA
Organism: Cordylochernes scorpioides; assembly: GCA_030710605.1. Classification (NCBI taxonomy): domain Eukaryota; kingdom Metazoa; phylum Arthropoda; class Arachnida; order Pseudoscorpiones; family Chernetidae; genus Cordylochernes; species Cordylochernes scorpioides. Next base: position 88,928,095 of record CP092886.1, on the reverse strand, counting down.
AGAGAGGTAACAAAATATAAAAAGGAAACTTATATTGAAAACAAAGGAACTCTTTTTTCTTGTTTTTTAGCGCCTATTTACCCGTGAGCTTACACATACTCTGTGGTAACAATTAATTAATATATATACAACACACTCTCCCCTGTGTGTAAGCCTTAATCAGCAAGTCCAAGGCTATCTGCACATTTCCGTAGTTTGTCCTTAGGTAGACTCTTCGTTAGTATATCCGCCTCCATGTCTTCACTTTTAGTGTATTCCAGCTTGATTCCATTTTGAATTTCCTCTTTCACAAAATAATACTTTCGGTTTATGTGCTTTGTTCGTGAAGTAATCTTGTCAGATTGTATCCAGTTTATTGCAGCCTGGCTGTCACTTTTCAAGGTAATTGGGAAAGCAATGGGTAATCCTGAATCAAACAATAATGTCCTTGCTGTTTCAATTAGGGTTCGGTTTACTCTCTCCGCAACTCCGTTACTTTGTGGCGAGTAGGTGGTGGAGAGTTGGTGGTGTATTCCATTTTTAATTAAGAATTTCTTGAATCTGTGATTAGTGAACTCTGTGCCATTATCAGTTTGCACATCCTTTATTTTCAGGTTTAGCTCATTTTCCACTCTTGCCTTAAATTCTTCAAACTTCCCCAAAGTTTCATCTTTGTTTTTCAGAAAGTAGATAAAGGTTCTTCGGCTGAAGTCATCAACCAGAACAAAAAAGTATTTTGATCCACCTAGAGATTGGTATGGCATTGGGCCACACAAATCCATATTCACCAATTCAAGGGGTTTGGTCGTACAGTTGGTGGTAATGGGATGGTAAGGTTGTCGAGTCAATTTTCCCATTATACAAGCTTCACATTCTGGCAAGTTCTTAAATTTAACATTAAACCCCAATTCCACATTCCATTGAATTATCTCTTTCATGTACGCTTCGTTCAAATGATTCAGTCTTCTATGCCACAAGCTGATATTGTCATTTGAGAAATCATCTTTTGTGGTCATGACATTCTCCGTCTTTTCAGAGTATTCATCTCTAGACCTTGTTTCCATTACATACATCCTATCCTGGATTTGAGCCGTTGCAATTAAATCATCCTGTTCATTGTAAATCTTTGCTCCATCTCTATTGAAAATTACAGTATTTCCTTTGTTAGTTAATTCGTATATTGATAAAAGATTAGACCTTAAGTTAGGTACATGCAGAACTCCTTTAATTTGAACATTCTCAATTCTGTTTTCGGTACAAGTAGAAACCTTGATATCACCTTTAGCTGTAGCATGTGTAACTTTACCTTCTTCTGCCAAATTTATCTCACTTTCATAAGGCATTACATTTTCCATCCAGTCCAAGTGTGGAGATAAGTGCGTAGTACACTCTGAGTCAAGACACCAGGTTTGTATCTGACTATAATTATTTGAGGAGTTTTCAAAAACTCGATCTGTGCTGGTATTGAAAGTTTGTTCCGCAGGCTTGCTTGAGACGGTATTTGCATTATTTCTGAAATTTTCTTTGTTATAGTTCGTATTTGAATTTGCATTTCTTCTCCCATGTTGTTCTTGAGTTCGCTTATTTTTGAACCAGCAATCTTTAGCTAAATGTCCTTTTTTATGGCAAACAAAACACTCCTTTTGTCGATTCTGTTGATAGTGATTTCTTCTGTCTTTACTTCTGTAAGCCTGTTCATTTTCATCAAAATGACTCCCATTCATCTTATAATTCATTCAATTCTCTTCCTCTCTAAGTGACTGCCGAATTTCATCAAGAGTTAATTCTCTTCTAGTTCTCAGTACAACAGCGATCTTTCCAATCTTGGATGTATACCTCGCACAATATGAAATGCTAGTTCTCTTTGGGATATTTGGTGTCCGAGTGAAGAACTTTGAGAGGCAATATTTTTGGCTCTAGCCATATATTCGTTTATGGATTCATTATTTTTCATCTTGATATTCTTAAGTTCAAGTCCAATATCAATGATCTTATCTTCTAGGTTGCCCGTGTAGATTTTCTTTAATTCATCCCATACTTTCTTTGCTTTAGTTTCATCTAGAAACATTCCTGCTTGTTCCAAATGCTTCGTCATTCTTTTCACTCCATATTTGCCAAGCGACTTCATCTTTTATATCAGGCTCGGGATCCGAAATTACGCATTTAAATAATTTCTTTCCACATAAAAGTGCTCCGACTTTTAAAGCCCAAATCGGATAATTTGTTCCTGTTAAAGGTTCAATTTTTGTCGTTGGCGAAAAATTGCAATCCATTTTAGCCTTGTTTTTCAACTTTTAAAAATTAAACAATATAGTTTAAAGGTAGTTTATAATTCAAAAATGTTTTTTTTTTTTCAATCCTTCTATTTAAAACTTTCTTTTATCAATATAATTAAAATTCTATTGAAACATATTTCAAAATTTACATACGTTGATGCAGAAGAGATCTTTGTTTACCGATTAGAATAAACGTATCAAACTTCTGATAAAATATTTTCACCTTTTCTCAAGTTTTAAATTGAACCACGCTCTGCTACCATAAATTGTAGTATTTTAAATAATTACAACTCTCTTTAAAGCAACAAAAGAATTAATTATTGCATTTAGCAAGACAAGAAAACAAAAAAACCAACTCGGAATGCCAAACAAAACCTTTTAGGTTAGTTCCTATTCAAAATCTAGCTTTCACACAGAGTATTGAAAAATAAAATATGACACCTTTATATTACATTAAAATTTATTTATTAAAAGACATTTCAAAGGAAGAAAGACATGCATGTTTTTTCAAAATTTCTATCTGGAAAACATCCTGATTAGGATTTCAGTGCAAAAACAGACATCTATAAAGGAATTTTAAAAAATCTTCATGATTATTTTTCTAAATAATATTTTTGAATTTTATTTTTATTTACCATATTTATTTCCTTTCAACAGCTATATTCTTCAATTAGAATAAAATATTATTTAATATATATTATATTTAATATTTTAATAAGGTCTGTTGAGTTAATATTTGATTATATTACTCAAAAGAAACACATTGCCAGTAAATTTATGTTACCATTATTTATGTTTCTAAAATATGTATTAATGCCATTTTGTCTCTGTTACTAAAATTTATTCATGAAAATAAACAAATTAATTAAAATAGTACATACACAAAGGTTTCAATTAATATCATTAATTTTATTACAAAGCTATTTAAAAATAAATATTATTTTAGCGAGTTAGATGATTACCTAATATCTAACTTTAATGCAACCGAAAGCTCTGATCCCTTGGGGTGTTGAATGAAAGAGGTTCGACTGTATATATAAATGAATGTGTGTCTGTCTGTACTCGATAGATTCAAAAACCATGCATCCAATCGCCGTTAAAATTTGTAAATTATTAGGTATATCCCCAGGAAGGTGTTTGAATTTTTTTTTTTTTTAATCAGAGTTGTGGTTCTAGCACAACTAAGATTAAGTTCACCATCAATTATCAAATATCATTCATTTGATGATGATATTTAATATTTACAAAATTATTGTTCGATTGAAATTTGGTTGAAATATTTTTTAATATTACAAGTGAAGAAGCATGTTTACTCTACCATCAACTATGTATATCTATGTTTTGTACATAAGTTATATTCAAATGACCTACAGTAAAACCCCTCTATAGTGAACCCCAATGGTGCAGAGCCTTTGGTTCACTATAGCCACAGTTTGGCTATCTTTTGTTACTTTTCAGAATTTTTAATTGTATAATTAAAGGACAGCCATACACACTGGAAGAGGCTGCCTCTTAATAGTGGTCACTTTGTTTTAATTCCCTTAATTGTCCTATTTCCTCACATTAATACTGAATAATAAAAGAAATTATTGAAGATAGGTTCTTCTTATCATTAGCATACATGTACCTCTATGTCTAATTTCAAAATCAAGACAAATCCTAGGCAAAGTTTTATTAAATATATATTCAAAGATATAAAATGATTTAAAAATCTTTATCACATTATATAATACAATTTTACTTGGAAAAAGGCTCTAATACCTTGTTGCTTCACTCTTCCACGTATTCTTCTTAAGTCTGGAATTCCATTTGTTCTGAACCTTTTTTTTTTTTTAGCAATAATTGTATGGTCGCGGCAAAAATTAAAGTTGATTCCTCTTTGTAAAAAATTTTAATAGCCTTCTATTTTATATTATAAAATAGAATATTATATTTGAGAGAGATTATAATATAAAATTTATATTTTCTTATTTCAACATGTTCAGGAATTTTGCCTGTGTTGTTTCACTTTGAAAAGTTTTGAAAATGGCCTTTTTTTTTTTTTTTAAGTAATAACATCTTTATTTTCTTTATTTTAGAAGCCATGTACATTTTTACTATTTCAAATTTGATGGTTGAAAAGATATTCTATTTAATAAAAAGTATAATGTGTAAAAATTTAAACAACATAACAGCAAAAATAGAATGTAAATGAAAACAAAAAAATGCTGCTAAATTTATTGTTTTGAAATCATGATCCTGAGCTGAAACATGCTCAAAATTTTGTTGTTTTAATTTTTTTTATTACAATTTTAAGTTCGTTATAAGCATAGTATTTTTAATAGATATTTTTATTTTGGGACCGAAAATAGGTTCGTTATAGGGGTAGTTCGTTATTTAAAAAATCGCAACGTTCGGTATAATGATGGTATTTTCAAATGGAACAGAATCACCTTAGGTTCGTTATAAGGGAAGGTTCGCTATATCCGGAGTTTGTATTAGAGGGGTTTTACTGTATATGTAGGGATAATTTTATTGTTAATTTTCATTTTGATGTATTGTATACATTTGATCATTAATAAATTATGTTTGGGGTATCAAAACTACCTTTTTGTCCAAACACAGCAACATGTGAAAGGGTACAGCTAGGTGGAGCAGAGTATCAAACATAAATTTATCTTGACAAGGGATTTGATGTTTGCTAGAATCGTTTTAACAAATGTTTATTATGCAAACTTTTACTCTGGTAAAAACCGGGTGAAGCCAAGTATATTCGCTAGTCTAATTATATAATACTATGTTTACTTGAAAAAATTGCTTCAATACCTTTTTGCTTTAAAACACTCTTCAAACATTGCACCTTTCAAATAAATATAATAAGTGTTTTTCTTCCATTTCGTGTTTCCACATGAAACATTTGTTTTGTTTTGAACCTGTCAGGCAAGCCATTGTTGGCTCTAAAATTACAATAGTTCATGGCTTAAAAAATAATTTTTGTTGCATCACGGGTCCATTTATTTGTACATTTTTTTAGCCCTAATACGTACGATTGTAGAAAAAGTTGAGGTTGTGTTCATCATAAGCATAGTATTTTAAATTGATTTTATTATTTTGGAACCTAAAATGTGTTCGTTATTTAAAAAATCACAAAGTTCATTATAGCAATGGTGCTTTCAATGGAATGGAATTGGGAATTGCCTTAATTCGTTATAAAGAAAGGCTCACTATATCTGGGGTTCGTATTAGCGGGATTTTACTGTATACAGTAAAATCCCGCTAAGACGAACCATGGCTATAACGAACCTTCCCTTATAACGAACCCATCGAAAATCCGCATTCCATTCCATTAAAATTACCATCGCTATAATGAACTTTTCACTTTTCAAACTAGCGAACTATCGCTATAACGAACCCAATTTTGGTCCCAAAATGATAAAATCTATTAAAAATACTATGCTTATAACGAACTTAGAATTGTAATTTAAAAAAAAAAATTAAAAAACAAAATTTTGAGCATGTTTAAAGCTCGCGGATCGCGATTTCAAAACAATAAATTTAGCGGCATTGTTAGTTTGATTTTTGCACTTTATTTTTGCTGTATGTTGTATAAATTTTTACACATTATACTTTTTATTAATTAGAATATCTTTGCATCCATTAAATTTGAAATATAAAAAATGCAAATGGCTTCCAAAATGAAGAAAACAAAGGCATTTTAAAAACAAAAGCATTATTTCATTTAAAAAAAAAAAGGCCATTTTCAGAACTTTTCAAAGTGAAACAACATAGGCAAAATGTTAAGAACATATTAAAATAAGAGAATATAACTTTTCTATTATAAAAGATAAAATATAAAGTTATTAAAAATTGTTACAAAGAGGAATCAACTTCAACTTTTGCCGCGATCGTACGTTTTAGAACTTAAAAAAAAAAGTCCAAATAAACGGTCCCGTGATGAAACAAAAATTATTTTTATGCCATTAACTATGGTGATTTTAAAGTCAGCAATGTTTTGCATGGCAGGTTAAAAAAAAACGAAATCTAGACCTAGAAGAATATGGGGAAACATGAAATGGAAGAAAAACACTAACTTTATTTGAATGGTGCAATGCTTGGAAGAATGCTTTGAAACAACAAGGTATTAGAGCCATTTTTTTCAAGTAAAAATTGTATTATATAATGTGATAATGATGTTTTAAAATCATTTCATATCTTTGAATATATATTTAATAAAACTTTGCCTAGGATTTGTCTTGATTTTTAACTTAGACATAGAGGTACATGTATGTTAATCATAAGAAGAACCTATTATCTAATGATTTCTATTATTATTCAGTATTAATATAAGGAAATTAGTCAATTAAGGGAATTAAAATAAAGTGACCACTATTAAGAGGCAGCCTCTTCTTGTGTGTATGGCTGTTTTTTAATTATACGGTCTAAAATTTTTGAAAAGTAAAAAAAAATAGCCAAACCGTGGCTATAGTGAACCGTGGCTATAGTGAACCAAAAGCTCTGTCCCATTGGGGTTCACTATAGAGGGGTTTTACTGTATAATGTTTTCAAATGTGATTTAAATATGTGTTTTTTTTTCATTAATTAATTTTTCCAAATAAACTCAAGGTAATATGACCAAATCAAAATAAATAAATAGTGTGTGACGTTTCAGTAATAAGTAAATCAGTAACAGCGTTGTTACCACTTCAGACAAAAGTACTATAGAACAGTACTTTCTGAAGATGGTAACAATGCTGTTACCGAAACATCAACACACTATTTATTTATTTGGATTTAGTCTTATTACCTTGTGTTTATATTCTACTAGCCGAATGACCTGGGCAACGCCCGGGGTTTACCCGATTAAATGCTTTTATTAAAATACTATTCGTTACAATTATAGATTGGCGCTGTGGATGTCATTCTTGTATAATATATAACTGAGTTTTAAAAATTGTAAAAAAAAAATGCATCGGCCGGGAATCGAACCTGGGGTGCCCGCCACTATAATATATAAATGAGTTTTAAAAGTGTAAAAAAGAAAATGCCTCGGCCGCGAATCGAATGATGGGGGGGGGGGGCAAAGGTGGCCTGATTGTAGCCGACCAATAGGAGGGCGCCAGCAAACCGTGACAGAGGCCATGACACTCGTAACTGTATATAGAATAATCCAAATTGTGCCTTCTCATTTTTCCAAATAATATTGCAAATTTGTGTTACAGCTTAAATATGAAAATATCCCTGGTATTGAGGAGGATCACATAGAGGAAAAGTGCAATTCTGCAACCCAAACTGATCGGGTATGTTTCAAGCTATTTCTATATGCCATATGAAACTTTCCTAAAATAAATTTTATCAAAGTTCATGTAAGATATTGCCAATATGTTAAGAATTCAAAACTCTCTCTTTGATGCCATCTGCTATGATTCATAAAAAGTTTAGTTAAACAATTATTTGTAAATTTTTTTCATTTTTCAGACACTTTATTCTCTGAAAAAATTCTACTCTAATTTAATATTTCTTAAATAATAATATGATAAGACATAATTATGGATTAAAAATACAAGGTAATAAGGCCAACTCAAATAAATAGTATGTGTCATTTCGGTAACAGGGTTGTTACTGAAACATCACACACTATTTTTTTATTTGGATTTGGTCTTTTTACCTTGTATAAAATATGATAATAAATATTTAAAAGTAATGAATAATTATTTTTCTATCAATATTTTGGATTAAACCCACAATAATGTGTTTCATATTCATGTTAGCCTAAAATTAAATACATATATGTAGTATATTTTAAACTAATATAATAACACTGGGTTAGTATGATTCACATATCTTCCAATTAGGTAGAGCCATTACTTTATAAGATCATACCCTTCTATTAAAATATACACTGCTCCTATTTTCTGCCACCCCCTATGTTTTGTATGATATACTGTATCTTTATTGATATAGACTCTGTATCCTTAATTGTATTAAACTCAAAATGATTATGTCAAAATTAAAACAGCAAAACAGTGGGTCTGGTAGACAGCTGCGAGGCAGAGTGGAAGTGTTTTGTTTCTTCAAGAGGAATCGGGCTACGATGGTGAACACTTCTTTATTTAAGAACGGAACTTTCTAACTAACTGACAACATTCATTTGTCTCTATTTATAACCTAACTCAAGCGTCTATATGCAAAACCATATTTACATCTGAATATGTACAATTACATCACATCTCCCCTCTTAGAGATTAGCTCTAGTCCTCTCCAAAACGTCTGGGCGGACGAACTGTTCTTCCAGGAGATGTTGATGATCCGGCCACATCCGCAGCAGCATCCGAAGTGTGTGGGTTGGCCTCTGGGTAATTTACATATGGCTCCCCGTTAAGGTCTGTCAGCCAAACTCGATCATCTACTTCCAATGGAGGCAGTTCTCGTACTCCTGCGCCCTTAGGCTTCGCTTCAGAATCCTTTACTCCTTTTCATCAATAACATTCACAACACCTATTATAGAGGGAGCAGAACAAGCTTCCTTTGATTTGCCATAGTGATCCTAATTGTCACTCCGCACCTTCAAAGGAATCCCACAGGAACCACAATTTTACTTTTGTACTATTTCACTTTTGTACAATTTTACTTTTGTACAATTTTACTTTTGTACAATTTTACTTTTGTACTATTTCACTTTTGTACAATTACACTTTTGTACAATTACACTTTTGTACAATTTTACTTTTGTACTATTTCACTTTTGTACAATTACACTTTTGTACAATTACACTTTTGTACAATTTTACTTTTGTACAATTACACTTTTGTACAATTACACTTTTGTACAATTACACTTTTGTACAATTACACTTTTGTACAATTACACTTTTGTACAATTTTACTTTTGTACTATTTCACTTTTGTACAATTACACTTTTGTACAATTACACTTTTGTACAATTACACTTTTGTACAATTTTACTTTTGTACTATTTCACTTTTGTACAATTTTACTTTTGTACAATTTTACTTTTGTACAATTTCCACTATTCCAATGAATACATCATTTTGGGAGCTTGATACTTCTTGTACGATTTTTGTGTGACAAACCTTGGCAAAATGACCTTTCTTTCTGCACTTGTTGCAAATAGCATCCTTAGCAGGACATTGTTCTTTCGAATGTCCTTGGTAATATCCACATCGGAAACATTTACGTTTCTCATAAGAAGAACAACCTTGAAGATTCTTTGGAAAATTAGAATTGTACGTTTTTGTACCTTTCATTCTTGTTTTCTGGAAATTTGTGCCATTTCTCCCTCCTTTCCTGTTAATCACATCCACGTTCCGATTTTCAGTGTCTTGCCTGATTTCTTTTTGTTGATTTTTTACACTTTCTGATTGGCGCACAATCTGGATTGCCTTCTCCAAGGTTAGTTCCGATTCTAACTGTAATTTCTCAGAAAGATTAAGTTTTTCACTCCAACTACCAAGCGATCCCTGATCATCTCTTCTTTTAAGATACCATAGCTGCAGGTTTCTGCCAGCACATAGAGATTGGTTATGAATTCCTCTACAGGTTCCATCTCCCCTTGGCTTCTTCTATTGAATTTTGCTCTTTCATAAATAACATTTCTTTTTCCTATAAAATAGTCCTGGAATTTGGACACCACTAGTTTATAGTCATTAATTTGCGCTTCACTTAAATTAAATAAGATCAAGATTTCTTCTGCTTTATCGCCCATTATGTAAATCAGAGCATTTACTTGCTCACTTTCACTTTTCTCTGAAAGTTCTGAAGCGATTCTGTATCTTTGAAATCTTTTGAACCATATCGGCCATTCATTAGGTTTGCCAAAATTGAATCCTTCTGGAGCAGCTACTTGTATATAATTAGCCATTTTTTTCCTTTTCTTAAAAAAAAAATTCTTATATTTCAACTTTATAATTTTGAAAATTGCTTTTACGCTTTTACCGCTTTTACGCTTATACCGCTTTTACGCTGCCACCATGTTTTGTTTCTTCAAGGAATCGGGCTATGAAGGTGAACACTTCTTTATTTAAGAACGGAACTTTCTAACTAACTGACAACATTCATTTGTCTCTATTTATAACCTAACTCGAGCGTCTATATGCAAAACCATATTTACATATTTACATCTGAATATGTACAATTACATCACAGGAAGGACCTAGCCGACACCCTTCCCGGGTTTTTTATAAGCGACTGCACCCCTTGGTCAACAGGACAGTTTTAGCTCACACAGTGTGATAATGTGTCCATCGACATAGGCCGCTTCTGGCTCTCTTTCCCTGTCTCGGTGTTAGGCATCCAGGTTTGTGTCATGGCCTTCACCTCTGTTCCATGGGCTGTCTCCAACACGCTCGGTGCTAACATCAAGCCCTGCCTTGGCTCTTGTTGTCCGTGTGTGGGAAAAACATCAACACTCGCCTCACGAACAACTGCCAGTTTATTCATACATCAGCTTACTCTGGGTTATAGCATTAGACCTGTTTAAGTCGACAAGATCATTTGCAACACGACATATATATACAGTAAAACCCCTCTATAGGGAACCCCAATGGGACAGAGCTTTTGGTTCACTATAGTCACGGTTCGGTGATCTTTTTTTACTTTTCAATATTTTTGGACCGTATAATAAAGAGCAGCCATAAACACTGGAAGAGGCTACCTCTTAATAGTGGTCACTTTGTTTTAATTCCCTTAATTGACCTATTTCCTTACATTAATACTGAAAAATAAAATAAATTATTTAAGATAGGTTCTTCTTATCATTAGCAAACATGTAACTCTATGTCTAATTTCAAAATCAAGACAAATCCTAGGCAAAGTTTTATTAACTAGCCGAGTTACCGGGCCACGCCCCGGGTTTACCCGAAGGGCCCGCAGAGACATTAAGAGTATAAATTGTGGCTTGAAAATTGCAATGGGTGCAATCTTATTTCCAAGAAGCATCATTTCAAATCTAAGAGAGAGTAAAAAATACTTTCTAAGTATATACATTCGGTTTGATTTTATATATTAATATATCAAAATGAGAATGGAAACATCCATAACAGACCTATCATTAACAACATATTAGACAGCACAGTGCAAAATGTAGAAAATTAATGTATAGAACAGTGGGGGGAAATAGGTAAATAAAGCGAAGACCCATAATCAAAATAATTGATAATAAATAGTTTATTAGTGAATACAAAATTTAATTACAAAAGTTAATACAAAAAAATCCTCTCAGGTGAGAAACTAGAGGGAGGCATTGGTGCTTATGCCTAAAAAAATTATTTAAAATAAAAAAAGAAGAAAAATTTTAACAAACCATAAAATAAAGTTACAAACAATGCAACTATATTGAATATAAGACAACATATAAAAAAGGAATGAATTAATTTAAAGGACCTCATAAAAAACTACATTTAAAATTTTATATATATACGTATAACCTTGTTAATTCGACACATGATATTTCGACCATGTTTGAATGTCCTGACCTATGGCCTATCATATAACAAACTGTAATTCGACACTATTAATAATCCGACTCTTCCAATAATTCAACCATTTTAAAATTCAAATTTATACAGTTGATTGTTGTTTAAATAAAACTTTACCGCTTAAAAGGTATTACAGAGGGGAAGATGGCAACTGAAAATGTACAAAATTTATGTATAGAGCAGTGGAAAAAAGTAAATAAAGAGAAGATCAAAAATCGAAATAATTGAAAATAAATAGTTTATTAACAAACAAATAATATGAAAAAAACCTTTCAGGTGAGAAACTATAGGCATTGGTTAAATTTATATAAATATATTCAAAATAAAAATTTAAAAAAAGTAGTTATTTTGCTCCTCAAAATTATCATGTTTGGTAAGCTATTTCTGGTAAGGAACTATAGCCATTGGTGAAATGTTTAGATAAATACATTTAAAGTAGAAAAATGAAAAAAAAAATCAGAAAATAAATGCAATTCTAGTTTTTTTTTATATATCTGGGTTCAACTATACCTGTATGCTATCCAAAATTCTCACTCGATAAAAAGCCACATAGAGCTGTCCATGTGTAAACAAAGTCTCTTGTAGCAAGAGACCCACTCTAGCAAAGGTTAGGCTTTGAGCTTTTATTTATTGTCTAGCAAAACCTAACCTTTGTGGAAACCCATGCCTCTTCAGAATGAAGGGAAGGCTGTTATCAGAAGGAGCCAAAGAAGAACAAATAATACAAAAGAACGTGTTTTTAAAACAAGCAATTCAATGATGATAATTAACAAATAAGATAAGATAAGCAACATTTGAAGGCAAAAAATCTACAATCGCAAAATTGAATGAATTAAAAATAAATAAATCTATTAATATTTGGAAAATAAAAATAAAACGGTCATGTGAAGCAAAAAATAACGAAAATTTTGGTATATAAATAGATACTTGTAGTTAAGTATCTTTGGAGGAGATAGTTTCAAACTTTAGAACTGGAAACTCAGTTAGCCTATTATCTATATAGATTATATATTTAAAGATATAAAATGATTTTAAAACATCTTTATCACATTATATAATACAATGTTTACTTGAAAATATGGTTCTAACACCTTGTTGCTTCAAAGCACTCTTCAAGCATTGCACCTCTCAAATAAAGTCAATGTGTTTTTCTTCTATTTAATGTTTCTGCAACATCTTCGTACACATTTATTTTTGGCAAATCTTTATTGTCTTAGTAAAGTCTGATACAGCCTTTTATTGTTTATTTTCGAAACGCCAAAAAGTGACAAAAACAAATCAAAAAGGGATGATGATAACCTGCGTCTTGCAGATTAACATTTTCATAGAAACATATATATATATACATATTTATTGCTAGCTATATATCACCATCTTCTCTCTTCAAACACAAAATCTCACAGGCGGTCTCCTCGCTCGAGGTGGGTTCCGCCTTAGGACAGGACCCTCCTCTTTCAAGGCCTCGGGGTCCAGCGAGCGAAGAGGCTCCAATGACTTTCCATCGTCTGTATCACTCTGAACCTCTGAATCTTGATCCGACCGCTGGCTAGTTAGTCCTGGCGACAGCGACTCCATATAACCTCTGTCTCGTACAACCTCCGAGATTATGGCACTGGGACCTGCTCCTCTTGAGTGCTCGGGTTGACGCTCTCCATCTCCACTCTCATCTTCCTCACCATTCCTCCACCTTTTTCTAATTTGATCCCTGTGATAGGCCTTTACCTGTCCGTGGATCAAAATGGTGTAGACTCTAGTTCCCTTCTTGCCCACAATTTTTCCCGGGATCCATTTATCACCACCTCTAAAGTTTTTACACCACACTAAATCATCTATCTGGAATTCTTCCAATTGGGTTCGCCGATCATACTTCATTTGCCTGGCTTGCTGGTCCCTAACTCTAGATGCCTAGCTGGGATGTATCAACGATACTCTGGTTCGAAGCGCACGCCCAATAAAGAGCTCTGATGGAGTCTTTCCCGTTGTCACATGCGGGGTGCTTCGATGTGCCAGAAGAACTTTTGATAAGGTGTCTTGAATGGTGTGTGTGTGTGTGTATCCCCAATTTTCCTTTTATTTTTATCCAGGGCAGTCTTAATTGTCCTAACCGCTCTTTCAGCCAAGCCATTACTTTGCGGGTGGTACGCCGGGATCAATGTTTGTTTAATTCCATTTCCTTCCAGAAAACCTTTCATTTCACTACCAGTAAACTGAGGTCCATTATCAGATACAAGTTCCTCCGGTAAACCATAGGAAGAAAAAAGTCGCCGTATTTGCTCAATGGTTTTGCGTGTGGTGGTCTCTCTCATTGGGATGGCTTCGATCCACTTCGAATGACTATCTACTACTATTAATAAATTAATGTTTTCCTTATTTGCAAAATCAATGTGGATTCTTTGCCAAGGTCTGGTTGACCATCTCCAGGGTTGCCATTTTCCTTTATTTGGCCCATCCTGGGATTGCTGACGGCTTCTGCACTTATTTACCAAAAACTCTATTTGGGTATCTAGATTTGGTCACCGAAAATGTGATCTTGCTACAGCCTTCATTTTGTTCATACCGGAATGAGTCTCATGAAGACAGTTCAACATTTTTATTCTGAGAGATGGTGGAATGACAACTCTCATTCCCCAAACCAAACACTCCCCATCTACAGTTAGCTCAAGTTTCCTTTGAAAATAAGGTCTGAGGTGATCAGCCACCTTTTCAGGCCAGCCTTGCTGAGTATAAAATTTGGCCAATGAGAGCACTTCGTCTTTTTCAGTTTCCGTGGCAATTTCCTCTGCTATCACCGGCAATTCTTCCACATAGGATAAAGCATAGACATTATTTAATCTTGGAATTTCTTCACAGCCCACAGGAAAACGTGACAGAAGATCTGCATTCCCATGGTCTTGAGTTCTTCGAAATTTAATATCGTAAGTATAAGCTGACAAAATAAGCGCCCAACGCTGCAATCTTGAAGTAGATAGGGTAGGGATTCCTGATCTTGGGCCCAAAATGGTCACCAATGGCTTATGGTCTGTAATAAGAATAAATTTTCTTCCATAAATAAATTGATGAAACTTGGTAACTCCATATATAATGGCTAGAGCCTCCTTCTCAATCTGAGAATAATTTTGTTCTGCTTCTGATAAAGTCCGTGAGGCAAACATAATCGGTCTCTCCTGGCCTTCTATAATATGTGACAACACAGCGCCCACTCCAATCTGCGATGCATCAGTGGCCAAACACAATGGCAAAGTCGTATCATATGGGACTAGCACCCTCTCGGAGGTAATACTATTCTTGCACTTGTCAACGGCCTCTCCACATTCCTTTGTCCAAACCCAAGGACGTTTTTTGTGAAGAAGCTCATGAAGAGGCTTCAAAAGCTCTGGCAAATTGGGTATGAACTTCCCATAAAAGTTTACCAAACCAAGAAATGACCTTAATTCAGAGATATTCGTTGGCATTTTGGCCTTCTGTATTGCTTGTACCTTATGATCTAAAGGTCTGATGCCCTCTCCCGTGACAAGATGTCCTAAATATTCAATTTCTTTTTGCAAAAATAGGCATTTTTCTTTCTTTAGTTTGATATTATACTTCGCCAAGCGAGCAAATATAGTCTTCAACAACGCCAGATGTTCTTCAATTGATGCTGTGGCTATAAGGACATCATCAATATAACAAATTACGCCTCCTATACCCGACAAAACCCTATCCATTACAGATTGAAAATAACTGGGCGCATTTGCCAATCCAAATGGCATTCTCTTAAACCTGAAAAGCCCTTTATGAGTATTTATCGTTAGTAACGGTCGGGTGCCTGGGTCCACCTCTAATTGCAGATAAGCGTTCCTCAAGTCCAATTTAGAAAAGTATTTTTCCTTGGCCAATGTGGAGAATAAATCTTGCTGTGTGGGAAGGGGATAGGCCGCAGTGTCCAAATATTTATTTAGAGTTACCTTGAAGTCGCAGCAAATTCTGATCTCTTTATTTTTCTTCGGCACTACAACCACTGGAGTGGCCCATTTACTGCTCGCCACCTCACATAGATAACCCTTAGCCACCATTTTGTCTAATGCTTCAGTAACTGCTGGCCTAATGGCGAAAGGCACCGGACGAGCCTTATGGAAAATTGGATTCACATCACACATGTTTACTGAAAATGTGAAACCTTTTATTGGTTCAGTTGTCTCCACAAATAGGGCTTGATTTTCCTTCAAAATTTCCTCAATGGTAATTTCCACAGGCATATGTTTTACCGCGAAACAGCCCAATTTCAATCTATTTATCCATTCTCTTCCCATCAAAGCCCTCTTTTCTCCTTTCACCACCAATGCTCTAAGTTTGTAAGTAATATCTTGACACTCCACTTTGACATTGATTTTACCCAGAATGGGTACCACGGTACCATCATAAGTTCTTACAATAATACTCGCTTTTTCCAATTTCAAGTGTTGAAGACTATTTTTAAAATCCTTTTCTGATATCAGTGTTAGACCACTACCCGTATCCATTTCAAATTTAATAAAGTTTCCTTCTACTTTTAACTCCATCAGATAGGGAGGGTCACTTTTTTGAGGCAAAATTAATTTTATACTCAGGTATCGTCACGCTTATAATTTTCTGGACATACTCTTCCTCCTCTTCTTGGTCTCCTATCTGATGTATATTTCCCGGCTGATTCTGATGTTGCCTTAGATTTCTTCTACTGCTCCAACATATTGAGGCAATGTGTCCTTTTTTATTACACTTAAAGCATATCGCCTCCTTAAATCTACATGGTTCTTTATGCAGTTTTCCACAATGTTTACATTTGCCATTCTGGAAATTTGATTCAACCTTGCGTTCCATCCTCAACTTATCTACACAATCTTCACCCTGCTCCAAATGAAATAATTTTGTATTTTTCTCGGCCGCTTCCATAGATAATGCTATCTCAATTACTTTAGCTAAAGAAATGTCGCCCTCCGACAAAATTCTATTTTGTATTTTGGCATTATATAACCCACAAACCATTTTATCATGTAAAGAATCCTCCAGAAAATTTCCAAAGTTGCATGAGGAAGCCAAACGCTTAATTTCCACCAAGTAATCCGAGATGCTTTCTTCCTTTAATTGCATTCTTTTAAAAAAAAATGAACTTCTCTACTACAATTGAGCGCTTTGGAGAGAAGTGCCTTTTCAAGATATCTATTAGGTTATCAAAAGTTTTATCTTTAGGTAGAATAGGACTGCACAAATTCTTCAAAACACCATATGTTTTACTTCCCATGAGGGTTAGGAGATAAGCCTTTTTCTTCTCATCCCCTGCCTCCTCCAATATGAGAAACTGTTCCAATCGTTCATAAAACGTTTCAAAAGTTTCAGTTTCCTCATTATATTCCTTAAATTGGTAACTAGCCATTTTATTTCACTCTTTCTTAAATTTGCATCCTAAAACTTTGCAATTTATGTCTTTTAAAATTAACTCTCAATTATATGCAAAATCAAAGATATTTTCTAAAAATATTTACTTCAAAATTCGAGGGTACTTACTCTTATATCCTCGTCGCCAAATGCAACATCTTCGTACAAATTTATTTTTAGCAAATCTTTATTGTCTTAGTAAAGTCTGATACAGCCTTTTATTGTTTATTTTCGAAACGCCAAAAAGTGAAAAAACAAATCAAAAAGGGATGATGATAACCTGCGTCTTGCAGATTAACATTTTCATAGAAACATATATATATATACATATTTATTGCTAGCTATATATCAGTTTCCACATATTCTTCTTAAGTCTAGAATTCCTTTGTTTTGAACCTGTCATGCAAACCGTTGCTGGCCTTAAATCCCCATAGTTAATGGAATAAAAAATAAATTTGGTTGCATCACGGGGCCGTTTATTCGGACTTGTTTTTTTTTTTTTTTTAGCCCTAACACATAAAATTGCGGCAAAAGTTGAGGTTGATTCCTCTTTGTAAACAATTTTAATAGCTTTCTATTTTATATTATAAAATATATTATTATATTCTATATATTATAATAGAAAAGTTATATTTTCTTATTTTAACATATCCTGACATTTTTTGCCTATGTTGTTTCACTTTGAAAAGTTTTGAAAATGGCCTTTTTTTTAAAGTAATAATGTTTTTGTTTTCTTTATTTTAGAAGCCATTTACATTTTCACTATTTCAAATTTTATGGTTGAAAAGATATTCTATTTAATAAAAAGTATAATGTGTAAAAATTTATACAACATACAGCAAAAATAGAATGTAAATGAAAACAAAAAATGCCACTAAATTTATTGTTTTGAAATCATGATCCCCGAGCTGAAACATGCTCAAAATTTTGTTGTTTTATTTTTTTTTTAATTACAATTTTAAGTTTGTTATAAGAATAGTATTTTTAATAGATTTTATTATTTTGGGACCGAAAATAGGTTCGTTATAGGGGTAGTTCGTTATTTGTAAAATCGCAACGTTCTGTATAATGATGGTATTTTCAATGGAACGGAATCGCCTTAGGTTCATTATAAGGCAAGGTTCGTTATATCCGTTCGTATTAGCAGGGTTTTACTCTCTATATATATATATATTAAAAATGGCATATCCTGACCAGGAGCACATGTGCTTTACAGAAGGCAGAGCGCCATCTGGTGGAACAGAAATCAACTAAACATTGATTTTTGCCTGTTCCCTGATATTTGGCCAACCCAATTTCTTGATAAATCAAGAAAAGCCATCCACGAACGCGTTTCGCGCTGTTGGCGCTCGTCAGCGTGGAGTAGGCTGAACCATTGCGACCAAAAAATATTTTTTGGTCCCAATGGCTTCCTGAAAAACCAAGAAATGGGTATTTTTCTTATCTTTTATTTTTCTTTCGTTTTTCAATGTGCTAAGCGTATTTACGCAAGTTTGGCCTTAAATACCCATTTCTTGGTTTTTCAGGAAGCCATTGGGACCAAAAAATGTTTTTTGGTCGCAATGGTTCAGCCTACTCCACGCTGACGAGCACCAAAAGCGCAAAACGCGTTCATGGATGGCTTTTCTTGATTTATCAAGAAATTGGGTTGGCCAAATATCAGGGAACAGGCTAAATCAATGTTTAGCTGATTTCTGTTCCACCAGATGGCGCTCTGCCTTCTGTAAAGCACATGTGCTCCTGGTCAGGATATGCCTTTTTTAATATTGATTTCAACACCTAATCTTTTTATCTTTTATTTTTTTCTTTCATTTTTTACTATATATATATATATATATATATATATATATATATATATATATATATATATATATATAGTGTAAAAACTATATAATAAAAATATAACAGTGATTCTACATTTAAAGCTTAATGAGCAAACTGATAAGAATGATAAATCATATCAAGTAGATTTGGTTAGATTAGCAAGCTAAATCTAAATTAGTTATAAAAATAAATAGTTGTATAGTTTTATAGTTAAGTATTTTATTAAAATTATCTTCATAAATTTGATTATTTAATTTCATATTATAAAATTTGTAAAATGTTATTATTTAGTATAGATAGAGAGAAAAAAAATCCTTTACTTCTAAACATCATCTAGTTAATTATATATTTATAATTAATAACAATAAAATTTAACAACGTAACGTCTTTTGTATCGGCTTTTACACGTCATTTAGACATACTCTAATCCTATATATAGAATAATAGAAGTGAGAATATATATGATAGTTAGAAAAAAGAGAGAAAGACAGAACCATGCACTTTTAATCAAACTAATAATAAGAAAACAAAAAGTTTTGTAAAGAAGGTAGATAAGGTTGTTAGTATATATATATATATATATTTTTATAATTTTATATTTTATCCTTTTTTTTTTTTTTTTAAATGATTTTTTAAATTTTTTTATTTTAAAATATGAATATAAATAGTTGTATTTAGTAATATATCTATATTATTAATTAACTTTTGTTATAAGTTTGGTTATTATGTTTTGAAACCCTAATGGTAGACCAGACATATACAAAAAAAAAATTAAATTTGGAGTAATTATTGAAAAAAAGAGATCTGCTGAACCGGGACTTCTCAAATAGAAATTCAGCGGCGTTTCATCCCGCTGAATTTCTATTTGAGAAGTCCCGGTTCAGCAGATCTCTTTTTTTCAATAATTACTCCAAATTTAATTTTTTTTTGTATATGTCTGGTCTACCATTAGGGTTTCAAAACATAATAACCAAACTTATAACAAAAGTTAATTGATAATATAGATATATTACTAAATACAACTATTTATATTCATATTTTAAAATAAAAAAATTTAAAAAATCATTTAAAAAAAAAAAAAGGATAAAATATAAAATTATAAAAATATATATATATATATACTAACAACCTTATCTACCTTCTTTACAAAACTTTTTGTTTTCTTATTATTAGTTTGATTAAAAGTGCATGGTTCTGTCTTTCTCTCTTTTTTCTAACTATCATATATATTCTCACTTCTATTATTCTATATATAGGATTAGAGTATGTCTAAATGACGTGTAAAAGCCGATACAAAAGACGTTACGTTGTTAAATTTTATTGTTATTAATTATAAATATATAATTAACTAGATGATGTTTAGAAGTAAAGGATTTTTTTTTCTCTCTATCTATACTAAATAATAACATTTTACAAATTTTATAATATGAAATTAAATAATCAAATTTATGAAGATAATTTTAATAAAATACTTAACTATAAAACTATACAACTATTTATTTATATATATATATATATATATATTTTTAAGTTTCAATATCCTTTAAATCTGAGATAATCTCCTTGAAGAATTCAATTGGTAATTGCAAAATAGGTGTCATTTTTAATAATTTATAAAAAATCAACAAATATATAATATATTCTATAATGGGAATAGATAATGCATGTTTGTTGAAGCACTTTGTAAAAAAAAAAAAATTAATAATTTCTTTTCCTCTAAAAATTCCAATCAAACATATTGTAAATTATTCTCAATTATTAATAAATATGTTCTTTTTTTTTTTTTCAGCTTGGATTCAGCTGCCCTACCTCTGTCACTGGGGAAATTCCTACTTCAACTGCTACTACTTTAGTTAGGTAATTTGAATCATTCTTCTTTTTTGAGCAATATCAAGGCTGTACATTGCTTTTTATTAATATAAATGTACATTGATGGAATATCCTGTCACCAGCTCATTAAGAATGCATTCCTGGTTCATATGATTTTAGGAAAATTATTCTATTTTCTTGTACCATGTTTATCACTGTATATAGGGCATATTTTAAAATGTTTATCAAATTATACAAATGGACTACACAAATAATTTATTTTTTCACTTCATATCAGCAGATATTTGAAAATAATCCATTAAATAATGATAAGGTATCAAGACAAAATTAATAAATTGTGTGGAATTCTTTCATAATAATACTGTCACTGAAAATGTCAAGCACAAGTTATTGATTTGGATTTGGTCTTGTTACCTCATGTCATGAAATAATCATATATGATATTGATATGAAATATTTAATGTTATGCATATTTTTAACATGAACCCCTCTTTCTGTATTTTTTAAAATAGAAAAAGAAAATATTATATGAGAAGCAGTGTTGCAGTCTAATAAGATTCCACTGTAATATAATAATAATATAGTGTGAAGTTGTAATGGATAATAATAAAAATTGAAAGGTGCTCTGTTACTTTGAAGAGGAGTAAAAAATGACTGCCTTCTCGTAAACAACAACAACAAAAAGGGAGGTTCACTACTGATGAGCCAAGCCCTTCTAAATCTTTTTCATTTCCAGGTCACTAATTATAACATAAGGTAACAAAGCCACATTCAAATGAATAAAGTATGTGCAATGTTTTGGTAGCAACAGTATACTAAAATGTCATGCATACTTTATACATTTAGATGTGGTTTTCTTGCCCTATTTTTTTAAACTATAATTCAATTTGCACCCTATCATTAGCACGAAGTGTAGAAATTCATTCTATATGAGTCTTTCCATCCTTAATATGTAAATTACCATAGCAGCTCTTCAGTTGAAAATTTTGTATGTGGTGGAGTCAACTGTGCAATTAAATGAATTCAGAACACCTTTTCTTTGCATTTTAAAATTTATTTGGAAGCCATTTGATGCACCTCTACTAAGTTTCACATTAAATTTAATGACATCTCTGTTCCAACAAGCAAACATTTTTACTTCTTTATAAACAGCTGTATTGCTAGAAAAGGTTGACCAAAATAGCTGAATCTTCGCCATGTTGCACAGATAAGGCATCAGAAATTACTACAGATGCACAATTACATAAGTGGCTCTGATATTGCCTGGTATCTAGCATGAGTCTTAAAAATTATTTGCCTCACTGTTTATGTTAAAAAGCCAATGTTACAACTACTGCTCTCCAACACCCACATTAAAGGACTAATACCACACACAACTCTCCAAGCACTACATTGATGAAATGATTAGAGAAGAACAACATACAGCAATATTAAACATGTTTCCAAGTGCAGATTGAAGAAGCTTTTTGAGGGTTCTGAGTTCAGTTAAGCATGCCCAGGTAAGACATCACGGGCCCTCTGGAACAAGCACTTCATATTTCCTCCTGGCAAGGTCCACACAGAAGCAGGAAACTGTTACACTGGTCATCCGCTGACCTCTGTTGTCACTGAAGGATCCACAACATAACCACACTCTCTCTCTAACTTGTCATTACACAAATGACCTATACTAACTATGCAGATTAAATAATATTTTTTTATTATTTTTTTTCTCTCCTTATTATGTGTTTTCCACTATAGAGTTTATAATCATTTTGTATATAATTTATGGTGCAAAATGAACTTGCCTTTAAAAATGTATGCAAATAATATATTTTGGAATTTTATTTGGATCTCTGTCATAGTTTTTCAAAGGGGAAAATAATAACGGCAAAACACACACATATATAATATATACAAACATGTTTAAAAAAAGGAAATGTAACTTCTACTAATTAGAGATAGATTAGAAGGCGATTAAAAATTGCCACTAAGTGGAATCTACCCCAACTTTTGCCATGGTCATACGTTTTAGCATCCTGTCAGAAGTGTTCAATACCTAGAGAGAGAGAGAGAGATAGTTTAACCTAGAATTTTAAAAATGCAAATAAACTGGCACATGAAGCAACTGAAGGTTATTTTTATTTAATGGACTAGGGTGATTTTAAAGCTAGCAATGGTTTGCATGTCAGGTTCAAGACAAAATGAAATCTAGACATCAGAAGAATGTGTGAAAACTGGAAATGGAAGCAAAATACTTATTAACCTTTTTTTGAAAGTGGCAATACTTAGAATGCTTTCAAACAACAAAGTATTAGGATACATTTTTCATGTAAACTTTGTATTATAGAGTAATATGATAAAATTATTCACAAAAACAAAAATTGTATATACAGTAAAACCCCTCTATAGTGAACCCCAATGGGACAGAGCTTTTGGCTCACTATAGCCACGGTTCACTATAGCCACGGTTTGGCCATTTTTTTTTTTTTTTACTTTTCAAAATTTTTAGACCGTATAATTAAAGGACAGCCATACACACTGGAAGAGGCTTCCTCTTAATAGTGGTCACTTTGTTTTAATTCCCTTAATTGACCAATTTCCTTACATTAATACTGAATAATAGATAAGAAAGAAGAAGAAAAATACTGAATAATAATAGAAATCATTAGATGATAGGTACTTCTTATCATTAACATACATGTACCTCTATGTCTAATTTAAAAATCAAGACAAATCCTAGGCAAAGTTTTATTAAATATATATTCAAAGATATTGTAACATAGTATGTATTAATTTAATTTATGTAACATAGTATTTCTTAATTTTATTATTTTTTATTTAACAGAGTGGTCATTTTTATTTTTATATCTTGCCACTCTGTAAATTTCCCTCGTGGCTTATCTTTTTGTTTACCGTTCTTAGTTTGTCCTTCCCTGAAATAAATTTTGTTTCCTCCTGAAGTTTTTGTCTTCCCTAATTTTCCACGTGGCATTTTGGTGGAGATGCTGGGTAAGTTAGGGAAGACAAACTGATGATCGCCGAGAAGACCTTGAAGCCATGGGTGCTGTGATCTACATTTTCGGAGACTGATATCAGGATTCCACCACCGTGCTAAAGCCAAGACTTCCCTCGAAGATGACGATGTCCCTATAGACGATACAACGACAAAGCCGCTCTTCACGCCGCAAGAAAAAAGACGCAAAGGTACTAGGGACAAAGTTCCAAGACTTCGCAGAAGCACGTCAGATCCATGTCAGTATCTACAATAATTGCTAGCTGTGGGTCACAGCTCCCATAGGGAAGAAGCTATGTAACATAGTATGTATTAATTTAATTTATGTAACATAGTATTTCTTAATTTTATTATTTTTGTTGTTGTTGTTTCTTATCCCCTTGTGTAAAGATTACACGAATTCCATGAGTTCATGCTCCTCGAGCTGTTTTATGATGAGCAGCGGCCTCTCCCAAAGGTCCTGTTTAGTGCATCTAATGCAAGCCAAAATGTGTTCTGGAGCTGCAGGTGACAAGCTACATTTTGGGCAAGTGGGGTAGATTTTGTTATTATTTTCTATCTTCAATGGCTTGAGATGGCCTGTTCTAAATCTTGTTAGTGTTGTTTGATGCTGTCTATTTCTGATGTTTAGAGCTCCTCCTGGGTTCACTCCACTGTACCAACTGTGCTTAGGTGGGATCCTCCAGTTCTTGTTTATTTTTGTTTTGGCTACTGTTTCTATTTCTTTAAAAGTAAGTTTATTTTTCTGTGGCAAGGGTTCTTTTGTGCCTTTTTTCGCTAGAACATCAGCAGCTTCATTGCCTTCAATTCCAACATGTGAGGGTATCCATTGAAGGTGAATTTTTGAGGTTTTTGAGAGTTTTTGGAGATAACCAATTATGTTCCTGCTTACTTTGTCTCTGAGTTCCCCTGTGTGACTCAAGTGTTGTATGGCACTTCTACTATCAGTAAGAATCCAGATATCTTGATAATTAGTATTTCTGATGGATTTTAAGGCTTCATAGATGGCTATAAGTTCTGATCTGAAGACTGAGCAAAAATCTGGGTTTCTTCTGTTCATTTTCTCAATGCCATTTGTAGGTTTGATGAGACAGCCACTGCCAGTGTGTCCCAACTCATCTCTGCTACCATCGGTATAAATAGTTATTGCATTTTTAGGAATGTTATTAATTATTTCTAATGATAATTGTTTTAAGTATTCTGGATTTTGGTATTGTTTGTTGGTGGGTTCATTTAAAGTGTCATTAAAAATAACATTTTGTAGTGGTTCGCATGGAGAAATTTTTTCTGCTAAATAATTTTTTTCTACTTTATATTTTAAAAATCCATTTCTTTTGGCCAGGTGGAGAGGACCTTCTTTTTTGAGTCTTAGATTGGATTCCCAATTAAGTATGTAATTGGAAGTTCTGTGTTTGTTTCCATAACTCTTGATTTTGTTTATATATTTTGGCAGATTGTAACTTCTTCTATCCTTTAAGGGCATAATGTCTGCCTCGTAAAGTACAATATCGTTAGGGCAGGTATTTCGAAGACCTGTAATAATTCTAGCTGCACTTAGTTGTATCCTTTCCAGTGATTTTAGATTTGTTTCAGATGCTGTACCATAGATTTGATATCCATATTCCAGGATAGGTCTAATTAGAGATGTGTAAGTTAATTTTAGTGTGGTTGCATCGGCTCCCCACTCTCTTCCTGAAATATATTTCAGGATTTTTAGTCGGTCTCTTCCTTTTCTAATAACTTCTTCAATATGTTTACTGGAGTTAATTTCTGGATCCAGGGTGTAGCCAAGATATTTAGGATGTTCATTATATTGTAATTGTTGTTCTTTCAGAATAATTTTTGGCCTTATTTTGTATAGTTTCTTATCGGTAGTAAAAAGACAGGTTTCAGATTTTTGGGGGTTAAATTCTAATTTATGTTTATTAGCAAATTTTTCTAGGTGGAGAAGAGTCTTGTTCAAATCCCTTTCAGCTTTTTTCCAGTTAGTGTTACTGCTCCATAGAATAATGTCATCAGCGAAAAGTCCAATATTGGTTTTATGTGAAATTTTTTCTTCTATGCCTGCAATAAATAGGGTGAAGAGAGTTGGGCTAAGGACTGATCCTTGTGGTAATCCTTGGTACAATTTAAAATTTTTTTATTATTTTTTATTTAACAGAGTGGTCATTTTTATTTTTATATCTTGCCACTTTGTAAATTTCCCTCGTGGCTTATCTTTTTGTTTACCGTTCTTAGTTTGTCCTTCCCTGAAATAAATTTTATTTCCTCCTGAAGTTTTTGTCTTCCCTAATTTTCCACGTGGCAATATAAAATGATTTTAAAACATCATTATCACATTATATAATACATTCTTTACTTGGAAAAATGGCTCTAACACCTTGTTGCTTCAAAGCATTATTCAAGCATTGCACCATTCAAATAAAGTTGGTGTTTTTCTTCCATTTCATTTTCCCACATATTCTTCTAGGTCTAGATTTCGTTTTTTTTTTTAAACCTGTCATGCAAAACATTGCTGACTTTAAAATCACCATAGTTACTGGCATAAAAATAGTTTTGTTTGATCACGGGACCATTTATTTGGATTTTTTTTTAGCCCTAAAACGCACGATCGCGGCAAAAGTTGAGGTTGATTCCTCTTTGTAACAAATTTTAATAGCTTTATATTTTGTCTTTTATAATAGAAAAGTTATATTATCTTATTTTAATATGTTCTTAACATTTTGCCTGTGTTGTTTCACTTTGAAAAGTTCTGAAAATGGCCCTTTTTTAAAAAGAAATAACGCTTTTGTTTTTAAAATGCCTTTGTTTTCTTCATTTTGGAAGCCATTTGTATTTTTATATTTCAAATTTAATGGATGAAAATATATTCTATTTAATAAAAAGTATAATATGTCAAAATTTATACAACATACAGCAAAAATAAAGTGCAAAATTCAAAACAAAAAATGCCGCTAAATTTATTGTTTTGAAATTGCGATCCGCGAGCTGAAACATGCTCAAAATTTGGTTGTTTTAATTTTTTTTTCAAATTACAATATCAAGTTCGTTATAAGCATAGTATTTTAAATAGATTTTATTATTTTGGGACCGAAAATAGGTTCGTTATAGAAGTAGTTCCTTATTCTAAAAATCGCAAAGTTCGTTATAACGATGGTATTTTCAATGAAATGGAATTGGGAATCGGCGTAGGTTCGTTATAAGGGAAGGTTCGTTATATCCAGGGTTCATATTAGTGGGGTTTTACTGTATATATATACAGTAAAACCCCTTTATAGTGAACCCCAATTGGACAGAGCTTTTGATTCACTATAGCCACGGTTTTGCTTTTTTTTTTTTACTTTTCTAAATTTTTAGACTGAATAAGGACAGCCATGCACACAGGAAGAGGCTGCCTCTTAATAGTTGTCACTTTGTTTTAATTCCTATAATTGACCAATTTCCTTACATTATTACTGAAAAATAAAATAAATTATTTGATGATAGGTTCTCCTAATCATTAGCATACATGTGCCTCTATGTCTAATATAAAAATCAAAACAAATCCTAGACAAAGTTTTATTAATTATAATATATTCAAAGATATAAAATGATTTTAAAACATCTTTTTCACATTATATAATACAATGTTTACTTGAAAATATGGCTCCAACACCTTGTTGTTTCAAAGCATTCTTCAAGCATTGCACCTTTCAAATAAAGTTAGTGTCATTCTTCCATTTCATGTTTCCACATATTCTTTTTAAATATAGATTTAGTTTTTTTTTAACCTGTCATGAAAAACATTGCTGGCTTTAGAATCACCTTAGAGTTCATGGCATACAAATAATTTTTGTTTCATCATGGGCCCTTTTTTTAGCCCTAACATGTACGATCGGTGATCGTGGCAAAAGTTGAGGTTGATTTCTCTTTGTAACAATTTTTAATAGACTTATTTTTTATCTCTTATAATATAAAAGTTATATTTTCTTGTTTTAACATGTTCTGAATTTTTTGCCTGTGTTGTTTCATTTTGAAAAGTTTTGAAATGGCCGTTTTTTTTAGTTAGTAATAACGTTTTTGTTTTTAGAATGCATTTGTTTTCTTTATTTTGGTAGCCATTTGCATTTTTTCTATTTCAAATTTGATGGATGCAAAGATATTCTATTTAATAAAAAGTATAATGTGTAAAAATTTATACAACAGGCAGCAAAAATAGAATGTAAATCAAATCAAACAATGGCGCAAAATTTATTGTTTTGAAATCGCGATCTGTGAGCTGAAACATGCTCAAATTTTTGTTGTTCTAAAAATTTTTAAATAATAATTTTAAGTTCGTTATAAGCATAGTATTTCAAATAGATTTTATTATTTTTGGACCTAAAATGTGTTCATTATAGGGGTAGTTCGTTCTTTAAAAAATTGCAAAGTTTGTTATAACAATGGTTTTTTTGATGGAATGAAATTGGGAATGGCCTTAGGTTCGTTATAAGGGAAGGTTCGCTATATCCAGGGTTCGTATTAGTAGGGTTTTACTGTATATATTTCTGAAAATAGAGCAATCCACACTTAAAACATTTGATTGGCAAATAAATATTTTTTTCAATCCAATATTTGCCTTTTTACCGATCCTTTTCCTTATATCTATAAAAATGATATCCAAAATCGAAGTTTGTTATCGCGTGCGCAAAATCTACGGAATTTATCATTATGAAATTTCCCATGTAGGTAGCTGAAGATTTAGCTTAACATATAGGCTATTCAAAAAAATAAAAAAGGTTAATGTGCTTTTTTTTTTTAAATGTAAAACCAAAAAGCATTAATTCCAGCCTTTTACCGCTTGGGCGCAGTACTGGTCACAACGATAAATGAATTTGATTGTTTAATAATTTTACACGTAGTTTGTTTACACAATGAATGTTAGTTTGTTTACATGATGAATATTTTTAAAAGGTATTATTATCCAATCACTGTGAAACTTTAGGAAATTATTTACTATACTACTGGGAAGGTTTCTGGTTTGAATTTGATTTGAAATAAATATTCGTTGCAATTTCATTTGCAAATTTTCTACTTTCACTCGCAAGCAGCGCCTCTCGCTGCATCTGGTGAAATTACATTTATAAATTGTAAAAATTATAAAATGTGTTCCAAGTATAACAAGTTTTATTTGAGAATTTAGTAATATAATATTCCAATGACGTTGTAAAAAAAACTTGGGATTTAAAGAAAATATTGTAACGTTTTTATGTTAAATGTTAAAATGTTGTAATATTAAAATATATTTATACATTGTTAATTTGATTTGTTGTTGTTTTATAATAATGAAGATGCAAATTAAATTGTTTTGTTGTTATTGTTTATTATCGTTTGTTTATATAAAAAAATTACATTGTATGTGATGACGATAACAAAAATGAATTTTTAAATGAATATATATAATTCATTGAGAAAAAATAAATTATCTATATATATATATATATAATAAAAACCCTTTTTTAAAAAAGCTTTTATTTAAAATGCACTAAAAATAACAGAATAAATATTTCTGAAGTATTGCTTTTTTTTTCTGAAGGTACCATTTAACAAATAAAATAATAGACTTTGAAATAAAAGCTGTGGTGGATGATAATCATTTATGCAGCAGATAGGTATAAATTTAATGAAAGTGATGAGAGAAGCGTGGGTGCGGGCGCCGCTTGGAGGCGCTGCATGAAGATAACTGACCAATGGGAATGGCCCACCTCTACGGTCTTCATCTTGTATATACTTTTATCCTGCTTTTGTTCTACTGCTGTGTGTGGTTGCTATTCTTTTGTCAACATAGAGTAAAACCCCTCTATAGTGAACCCCAATGGGACAGAGCTTTTGGTTCACTATAGCCACTGTTTGGCAATTTTTTTTCCTTTCCAAAATTTTTAGACCATATAATTAAAGGACAGACATACACACTGGAAGAGGCTTCCTCTTAATAGTGGTCACTTTGTTTTAATTCCCTTTATTGACCAATTTCCTTACATTAATACTGAATAATAATAGAAATCATTAGATGATAGGTTCTTCTAATCATTAACATACATGTACCTCTATGTCTAATTTAAAAATCAAGACAAATCCTAGGCAAGGTTTTATTAAATATATATTCTAAGATATAAAATGATTTTAAAACATCATTATCACATTATATAATACATTGTTTACTTGGAAAAATGGCTCCAACACCTTGTTGCTTCAAAGCATTCTTCAAGCATTGCACCATTCAAATAAAGTTGGAGTTTTTCTTCCATTTCATTTTCCCACATATTCTTCTAAGTCTAGATTTCGTTTTTTTTTAAACCTGTCATGCAAAACATTGCTGACTTTAAAATCACCATAGTTAATGGCATAAAAATAGTTTTTGTTTGATCACGGGACCATTTATTTAGATTTTTTTTTTTTTTAGCCCTAAAACGTACGATCGCGATCGCGGCAAAAGTTGAGGTTGATTCCTCTTTGTAACAATTTTTAATAGCTTTATATTTTATCTTTTATAATAGAAAAGTTATATTCTCTTATTTTAATATGTTCTTAACATTTTGCCTGTGTTGTTTCACTTTGAAAAGTTCTGAAAATGGCCTTTTTTTTTTTAAAGAAATAATGCTTTTGTTTTTAAAATGCCTTTGTTTTCTTCATTTTGGAAGCCATTTGTATTTTTATATTTCAAATTTAATGAATGAAAATATATTATATTTAATTAAAGTATAATGTGTTAAAATTTATACAACATACAGCAAAAATAAAGTGCAAAATTCTCAAAACAAACAATGCCGCTAAATTTATTGTTTTGAAATCGCGATCCGCGAGATGTAAAATGCTCAAAATTTGGTTGTTTTAATTTTTTTTAAATTACAATTCTAAGTTCGTTATAAGCATAGTATTTTAAATAGATTTTATTATTTTGGGACCGAAAATAGGTTCATTATAGGGGTAGTTCGTTATTCTAAAAATCGCTAGTTCGTTATAACGATGGTATTTTCAATGGAATGGAATTGGGAATCGACGTGGGTTCGTTATAAGGGAAGGTTCGTTATATCCAGGGTTCGTATTAGCGGGGTTTTACTGTATATATCCTTATATCTAATAATAATACTATATTTATAAAATCACTTATTTGGCTGTTCTTTTGCATCACCGACCCACAACATGGTAGCAGAGGTGTGGTTAGTTGCATAAAAAGAACGAAAAGTAAGTGAAACCAAGATGGCGTTGTCTTCCCAAGCGCTTGCCCTGAATGTCGAGAGGCTCACGGGCAGCAATTATCGATCATGGAAATTTAACATGAAGATGCTTCTGATTGAAAGAGGATTATGGGAATGTGTAATTAACGGAGAAACGATCGACGCTGATGAGGACCAAAGAAAATATGAGAAGACAAAAATTAAACAAGAAAAGGCACTGGCAACTATTGCTCTATCAATTTCTACAGAGCAACAAATACACGTTATCGACTGTAAGACTGCAAGTGAAGCCTGGACGACCCTGGAACAAATATTTGAACCGAAATCAAGGGCGCGAATTCTTCAACTCAAGAAACAATTCGTGAACATCAAGTTCATCGAAGAAGAAAATATGATAAATTACCTATCAAGATTAAAGACCTGCAGTGATCATCTCAGAGAAGCGGGATGTGAAGTAAAGGATGAAGATCTGTCATACTCTATGCTAGCTGGACTACCAGACTCCTATGATGGGATTATAATGAACTTTGGCAACATGACGGATGATGAGTTCACGTCATCCAATGTAAGGCAGGTCCTGCTAACTGAACACGAGAGGAGAACAACCAGAAAAGAGGATTCATCCAAGGAGGTGCTACAGGTGAACCAGCATCAAAATAACAGCAGCACCGACAGTTGAAGAAAATGCTACCGATGCGGGAAGATCGGCCACATCGCCACCAACTGCCGAAGAATGAAGCAAACAACTACTAGGAACCGCGATGATCAGCATTATCAGAGGAAGGTAAACAAATCAGATAACTTCCTGGCTGCACTCAACCTAACGAGCGACGAGGATTCGTGGCTGCTGGACAGTGGTGCAAACCAACCATGTATGCAGAAACAAAGACTGGTTCGTTGACCTTCGGGAGGTGTCATCTGATCCTATCATGACTGAGAGTGGGACAACTGAGGCCAAAGGATATGGACACATATTTCTCCAGACGTCTATCCACAATGAAAGCATTGAAATCAAGCTAAACAATGTGTTATACGTCCCAAATGTGCGAAGGAATCTGCTGTCAGTCTCCAAGATAGAAGAAAACGGCAACCGTGTGACCTTTCGTAATATGGTAGCTCGCATTTTCAACCCAGAAAACAGGATTATAGCGGAAGCGACAAATGTAAATGGCCTCTACATTGTGAAAGTAAGACCTTAAACTCCAGTAAAGCAGCATTTAATTGTGAAAGGGACCATTTTCAGAACAATTCCTTGAGAACGTGGCATCAAAGGTTATGCCATATTGACAGTAAGGCCATTGAATAGATGGCGCAGGAGGAGCTGGTAATAGGCTTAGAAATTTCTAGAGACAAAGGCCTATGCGACGATTGTTGTATCGCTAAATCCACTAAAGCGTCACATAAAAACCTAGGCAATATGAGATCAAAACAGACCTTGGAGCTTATCCACACAGATATTTGCGGTCCAATGCCGGTAAAATCAACCGGAGGCAATAGATACTTTCTATCTTTTGTTGATGATTTCTCAAGAAGGATTACTGTGTATTTTCTGAAAAATAAAGATGAAGTATTAAAACATTTCGATATCTATAGAGCCACTGTAGAGAGACAAACTGGTAATAAAATTAAAGTGTTATGATCAGATAACGGACTTGAGTTTTGCAATAGAGATTTTCAAGACAAATTACAAAAATTAGGGATAAAGCATGAACGCACAAACGTGTATTCTCCGCAAATGAACGGTGTAGCAGAACATGTAAATCGAAACTTTTAGATATGGCCCGCGCTTGTTTACATAGCGCTAATCTCCCCCAAAGATTTTTGGCAGAGGCGGTAAACACAGCTGCTTACATTAAAAACAAATGTTATAATACTGCTCTAAAAGACAAAGTACCTGATGGACTTTGGTTAGAAAGAAATCCTAGTGTAAGACACCTAAAAGCATTTGGATGTTTGGCATATAGCCATATACCAAGAGAAAGAAGGCGAAAATTAGACCATCGGGCATGTAGATGTATTCTGGTAGGATACTCCACTCAAACACTTGGATATCGTCTCTGGTTCCCAGAATCACAAAAGGTGATTGAAACAAAACATCTTAGATTTGATGAGTCTAAAATTGGACTAGAGTGGACCAAAATAGTCGAAGAGACAGACCAGGAAAGGTACAACCACGTTTGGCTAGAACCTGAGACTAATTATGATAATGACCTAGAGAATGAATTACCGAGTAATTTGGATTCAGTGGGGGTAGAGGACGCTCTGCCACAACCCTCCACCTCCAAAAACATTGTTCGAAATCCATATGGGAGAAAAGGTAAACCAAGAGTAGAGTTAAATTTTTTAGATGTTACCGAGCTGCAAAGTTTTGAAGAGGCAGTCCAATCTCCCGAAGCCGTGTATTGGAGAAAAGCAATGGAAGATGAGCTTAGAGTGCTTCAGGAACGAGGCACTTAAGAGTTATCAACATTACCGCCAGGAAAGAAACCGATTAGCAGCAGATGGGTGTATAAGGTGAAGACAAATGAGAGCGGAAATGTAGAGCGTTTCAAAGCACGTTTAGTAGCTAGAGGTTTCTCACAGAAACAAGGAATCGATTTTCAGGAAACTTATGCACCTGTTATTAACTTAGCTGTAATCAGAGTTTTGATAACGTTAAGTTTGAACATGAAATGGTACAATAGACATCTCGGTGTAGATAACACTTATCTATATGGCGACTTAGAAGAAGAGAAAGAAAGGATGAAAGCTATTCCTTATAGGGAACTAATCGGGTCGCTCCTTTATCTTTCGAATTGTACTAGGCCAGACTTAATGTTTTCTGTTACGAGATTAGCTCAATTCGCCAGCAACCCTGGACGTCGACATTGGCAAGCTGCCAAACACATCTTAAGATATTTACACGGCAGCATAAATCTATCTCTCGTTTATCGCCGGACTGATTCCAATGATGTTTGTGCATACAGTGATGCAGATTGGGCTAGCGACATCGATGACAGACGGTCCAATAGTGGGACCGCTATCACTATAGGACATTCCTTAGTCATATGGAAGACTAGCAAACAGAAGTGTGTCTCACTTTCCACAATGAAGGCAAAATATTTAGCGATATCCCAGGCCACTAAGGAAGCAGTTTGGATCGCTACCATCTAGAAAGAATTAAAGTTCTTATCGAATTTTGCCTTTCCCTTGATAATTCATTGCGATAATAGATCCGCTATAGACTTTTCCAAAAATAATGTGGAGAACAACAGATCCAAACACATTGACATAAGATACCATCACATTAGAGAAAGAATAATTAGCGAAGAGATCAAGATTGTCTACATCCCTACAAAGGAGAACCTGGCCGACGTCTTCACCAAGACCCTGAGCAAAGTGGCTCACAAGAACGCCTGTGACTTCATGAACTGTTCTCCTGTCCAGCGCTTCAGTGGGGGAATGATGAGAGAAGCGTGGACGCGGGCGCCGCTTGGAGGCGCTGCATGAAGATAACTGACCAATGGGAACGGCCCACCTCTACGGTCTTCATCTTGTATATACTTTTAGCCTGCTTTTGTTCTACTGCTGTGTGCGGTTGCTATTCTTTTGTCAACATATATATCCTTATACCTAATAATAATACTATATTTATAAAATCACTTATTTGGCTGTTCTTTTGCATCACTGACCCACAACAGAAAGGCATAATCTTGCTAATCATTTTCTTCATATAAAATCACATTGATCTCATATTTATTATTATTGTACCCCACCGCTTTTATTTCTAAGTCTATTATTTTATTTGTTAAATGGTACCTTCAGAAAAAAAAGCAATACTTCAGAAATATTTATTCTGTTATATTTAGTGCATTTTAAATAAAAGCTTTTTTTTTAAAAGTGTTTTTATAATTAATTATTCCTGCTATTTTTAGTCGTATATATGCCAGTCCAAAAAAAAAAAAAATCCTTATCACGGAGACGAGGTTGGCCTTAAATAGCTGCAAGCCTGCTCGCAGCAGATTGGTCAATTCCTTGTGGGAGGTGGGAAGTGACGTAAGCAAAATCTGTTACTAACAGAACTGCGTCTCTTTGCTTTTGGGAACCCTAAATTTATTGAATTATATTACAAAGTTAGAGACACCCAGTGGATTATTGTTAGGGGATAATTGGTACATATAAAATTTGAATTATAATTAAACAATTGATTAAATAGTTAAAAGTAACAACATACTAATTGAAAAAGGGAAACTATTTAAAAAGGTGTCGTGAAATGTATGGTGGTATATTGTTACACACACACCTATCTACTTATATATTTGCCTTATTCTGTCTGTTTGTCTGTTTGAAGCTCACGGATGGGATTTTTCATAACCATCGGTGGTTCAGTGGTAGAATGCTCGCCTGCCACGCGGGTGGCCCGGGTTCGCTTCCCGGCCGATGCATTTTTTTTTTTTTTTTTTACAATTTTTAAAACTCATTTATATATTATACAAGAATGACATCCACGGCGCCAATTTATAATTGTAACGAATAGTATTTGAATAAAAGCATTTAATCGGGTAAAACCCGGGCGTTGCCCAGGTCATTCATATATAATAATTGTATAAACGAATGCAAGACAAAATCACCGCGAATGTTTCTTTTTTTTTAAAGCAATTTCTTTTTAAGGCAATTATTGTTATTTATCGTTAATTTTTGTTTCGATTTTATTGAAAAAAAAACGATATGGTGCCTTTAAAAAATGATCTTTATTACTATGCAGTTTTCTATTTAGTCAATATACCTAAGTTCATGTTGCAAATGTAATTATCTCTATCGATTTAGTAGGTGAAATGCAAAAAAAAAATCGACATAATGAAATCTTTATGAAAATTCACATTTTTATTTTTATATTTTCAAGACACACACAGTTTGGGGCGGGACGTTTCACAAGAGAGACATCCACGGCGCCAATTTATAATTGTAACGAATCAGTACTGATGAGCCAAGCCCTCTCATTCAATAACTCATATCATTGCAGTAAGGTCTGTAGAGATTATATTTGATGATATTTAAAAGAAACGCATTGCCAGAAAATTTATTTGTTTAAAGTTTTAACGATAGATGGCAATAAAATTTAATTTATTATCAATAATATTCGTAAGGCAACTTTCACTCGGATAAAACCCGGGCGAAGCCGGGTACACATCCGCTAGTATATATATATCTTTAATTTTAATATATAATTAATAAAGCTTTACACCTAGAAATTTTCATGCTTTTTAAATTAGAGATAATGGTAAGTATATGCTAATTCTCAGAAAAACTTATCATCAGAAGGCTTATTTTCACAAGATACCGTAAAACCCCGCTAATACGAACCCATGATATAGCAAACCTTCCCTTATAACGAACCTAGTTCAATTCCATTCCACTGAAATTACCATGGTTATAACAAACTTTACGATTTTAAAATGCGAACTATCCCTATAACGAACCTAATTTTAAGTCCCAAAAAAATAAAATCTATTTACAATACTAGGCTTATAACGAACTTAAAATTGTAATTAATAAATATTATAATGAAAAATTTCTTGATTTTTCAAAACAATGAATTTTGGGCATTGTTCATATTTACATTCTATTTTTGCCACATGTTTTATATTCATTATACTTTTATTGAATATAATATCTTTGCATCCTACAAGTTTGAAATAGAAAAAAAACAAAAAACAAATGGATTTCAAAATGAAAAAAAAAAAAGTAAAGAAAGGCGTTCTAAAAACCAAAAGCTATTCCTAGAAAAGTCATTATCAAAGCTTCTCAAAGTGAAACAACACAGGAATATATTCAAAACATGTTAAAATGAGAAAATGTAATTTTTCTATTATAAGAGATAAAAATATAAATGGGGGGGGCTATTATAAATTGTAACAAATTATAAATTCTCAGAAACGAATGCTACAGTTATATTTTTAGAACAGAAGCCTTGTTAGGTATTTGATTCATGCAGGGTTCCAGGATATTCCCACAGGCCACCTGTTATACTACCAATTTGGTGTTTGCAAACTCCGTTTTTTTATAGGCGATTTTAACGATCGCACTAGCTTATCAATAGGCTTCGATTTTTTTGGTATCAGAAATTTTGCTCCTTTGGTGTAAATGGCTATATTTTAGACATTTCTGTTTATGAAATGGGAGAATGTAACTGAAGGTGATAGCGACCCACAAAACACATTATTTTCCACTCTACCATTAAAAAAAAAAAAAACAATAACAAGTAAACCAATTTATAATTTCCTTCTATTTTTACAATTGAAGAAACATTGCTACTTATTTTTGATTATTATATGTTAAATAATGTTCATTTGAACAAATTCAACCTAAAAACTCTATATTTTGAAGAATTTTCTCTAAATAAGCATGAATGCAAGATCTGTATTTACTGCATTCACTGTAATTGCAATGTACAAGGTGTGTTCAAAAAGTATCGCGACTTATGAATTTTCGCGGGTTACATATATTCAAATTTCAATATTTTTGTGGCTTTATGTTGGTACTCATGTCTCTCACTTATGCCGACAAGCTCGGCCATTTTGAATGTTCACTTAATTGTTGACAGCTGCTTTGCTTGCAGGTGTTTCTGATCATCTTCGATTTTTATCAATAAAAAAAATGGATCAAAGAACCTGTGTGTATCAAATTTTGTGTGAAAAACGAAATTAAGTGCGTGGATGCATTCCGAATGTTGACTGTGGCATACGGAGAATCTATCTTGGGCCGAAGCAACGTTTATCGGTGGTACAAAATGTTCTCAGAAGGCCGAGAAGATGTGAACGACGAAGAGCGTGCCGGACGCCCGAGCGCTTCAACAACAGACGAAAAAATTAATGAAGTGGAGAAAATTATATTGGCCAAACGTCGAATCACTGTTAGAGAAATTGCTGAGGACCTAAACACATCGATTGGCTCGTGCCATTCTATTTTTATTAATGATTTGGGCAAGAGACGGGTCGCCATGAAATTCGTACCAAAATTGCTCAATTGCGACCAAAAACAGCATCGCATGAACATTGCTAATGAGATGTTGGACTCTGTCCGCGACGACCCAAATTTGCTCCAGAGGGTCATAACTGGTGACGAAGCGTGGGTTTATGGTTATGATGTGGAAACCAAAGCTCAATCATCTCAATGGAAACTGCCGCACGAACCAAGACCGAAAAAAGCGCTCCAAGTTCGGTCGAATGTGAAAGTTTTGCTGACAGTTTTCTTCAATTGTAGGGGCGTGGTGCATCATGAGTTCTTGCCACAGGGTAGATCAGTCAATAAGGAATATTGCCTGCAAGTTATGTGCAATTTACGCAAAGCAATCCGCCAGAAACGCCCGGATTTGTGGAAGAACAAAAATTGGCTTTTGCACCACGATAACGCCCCTGCTCACACATCGTTGCTTGTGCGCGACTTTTGGCCAAAAACAACACACTAATGATGCCACAGCCACCGTATTCCCCAGATCTGGCCCCCTGTGACTTTTTCTTGTTCCCTAAACTGAAGAGGCCCATGAAAGGATGACGTTACGCTACGCTTGACGAGATAAAGACGGCATCGTAGGAGGAGCTGAAAAAGATTTTAAAAAATGATTTTTTGAAGTGCTTCGAAGATTGGAAAAACCGTTGGCACAAGTGTATAATATCTCATGGGGATTACTTTGAAGGGGACAAAATAGGTATTCATGAATAAATAAATAATTTTTGAAAAAAACACAAAAGTCGCGATACTTTTTGAACACACCTCGTACACACATTTTAGGGCTAATACGCCTTGTGTTCAAAGGGTTAACTTTATTTGAAAGAGGCAATGCTTGGAAAGTGATTTCAAACAAGGTACTAGAAACATTATTTTCAAGTAAATGCAGTATTATAAAATATGATAAAGATGTTCTAAAATATTATAATTAATAAATAATTAATAAAGCTTTGTTTAGGATTTTTATAATTTTTAAATTATACATTGAGGTACAAATGTATGCTAATGATAAGAAGAACCTATTATCTTATGACTTCTTTCGAAATCCATCATTAATATAAGGAAATATGTTAATTTACTAAATTAAAATAAAGTGATCATTATATATTAAGTGGCTGCCTTTTCCTGTGTGCATGGTTGTCCTTTTATTATATGTGCTCTAAATAATTTTGAAAAGTAAAATATATATATAGTACCAAACCGTTGCTATAGTGAACCTTGGCTATATTGAGCCAAAAGCTCTGTCTAATTGGTGTTCTCTACAGAGGGATTTTACTGTATTTTGAGTCCATTTTGGTATTCAGCACTAATGTATAGAAATAAGTCAATTTAAGAAATTAAAATAAAGTGACCATTAATTAAAAGTATCCTTCCTCTACGTGTATGGCTGTCCTTAAAAAAAAAAATAAATAAATAAAATAGCTAAACCGTGGCCATAGTGAATAAAAGTTCTATCCCATTCGGATTCACTATAGTGGGATTTAGTGTGCCTGGCTTCAAATTTTAAATTCAACTTTTTTCAAATAACTTTACTACAAATGGAAAACATTTATAAATCGATATTCCTCACAGTTCTTTTCATTGCTATTCCTGCTTCCTATGGAGCACATTTTTATGATATTCTCTCTCTTGAGAATCTATATATATTAAATATAACTTTACATATTTAACACTATCACTTGCTTTTCATGCAGCTTTCGGATTCGGCAGGTGAGAAAATATATTTTTAAATTTTAATTTCAAAAATCCTTACGTTACTTTTTAAATACTTTCTTTTTTCTCATTTCTTTATATATATTAATAATTTTCAACACTGTTTCAGATTTATATCTTGAGGCAGAAATATGAACATAATTTAGTTTTTGAAATTTCATGTTCAGTGTGTGTGTTTGAAGTTTTCTAAAAAAATGTTCTTTCTATACTTAAAAGTAACGAGTTAATTATGTTTCATGAATATATTTTTCTTTTCACAACAAATTGGTTCAGGATATTCAAATTATTTTCATAAATATAGATATTTTTAATGAAATCAATTGCATTAATAAATCCTTGACTTCAAATTTTTAATATAAAGTTAGAACTTTCATGAGTTACTTATAAGATGAGCCTCCCTGGATCCCCTACTTTTTAGACTAAATAGCTATTTGACTGCAAATCATGCAGCCTCCAGAAGAATATATCAGGAATATCCTTTGTTAAAACTATGTGTCATCTATTGACCATCTCTGCAATCTAGCTGTCTCAGGTCAGTAACAAAGTCACTGCTCTAGCTTCTGCAAAACCATGGCCCTCCATATTTTGCCCATAAAATTGTTTAATCGATTTGTTAGCAAAACACCTCTTTGGCAAATTTAGGTTTAATGAATTCTCTGTAGATACATGAAATTAAAGTTTTCCTAGACTAACAATGGCCTTCATCTTAAACCATGATATTCAGGTTGATTTTCCAAATTGGCCAAAGCTGGTTCTTTGGCCTTTTCACAAATTAGAGTATTGTAAATTGCAGAGCCAATCAACTGATTTGTGTATGTTTTTGTACATTTGGTAAGAGAGAGGTCTTTATTTTTCAGTGAGAAATTTCCTCCCAGCAAAATTTCTATCCTTTGTGAATTATCCATGTTTATTCAGAAGTCTTTCATAGGAGGTTCTATTATACTCTCTTTTTAGAAAACTATATTTGATTCTTATAAGATTCCAAAAGATGCCTAACTATGCATGGTAATTTGCCTGCCACCATAAGTAAATTATTGCTAACTATATTTTTTTTTTAAATTGTATTCCCTCTAAAAAATGTGTTTTAATCTAAATTGACTCCTAAAATCCACATATTCAATTTTCATCAAAATAGGGCATCAATTCAATTGTCAAAGGTTCCATGAATATTATTTTCCAGAATATTTGTGTGTCAACAAGTAGCTAACCGGATGGCACATATAACCAGAAGAACTGATTTCTATTTATTCTTCTAATATTATTATTTTTTAAATATTTATCAGAGAGAAACAGCACCACAAAGATCACAGGTAGTAATTGTATTTGACCATTGACCAGCATTTCGCAGCATTGAGTGCCAGTTATTTTTAGCCCCTCAATCGGACTACACTGTGATATAATTGTTTTTAACGTGTCCTGCCTCAGCTACTCCTACCGGGCCGATGACACCCAGAACTCAACGACCTTTCTGGACCAGACCACAAGCTCGGCATTGGACAGGGTCTTGGTGATCGTAGCCCACCAGGATAGAGCACTGCACCAAATAAATTAACTGAGCCTACATCTCCACCTCAGTCTCATCGCATGGTAGAGTACAATGTCAGCCCAGCACCTCAAGCCGCAAGCGTAAATATCAGCTACATATAGGCACTGCTTTTCAACCTCAAGGAGGAAGACATCGAAGATTATGTGGAGTTCAAAACGTGGCTGGCAACATGCAAAGTCCCGAAAGGAGACTGGACAGTGTAGCGTCTTTCACTCGACGGCTGCGAATTCATCAGGTGCAGGTTCAAACCTTTGGCCGCACTTGAAGACGTACTTGAGGCTTTGAAACTACAATATCCAAGGAATGATGGCCGGGCAAATAATAGGGGCAACCTACTGAGAAAAATGAAATGGCCTCAGTCGATGGAATCCACGTCGAAGTGCCTAACAAACCTCATAAGGGCCCATGCAACAGCTGGTGAGTTTTCACCTTTCAAATCATCATGTGGGTGTTGGTTGCCAAAAGACTGCCTACTGCTGGCGGCGGCCTCATTGAAACCAGGGGAGGCTGAATTTTTCGAGACAGTGAAATTCCTTGACAAGACAAACAAATCAGACCGAGCTCAGAAGTGAGAAATTGCGACATCGGCAGCTACCCCTACAGAAGCCACTATGAGGACAACGGAAGGTTGTGAACAAGCGCAAGGACAAAACCACAGGTCAAGGCCTAAGTCGAGAAGGCAAGAATTTTTATGCTGCCGGACAGGACACCGAGATGCTTCACGTTTTTCCAGACGAAGCACAAACACTGGAATTTCCTGAAAAGGAGGCCACGTGGTAAGTGCAATTTTACCTCTAATCCTGTGGGTGAAGTTTCTTGTAGTGTAGAGTTTACCACATGTATCATCGGAGGTTGCTTGTAACACTGTCACTAATCACATAATTTTCAAGGTGAAAGGACAACCAAGGGGTAACGAGAGACAGACACTAAATAAGGTACCAATAGTAAATCCATTTCCAAAATTGGGTGTACAGTAATGGAAAATTCCATTGGACAGGCATGAGTAACTTCTGTCTAATCACGCATATCAGTGAGACACGTGTAGGCAAACTAATTTTCAATTCAGGGACTAATGTCATCTGCATAAACAAGGGAGTAACAAACACACTCGGATATGCTAAAATGCCTTCCAAAGCACTTATACGGGGAATAAATGGGTCATTAGTCTCGAACACATGCACGTAGTTGGAAGTCAGCATTGATGGATTCAACATTTGTGGCAGATTCATCATAATTCCAGGAAACGGGTGAAATATTATTTTCACTGTCGATATTCTAGCAAACTTCTATTGCAAAGTCATGTTTAGAGATGAATCAGTAGAATTGTGTAGGTCACAAATGGCACGGACAACCACGTGGTAAAATCAAACAAAAAAATGGAGCTCGAGAAATTAGGCACAATCATGAACGATCGGAACAACCCCAAACAGAAGTACTGCATCCAAGATGACCTTGAAATTGCACCACACTGTGAAACAAGGGTTAAGTTAAAAGGGCCAGCAGTAATGGTGGACATTTTGGAACATCACCCCGACTGCGTAAAGAAAAGGGGCTACTAATACCGTCGGTACATGTTTCTGAACTGGCATCCAAAATATTCATAGATGTCATTAATACTAGGAACGAGCCATTGTAATTGGTCGATAATTTGTGTATGTTATGATCCAGCTGGGAAATAGTTAAAATTTTCTTTATTGAGTGTACAGGCGAGATATAATATGATGACCATGTGCAAATACGAACCACATAAATTCGATATAAACCCGGAGCTATCGGATGGCGAAAAAAAAAAATGTACTGGACGTATTGTACAGGTATCGATAACTTTTCTCGGAAGAGTGGAATAAGGCGGCAGACATTGAATTGTACCACTTTAAACTTAATCAAACACTGAACCAATTTAACAAAAATTCTACCCTCGTAGTCCTAAGGAGCGAGAGATTATAGAGGACCAGTTTGAAGAAATGTGTGGAAAAGGGGTATTAGGAAATCAACATCTCCATGGACTAGCCCAGTTGTTTTGGTTTAAAAATCTGACAGATCCTTTAGATTATGGGTTGACTATCCGAAAGTTAAAAAGGTAACTGAAGCAAGCCAATTACACCATTCACGACAGGCAATGGGTTATATGAGTTTCAAGTTTTATCGTTAGGTTTAGCCAGGGCACCCAATCATTTTGAAAGAATTATGGATACACTCCTTGCTGAACTGAAATGGTCCGAGTGCATGGCTTATTTAAATGACATCATTGTGTATGGTAAAATTTACGTGAACACAACAAACGGTTTAACAATATTCTAGAATGTTTCCGCGGATCAGGCTCATCTCTGAAGCCATCAAAATGTAGATTCTCATACTAAGGTTACCTTTAGTACCAATGTAGAACCAGCTATACACAAGATCGAGGCAGTTAAGGAATTCCTTATCCAGAAAATTTTAAGCAGATTTGTTCATTTCTGGGACTTTGCAGCTAATATCTCTGTTTTATCAGAAATTTTGAAAAGAAAAGCAAACTGTTGATGTGTTTAACAGAAAAAGATGAGAAATTCGTCATAGGTCTGGCTGAAACAGAGGCTTTTGACCCTTGAAAAAGAAATTGACAGAGGAACGAATTATAGAACATTTCAACCCAGAAGCAAGAATTGAAATCCATGCAGACGCATAGATGGTGAGTTTAGCAACTGGACACAGAGAAGTTTTTTGTCACCCTGTACATTACTTATCTAGAACCACATCTAAACATGAGTGTAAATACGACATCTCAGAAATTGAATGTCTAGCTATAGTCTGGGCATTACATAAATTAAGACAGTATATTTTTGGTTGAAGCTTTAGAATAGCAACCGACCTTAGTGCGTTATCTTGGTTAGTAAATGATAAGGCACAATTTGGATTATAGATTATAAACACAAGGTAATAAGGCCAAATCCAAATAAATAAATAGTGTGAAATTTAGGTAACAATGCTGTTACCGAAACATCACACTATTTATTTATTTGGATTTGGTCTTATTACCTTGTGTTTGGTTAGTAAATGTGCGCGATCCAAGCTCGAGGCGCTTACGAGATGGAGCCTAAAACTGATGGAATACAATTTTGAGATAGTACACAGAGCAAGCAGGAAGAACATTGCCCCAGATCCATTGTCTCATAACCCGTTCTACAAAACTGACGTAAGGGATGAAAAAAATTTCAACCAGTTGGTGGCATGGACAGTATGCATCGACGAAAACACACAGATGGATGACCAGTTTTGCCACGAGATAAATAAAAAGATATCAAGTAACAAAGTTAAGGGCATATTTAAAATAATGTCTTGTATAAAAAAAATAACCTGCATCACATGGGAATCAATGGCTAGTAGTTGCTCCCAAACATAGTACTTCAGAGATAATGAAATTAGCACACAATGTACTAGAGGTGGGTCACATGGGCATTGCTAAAACGATTCACCGTATTAAACAACATTTTTATTGGAATGGGTCGACAAGG
Organism: Cordylochernes scorpioides; assembly: GCA_030710605.1. Classification (NCBI taxonomy): domain Eukaryota; kingdom Metazoa; phylum Arthropoda; class Arachnida; order Pseudoscorpiones; family Chernetidae; genus Cordylochernes; species Cordylochernes scorpioides. The sequence goes on along the minus strand of CP092886.1, from coordinate 88,883,393 downwards.
ACATGCAGAAGATATATTTAGTGTTTTAGAACATGCCAAACATTCGAAATGCCAAAGGTCAAACCGGCAGCGCCACTAGAAACACTAGCACCTGCAAAAGATGTATGGGAACATTTTTGGTGTAGATTTTCTAGGACCATTTAAGAAAAATCTGATGAAAAGTATGAACACATTTTCACGATTGTGAATCACTTTAGCAAATACGCTTCATCGATTCTGGTTACAGACATCAAAGTGGAAAAAACTTGTAATGCACTTGTGAAAAACTTGTTTTATATTTTCTGTACACCTAAGTGTATAATTTTGGATCAAGGGGAAGCATTAGACTCGGGCACTCTCAGTGACTTTACTCGACTTTACGGAATAAAACACATAATGGTGGCTGTAGCACATCCACAAGCTAACGGACTATGTGAGAAACTTAACAGGATAATAAAAAATGGTATCAGATCGTATCTTGCAGATGACTACATAGAATGGATGAAGTTCGTGAAATCAGCAACGTTTTCGTACAATTCATCAGTCCAATCATTGACAAAAGTTACACCTCATAGAATGGTCTTTGGCAGAGAACCAAGGACATCACTAGATGTAAGCTTACAGACAGTGGTCGCGCGCGCGCGCGAACCAAAAAACATTCGACAAGTACGTAATGAACCACGAACACACGAAGGAAACTGGGCAAAATGGAAAATTACTTACAAAGTATGTGGGACCATATGGGATTATTGGCCGAATAAAAGAAACTACATATAGGTTACAACCATTGGATCAATGAAATGAAAATAATAGGCACCAGAGCACTTTGGCACATGTGTCCATACTTAATTCATTGAGAGAGATAATGGCGACTTGAGGGACCGAGTCTAAGATAAGAGGAGAGTGATGTTATTTGCAAACAAGTAGCTGATCGGATGGCACACGTGACCAGAATAACTGATTATTTTTGTTTATTCTTTTATTCAATTATTTTTAAAAATTATCAGAGAAAAACAGCACCACAGAGATCACTGGTAATAATTGTACTTGACCATTGACCACCATTTCGCAGCAGCCGTTTCGTGTCAGTTATCTTTAGCCCCTCCACATCGGAATACACTGTGACATAATTGTTTTAACATGTCCTGCCTCAGCTACAAACCCTCCTACAACCAGCCCGACGAGACCCAGAACTTAACCACCTTCCTGGACCGGACCACAAGCCCAGCATTGGACAGGGCCTTTGTGACCATAGCCCACCAGGATATGGCACTGCACCAAATAAACCCACCGAGCCTTACATCCCCACCTCAGTCTTATCAATATCTATCATTTGTAATTTTTTAAAAGAGCACTTGATTTAACTGCAGTCAATTTTTAAAATATATATGTTGATCATAATATATTGATAATTCAGATTTTAAGATAGTAATTTCATATTGTGGCAAAGAAATAATTTATATTTCATTATTTAATTTAAAATTTAATTATTCAATGAAAATATTTGAAACAGATTTTTAATATTTTATATTTGTAAAATCATCATTTAGTTGCCTAGCTTGCTTGCTTGATATTCTCAAGCTGGCGATTGGTTGGTTTGTTAATAATTGTCGACTAGTCGCGGTGACCAATAAATACTTTTACATTTTAAGATATTCTGAGGCTTGATTTCTACGCTACAACTGGTGGAGAAGCTGGAATGATACCCATTAAGAAATAAAAGGAAGATTGATTCTGTTGAACCAGAAGAAACTTCTATGAAAGTAAAGATGGAAGCAGGTACCCAGGTAAGCAAATACTTTTTTCAACATCTGCCAAGGAACCCTTCCATTTTCTCCGGGGAGGGGGGTGAAGATCTTCAAAAATGGTTAAAAGGGTATGAACGTGTGGCAAGGTACAACCATTGGGACGAAACCCTTTGTCTTACTAAAAGTTTATTTTTATCTGTCTGGAACTGCTCTGAAATGGCTTGATAACAATGAAGAAAGCATCCAGAATTGAAAGGAATTCACATACAATTAGAGAATGTGTTCGGAAAATAAGAAAATTCAAAATTGCAAGTAGAGAAGAAACTTAAAACACGGGCACAATTAAAAGAAGGTGAGACAACCAAATTTTATATCCAGGATGTCCTGCGCCTGTGCAAAGAGGTTGATCCTCAAATGAGCGAAGAAGATAAAATCTCCCACCTCATGAAGGGGATAGCTGAGGAGCTTCATCAAGCACTCCTACCGAGGGATGTACAGAGCACCGAGCAATTCATTACAGAATGTCGCCGTGTTGAAGCGCTCCGTCATAGAAGAGTTACCCCAACCAGGTATGAACGCATACCAAATGTAGCCTCTCTCTGTGACCAGGATGATAAAGATCTGTCATCACTGATTCGAAAAATTATCCGCGAGGAGATACAGCAAACATTGGACTCTCCTCAAGAGAAAGCCTAAAATCGCTGCCATTGAGGATTTAGTAAGGGAGGAGATTGTAAAGAGCTTGGTACCTATATCAAAACCTAAAAAAAAAGTCCCCCTATAGCACCCAGGCCGGTATCAAATCCTAGATTCGAGGCTCAACCTAGAACTCCCCATCCTACAACTCGGTATCAGAAACAAGAAAGAAGACATGACACCAATGAATAGCGGACAACTAAGGGAAAGCCAATCTGTTTATACTGTGGACGCTCAGGTCACGTTGTCCATTATTGCCGCGACAGGAAGAAATACAATGAAGAAAGGAGAAATGAATATTTCCAAAGAAAGCAAGATGGCAATGGCATTCTAAAACTCTTGAGCCGAATCTCTGGAGCCCAACAACGAATCATCGAGGAAAATTTTCAGTCGCTACCGAAACCCTATCACATATCCCAGTTGAAACAGACAATATTTCTTACCTGCTAGATCTAGCTGGTCGCCCCGCCATGAACACTAGATGATAGACCATATTGGAGGTGAGGCCACAAAGTTAGAAAATCCTCCCTAGCCGACCACAGTAGAAATAAGAAAAAAATACATTGACGTAAATGTAGACCTACCAAGCCCTCATGAAGAAGACATCCAAACTGAAAGAAGATATCTACCGCAGACACCTGAAAATATCCCAGGCCCCATCTTGAGCCTTGAGACTGAGGATGTTAGTCTTCTTCTGAGCATCGGATCGATGCTCTTTATAGGAGGAGGCTATGTGGCGAAACAATAATTTATATTTTATTATTTAATTTAATTTAATTATTCAATGAAAATATTTGAAACAGATTATTTCATTAATTTATTATATATTATTATTATATTATATTTACAAGAACACTCAATTAACAGAAAGAGCAGGTTTGATCTATGAAGTTAAGTGTGAGAAGTGTGATCAAAGCTATGTGGGACAGACATCCAGAACATTAAAAGAAAGGATGGAAAACCATAAATATTCTCTGAAGTGGGATAGAATTCAAAATTCTGCTCTTGTAGAACACAGAAGAGACAGGACACAATAAATTCAATTTAGAAAACACAAGAACACTGGATTATGAAAAAAATTACTACAAAAACAGTTCAAAGAAGCCTTTTTCATCCAAAAGACATGTGCTTCAATTAATAGAATGGAAGAAAGGGGAAATATAAATTATATTTACAGATATGCCTTTAATAATATTAAAAAAAAAAAAAATCAAATTTTAATTCTAAGAAGAATATTTCAAGTTGACTTAAAAAACTATTTTCCTTATCTGTTATCTTGCTTAAACACTTGATAACAGTACTATTTAAGAACTTGCTGTAATATTTTTTCTCATTTATTCTTTTGTCTGATGATGGTGACAATGTTGTTGCCGAAACGTCACACACTAATAATTTATTTGGATTAGGTCTTATTTTCTTTTATTATAATCTATAATACAAATTGTGCTTTATCGCTTTATCATACTTTATATTTGCTAAATCATCATTTAGTTGCCTAGCTTGCTTGCTCAATATTCTCCAGCTGTAGATAGTTTGGTTGGTTTTTTAATAATTGTCGACTAGTCGCAGTGATGTCATTATTAAATACTTTTAAATCTTAAAATTGGGGGTCAGTGGAAGGCTGGTTAAACCGTTTGGTTCCGACCACTAGGACCCTGGTTCGATTCCCGCATTGGACACTTTTTTCTGTTTAAAAAAAAAAAAAAAATGCTCCAATGGCCCCCGATTCTTGCAAAAGTCCAACCCCACCAGCGAGTGCAAGTAACCAAACGGGGCTCTGGCATTTGTAAGTGCAAAGTCGAACTGCTTTTCACATGTGTAGACATGTGGTGCGCTTACAGTAAAAAGCAGTCGCTAACTACCCACCATGATTATCATGGCCTGTACCACGTGTACTAGGGATAAGCCAAAAAAAAAAAATCTTAAAATATTCTAAGACTTATTTTTACGCTACAATTTATAAGGACATAATGATAAGGCACAACCTTACCTTGTGTTTATAAGGACATATTAAAACATGTGTGTTGGGATAAAGATCTGAAGGCCTCGCAGTACTTTGTGCTGATAACAAACCAGATATGTAACTATTTTTTTCTGTGAGAGTAGATAGAGCAAGCATATAAAATATCGGACCTGAAAGCTATAGCATATTTATAAATTGAGTAGTAAATTTCACTAATAACTACCAGATAACGTACCACTTCAAAAGCTAGCATACATAATGGTGACATTGGTTCTTCTTAATATTGGCCATTTTACTGTATCAGAAGTTTCTACTTTAGAAAATGCTTTTCAAAGTCTTTGGTGGTACCTAATCAAGCAACAGCCACATGGGGAATATATAGAAATATAAAAATATATAGAAATTTAAAAATACACAGTTATTTTACTTCTAAAGGGAGGGTGTGTTCCTTTTGAAAAAAAGAATATGAAAAAGACCCAATTATCTACACTCACTTTAAAATTTGAGCAAGTTTCATATTTTGATATTGCAGGTCATTTATTTTTTTTGAAGGAGATAGAAGCAATATTTGTTCAAATTTGGTTATTTTTAGCGTCTTCAAAAAATATCATTTTTTATCAAATATCATTCAGTTATTGTCTGAATCCTGATCAATATACATGCTAAAAGGTACAACTTTCTTAAGTTTTTCCATGAGTGTATATTAATACTACAGTAATACCTCTTTAATACAGATTTCAAGGGATCAGAAAAAAAATCTGCATTAAAGAATATCCATATTATGATAAGGACAATTTGGATTATAGATTGGAAGCACAAAGTATAAATACCAAATAAATAAATAGTATAACGTTTTGGTAACAGCATTGTATGCTCTCAGTCACCATCTTTTTGGTTACATAAGCAGATTGAAGAATCATGAAAATAAGTTTGTGCAATTTAATAAAGATGGTGCTACTTAGTTTATCATTCCATTATTTCATCTGGCAACACCATTATTTTGAAGCATCATCATAAGGCTTCCTTTTTCAGTAACTGTCATTTCTCTGAAGTGTAAACAACCTAGTTTCTGTTTGTTCCTAAAATGTAAACTTTTGTACCAAATAATGTGTTTTTGCAGGGAGTTTTACTGCATTACTTCAATATGAAGAAAAAAGCTACTGAGAGTCATCGTATTTTAGTGGAAGTTTATGGGTGACCATGCTCTAGCTGAACGAACGTGTCAGATGTGATTTGCACGGTTTAAAAGTGGGATTTTGATTTGTAAGACGAAGAAAGACCCAGAGGGCCACGAAAGTTTGAGGATGAAGAATTAGAGGCAAGGCTCCATGAAGATCGAACAAAAACGCAAAAGGAACTTGCAAAAACACTTGGAGTCACTCAACCAGCCATTTTTCATCACTTAAAATAAATGGGAATGATCTAGAGGGTAGGAAATAGGGTGCCGTATGAACTGAAGCCAAGAGACGTCAAACACCATTTTATCACCTGTAAACAACTGCTCCAACGTCAAAAAAAGAAAGGGGTTTTTGCATCAAATTGTAACTGGCAATGAAAAGTGGGTACATTACAATAATATAAAACGTCAGGCAACACATGGATACCCTGGCCATGCCTCATCATCAATGGCCAAGATTGAATATTCATGGCAGAAGATTATTCTGAGTATTTGGTAAGACCATCTAGGAGTCATGAGCTGCCACAACCAAAAGAAAGGATCACAGAGGAGGTCTACTGAAGACAATTGATGCGTTTGAGCCGAGAATTGCAAGAAAAACGGCTGCAATATGCAAATAGACACAACAAAGTTATTTTGCATCATGATAATGTTCGGCCACTGCGCCACACCCGTTAAAACATACATAGAAATGCTCAAATGAGAAGTCTTACCCCACCCGCCGTATACCTCAGACATTGCTTCTTCTGATTATTATCTTTTCTGATCAATGTAACATGGCCTTGCTGACCAGCACTTTTCTAATCTGTCAATTGCCAGAAATATGGGAAAAAGTTGTGGCTTGCGATGGACAATACTTGGAACATTTTCACAATAAAGCTTCAATTTAAAAAAAAAATTGCATGAATTTATTTATACACCTAATCCTTTTCTTTAGCTGATTCTCATTTAGTGAATTTTTAAGAGCCTTGTTTGTAAAAATAAATAAAATTTATTTCAATATGCATAACTGATAGAATCATTTTTATTTTTAAAAACTAACATTTCAATAATTAGATTGTTTGGGTAGGGGGGGGGGATTGTTGGGAATCTCTTATGGTTCAGACAATGAAGCAACAAATAACAAGTTTACTTACAGCTGAAGTGGTTTTAAAGAATTAGGCGATTTTACCTTTTATGAAAGTATTTTAAATTTATTATTTTCAAAGAGAGATAGAAAAGAACATTTAACAATTTACATTACAATTACTAATTTTGTAAACAAAACCAACACTCCTTTGTTCTAGTTTTTTTATATTACAGTGTTGTCAGTCTAAAAGTATTTCAAGATCATTGATTTACTATTCTTCTTTTTTTTCCAACATTCCCTCTTAAATCAGTGATCTTATCACATTCAACAGTTTCTTCACTAGACTTATGTTTTAAATGGTTGTCATAAGAAGGGATTTGAATTTGTCAAACTTTGGTCTGGCTAGAGGTTTTGTTAGGATGTCTGCAATTTGGTGTTCTGTTGGACAATATATCAGGTTAAACTTTTGAGCTTGATCTTTCACAAAATGATATTTGACATCAATATGTTTAGTTTTAGTGGTGAATTGGCCTGATTTTATAATTTTTATAGTGCTTTGGTTATCAACATAGAGATTTATATCAAAATTATCAGTAATTAATTCTTCTAATAGGGATCTTATGTATGACACTTCTTTGCATGCATCTGCTGCAGCCATGAACTCTGCTTCAGTGCTGGAAAGGGCAATTACAGGTTGCTTTCTGGAGCACCAACTTATAGGACCTCCACATAAGTAAACTACATATCCTGTGGTACTTTTTCTAGTTTTAATATCTCCAGCAAAGTCAGAATCACAATACACATTTAATTCAAATGGCATCTCTCCATCATATGATATGCCTAAATTGGTGGTGTGATTTAAATATCTTAGGGTTCTTTTGATGTTTATAATATCTTGAGTTGTAGGATCATGCATTGACCTGCTTTCAAAATTTGTGGGAAAGGTCATGTCTGGTCTAGTTTTGTTTGTCAAATATAAAAGGCTTCCAATTGCTTGTCTGTAGGGAAATTTGTTATCATTTGATATTTCTAAGTTTTTGTCTACTTCTTTTGCTACATCTGTAATGGGAGTGGGTACTGGTTTTGAGTTTTGCATATTATATCTTTCAAGAACTGATTTTGTATAATTTTCTTGTGAAAGTAAAATTTTATTTTTTTCCTCAAAACACAAATTTATTCTCAAAAAAGTTCTTGGATCATTGTTTATTTTAACTTGAAACTCTTGGGATAGTTTTTCTAAAATATTATTTAATTCTTCTTCATTATCTCCCATTAAGATTCCATTATCTACATATATTGCAAGGTACATATTTCCTTTGTTGGTTTTAAAAAGACATGGCTCTGATTTTAGTTGTATGAAATCTTGGGATTTGAGAAAGGTTTTTAATCTTTCATTCCATTTTAATGGGGCTTGTTTTAAACCATACAATGCCTTTCTTAACCTACATATATTCCCTTTATAACCTTCTGGCAATTGAACATATATTTCTTCATCCAAAAACCCATATAGAAAAGCTGTTTTTATGTCAAATGTTTTAAAAACAAACCTTCTCTTAGCCATTAGAGCAAAGTATATCCTTAAAGAGACAGTGCTTATAACTGGACTGAAAGTCTCATCATAATCAATGCCTGCTTCTTGTTCAAAGCCTCTTACAACTAGTCTTGCTTTGTAGCGACCATCTTCTTTCACTTTAAAGAGCCATTTAGAGGTCAGAATCTTCTTGTTTGACGCTTCATTTTCTTTTACCATTTCCCAAACTTCATTTTTGGCAAGAGACTCTTTTTCTTCTTTTATTGCCTTTTTCCATTTTTCTTGATTTGGACCAGATATAGCTTCAGAGTAAGTTAGAAGAGCTGATTCTGTTGCTCCATCCTGCTCTAAATAGAAGTCTTCATATCTTGATGGTGTTTGTAAACTACTTCTTGGTCTAAGATTATATTTTGAAGTACTTGGTTTTGTAGGGATATCTTCCTTGTCTTCAGAGACTTCTGGTAGACTTGGTTCTTCATTCAATTCTAGTTGATCTTCAGATTCTTCTTCTGGTTCGACAATAGGTATTTTTTCTTCTTTATTTATACATCCTTTATCTAAAAAAATTACATCTCTAGCAGTAAAGATTCGTTTGCTTTGTTCATCCCAAAGGCGATAACCATTTGGTGCATAACCTATAAAGGTATATTTTTTACTTCTGTCTTCCAATTTCTTTATGTGTTTTAGGGTTTTGACATAAGCTTCACAACCAAAAAGTTGTAAGTTTGACAAATTTGGTCTTTTGTTGAACCAAAGTTCTGCAGGGGTTTTCTCTAATTCTTGAGTAGGGCTTCGGTTCAGCAAATAGGCTGAAACCCTTACAGCTTCTCCCCACATGTATTTTTCTATACCAGAATCAATCAAAAGAGCTCTAGTTTTCTCCATCAGGGTTCTATTTAATCATTCGGCTTTGCCGATTAGCTGAGGTGAGTGAGGTATGGTGAGATCCATAATGATTCCTTTAGCTTTGCACCAGGATTTTATATCTTCATTTACATTTTCCCCGCCATTGTCACATCTTATTTTTGAAACTTTTAGATTCATTTGGTTTTCTGCTTCTGTAATAAATTCTTTTAGATATCCTTTTACTTCATATTTATTTTGTAACAAATACACATGACAAAAATGTGTGTAGTCATCAAGAAATGTTAGAAAATAGTTTTTGTTCATGGGTAGTGGGATCTAAAGGTCCACATACATCTGTATGGATTATTTCTAAAGGCCTTTTTGATTTTGTTCTAATGGAATTGAATGGCTTTCTTACCTGTTTAGCTTTAATGCATGTTTCACAAATTTCATCTTGACTTATTTTTTCTATGTTTATTCCATTTACCATTGATTTTAATTGTTTTAAGCTTGAAAAACTTATGTGACCCATTTTTCTGTGCCATTTTAGCATTTCTTCATTTTGGGTAGCTGTTAGGTGAGATTCTTTAATTTCGGGGTTTTCTGTTTCTATATTTATTGTATAGAGTCCATTTTCCTGTTTTTCTCCTTCTAAAACTTTTTTTCCATTTTTTACGACAAATACCTTTTCATCTTCAAAGACGACTTTGCCTTTATTTCTGGTAATGGCACTTACCGATAGTAAATTATTTGTCAAGTTTGGTACAAACATCACCTCCTTGAGATCACATTTTTTCCCTTGAATTTTTCCGACTGATTTTGCTATTAGAGTTTCTTCCTTTTTTGCTATTGATATTTTTGAGTTGCAATCTACTTCATCTAGTAAAAACTTTTTACTATTTAAAATATGGCTTGTTGAGCCACTGTCTACAATGAATTCTAGCAATTCCTCATTTTTACATTTTAAAGTCTCTCCTGCAAAAAAGGACAATTTTTCTTCATTTTTGTTTCTGAAAAAGCAATCCTTTTCTTTATGATTTGTCTTTTTACAAATTCGGCAAGGAATATTTTCCTGGAATTTATTTTGAGATTTCTTAAAGAAGCATTGGTCTTGAGTATGATTTGTCTTTTTACAGATGGTACACCATTTTTTATTTAGTCTACAATATTTTGCTAAGTGCCCGCTCTTTTTGCAGTTAAAGCACTGCTTTACTTTAGTAGCACTCATGGCTATTCCCTCTTCAGGCTTTACTTTTTGTTTAGTTTCTTCAAGTGATAGTCTTGATATTAAGTTTGTTAACGTTTTCTCACTCTTTGGTGTAGAGTCCCATGCTGTGCTGAAATAATTAAAGTAGTCTGGCAAAATGCTCAATAATGATGAGGCTGAAGTGGGGATATAAAACTCAATTTATTGGTAGGTTGCAGTACATTGTCCTGGTGGGCTATGGTCACCATGGCCCGTCCCAGGGCTGGGCTTGTGGTCCGGTTCTGGAGGGTTGTTGAGGTCCGATTCTCTGCGGTATAGCCGTTGGGAGGGTTAGATCTGGTACAAGACATCTTTCGTTCGCCGGGCAAGGATAAAAATAAAAAAAAATAAATAAAATAAATAGCACGAAGGTCAAACGATAACTGGCACGTTGTATTTGTAAGCATTCCGCGAAAACGGCGGTCCGTGGACAAAATACAACTTGTACCTGTTATCTCTGTGGTGCCGTTTCTCTGATAAATAATAAAATAAACAAAATTTAAGATAATTTTGTAACGGTCACGTGTATTTCCGGTCGGTTGCTTGTTGACACACAACACCACCCCCCCCCCTCTTATCTTAGACTCGGTCCCTCGAGTCGCCGTTATCTCTCTAAAAATTCCTTAAGTGTCGACACGTGTGCTAATGTGCTCTGGCTCCTACTATTTTCGTTGCGTCCGTCCTGTGGTCGTAACCTATATGTCGTTTCCTTGATTCTATCCGTTATTACGTACGGTCCTACGTATTTTGGTAGAAATTTCTCAGTTTTCCCTGGTTTCCTGCGAGACGACTCCAGTAGTACCAGGTCGCCCACTTCAAACTTCCGGAAGCGGTCACGGTTCGCAAGGTCATACTGACACTTCGTCATCATTGTCTGGTCTCGGTAGTTTTCGTCGGCAATTTTCTTTAATCTCTCGTTTTCTAAAATGCGGTTGGTCACGTATTCGTCGTAAGTTTTTACTGGCTCGTCGACGGTTGGTAGTCCTACGTCTAGGGACGTCCTCGGTTCTACGCCAAATATCAACTTATGCGGTGTCACCTCTGTCGACGACTGAATGGACAAGTTATACGCAAAAGTCGCCGTTTTTACGAATCTCGGCCATTCGGCGTGATCGTCCTCGAGATAAACTCTGATGCCGTTTTTTATGATGCCGTTGAGTTTTTCGCATAAGCCGTTTGTTTGCGGGTGTGCCGCGGAAGCCATAATATGTTTAATCCCGTACAACCGTGTAAAGTCTCTAAAAGTACTCGAATCAAAAGATTTGCCTTGATCGGATATTATGCATTTCGGAGTACCAAAAACGTAGAGCAGATTGTCTGAGAGTGCGTTGCATGTGGTTTCCGCCTTTGTATCTTTTACCGGGATTGCGAGTGCGTATTTACTAAAATGGTCTACGATCGTTAGAATGTGTTCGTAGCCTTCTACCGATTTTTTGAAAGGACCTTGGTGGTCTATTCCCACTCGTTCCCAGATGTCGGTTGCTGGTGGTAACGGTTCTAGCGGGGCTGCGGGTTTGAACCTCTGTGGTTTGAAGGCCTGGCACACTTTGCACGACCGAATGTATTTCCGCACGTCTTCTTCCAGACCTTTCCAGTAGAATCGTTGCTTAATACGGTGGACCGTCTTCGCTACCCCCATGTGTCCTGCCTCGGGTATATCGTGCGCTGTTTTCATTATTTCGGATACGCTTTGCTTTGGTGCTACGACCAACCATTGGTTACCTTGTGTTGCATGGTTCTTTTTATAAAGGATCCCGTTTATTTTTTTATATTCGTCCCGTGTTTTAGCGTCTGGTAGTTTCCCGGTAATATCGCGGCAAAACGTGTCTTCCTTTTGACCGTTTTCGTCGATCCGTACTGTGCATGCCGTTAAATCGTTGAAGTTGTCTTCGACGTTCGTATCGTTTTTGTGGAACGGGTTGCGTGAGAGTGCGTCCGGTGCAACGTTCTTCCTCCCTGCGCGGTGGACTATTTCAAAGTCGTGCTCCATGAGTTTTAACCCCCATCTAGTAAGTCTTGAGCACGGGTCACGTACATTCGCTAGCCACGTTAACGCGCTATGGTCGGTTACGACTCTGAATTCTCTCCCGAAGATGTACGGCCGTAACTTTTGTAGAGCCCAGACTATTGCTAAAAACTAGTTCTGAGATACCGTATTTACTCTCGTGTTTCGATGTCGTTCTCGACAAGTAGTGGATAGGGTGTAAAAAACTGTCATTGTCCGGTTGCATTAGCACCGCGCCTAATCCCACGATTGATGCGTCCGTGTGTATTTCTATTCTAGCGTCTGGGTTGAAATGTGCTAGAATTGGCTCCTCAGTCAATTTTTTTTTTAAGGTTTCGAAAGCTTCTATTTCGGCCGGACCTATCACGAATCTCTTATCTTTTTCCGTTAAACACGTCAGCGGTTTGCTTATCTTTGAAAAGTTTTTTATGAAACGGCGATAATAGCCGCAAAGTCCCAGAAACGAACGAACTTGCTTGACATTTTTCGGAATCGGAAATTCCTTAACCGCCTCGATCTTATCAGTAGCCGGTTCTTCGCCGTTTTCGGATACCACGTGTCCCAAAATTGGTAACTTTTGGTAGGCGAATCTACATTTTGATGGATTTAGGGATAAGCCTGCCCCGCGGAAACATTCTAGAACATTTTTTAACCGCTCGTTGTGTTCACGTATGTCTCTTCCGTACACAATGACGTCATCTAGATAAACCATACACTCGGACCATTTCAATTCAGCTAACAGTGTATCCATGATTCTTTCGAAATGACCCGGTGCCCCGGTTAAACCAAAGGGTAACACTTGAAACTCGTACAACCCGTTACCTGTCGTGAACGCTATAATTGGCTTGCTTGTTTCGTCCAGTGGACACTGCCAATAACCGCTAACAAAATCCGTGTGAGAGAAATACTTCATTCCTGCTAAACGGTCCAGGCAGTCGGTGATATCCGGTATTGGATATGAGAATTTTTCGGTTACGTTGTTAACTTTTCTATAGTCCACACAAAATCTATAGGATCCGTCTGATTTTTTAACCAAAACGACCGGGCTCGCCCATGGAGATGTTGATTTCCTAATAACTCCTTTTTCACACATTTCTTTAACCTGTTCCTCTATAATGTCACGTTCCTTAGGACTGCGGCGATAGGCTTTTTGTCGAATTGGTTCCGTGTTCGCTTTAAGTTTAATGTGGTACGGTTCGATATCTGCCGCCTTATTCCACTCTTCTGAGAAAAGTTCCCGATACCTGTACAATACGTCCAGTACGTCGATTTTTTCGCTGTCTGATAGCTCCGGGTTTATATCGAACTTCTGTGGTTCGTATTTGCACGTGGCCGTCGTACTGTATCCCACCTGTTCACTTAGGAAAGAAACATTCGCTATTTCCCCGCCGGATCGTAACAAGCACGAGTTTGCTACCAACCGCACCAGCTCGTTCCTAGTATTTATGACATCAATGAATATCTCGGATACCGTTTCGGAAACGTGTACTGATGGTATTAGTAGCCCCGTTCTTCTTATGCAGTCGGGGTGGGGTTCTAAAATGCCCGCCATTACTGTTGGCCCTTTTAACTTAACCCTCGTTTTACAACGTGGTGCAATTTCAAGGTCGTTTAGTATGCAGTACTTTTGTTTGGGGTTTTTCGATCGTTCGTAATTGTGCCTAACCTCTCGAGTTCCCGTTCTTCGTTTAGTTCTACCACGTGGTCGTCCGTGCCTATTTTTGGCCTATACAATTCTACCGATTCGTCTCTAAACATAATTTTGCAATGATAGTTTGTTAGAATATCGACGCCGAAAATAATCTTTTCCCCGTTTCCTGGAATTATGGTGAACCTGCCACATATGTCGAAACCATCAATGTTGACCTCCAAGTATGTGCACGTGTTCGAGACTACTGACCCACTTATTCCCCGTATAAGTAATTTTGAAGGCATTCTAGCACATCCTAGTGCGTTGGGTATTCCTTCGTCTATGCAGCTAACATTTGCCCCTGAATCGAAAATCAGTTTGCCCACATGTGTCTCATTGATGTGCGTGATTAAACAGAAATTTGTCATACCTGTCCAACGGAATTTTTCCATTGCTCTACCCCCTATTTATAAAGTGGATTTTTCTAGTGGTACCTTATTTAATGTCTGTTTCTCGTTAACCCCCGGTTGTCCTTTTACCCTGAAGATTATGCGATTGGTGTTAAAAGTAACCTCGGAAAATACACGTGGTACGCTCTCTACACTGTTTGAAACTTCCACCACAGGATTAGAGGCAAAGTTGTACTTACCACGTGGCCTCCTTTTCGGGCAATCCCAGTGTTTGTGCCCCGTCTGGTAACAGGTGAAGCATCTTGGCGTCCCGTCCGGCAGCATAAACCTTCTTGCTTTCTCCGTGGGCGCTTCGGTCCTTGGATTTCGTCCTTGTTTTTGTTCCCACTCTTCCGCCGTCCTCGTAGTTGTTTCCAAAATCGTCGTTGTACCTGCCTCCTTCCGTTCCTTGTTCCATTTATCCGCCTCGTCGAGGAATTTCGCCGCCTGTAGGAAGTCGGCCTCTTCTGGGTTCCGCGTGGTACTCCATGAGGCTGCCAGTAGTAGGCAGTCTTTTGGAGCCAATGCCCACAATGCCTCCTTGTTTGAATCAAACGGCCAAAACTCACCTGCCGTCGCGTGGGCCGTAATCAGGTTCATCAAGTATCTCCCCGTATCTTCCGTGGACTGGGGCCATCTCGTTTTCTTTAATTTGTTACCCCTACTACGTGCCCGGCCGTCGTTCCTTGGGTAGCAAAGTTTCAGTGCTTCCAAGACGTCTTGAAGTGCGGCTTAAGGGTCAAACCTGCACTTGATAAATTCGCTGCCGTCAAGTGGAAGCCGCCATACTAGGGCCTTTGTCCAGTCTCCCTTCGGTACCTTGCTCGCCGTCAGCCACGTCTTGAATTCCTCCACGTGGTCCTAGATGTCTTCCTCCTCCGGGTTGAAACACGGCGTCTCTCCGTAGCCGATATTTATGTTCGCTGCTTGAGGTGCTGGGCCGACACTGCTCTCCACCATGTGATGAGGCTGAAGTGGGGATATAAAACTCAATTTATTGGTAGGTTGCAGTACATTGTCCTGGTGGGCTATGGTCAACATGGCCCGTCCCAGGGCTGGGCTTGTGGTCCGGTTCTGGAGGGTTGTTGAGGTCCGATTCTCTGCGGTATAGCCGTTGGGAGGGTTAGATCTGGTACAAGACATCTTTCGTTCGCCGGGCAAGGATAAAAAGAAAAAAAATAAATAAATAAATAGCACGAAGGTCAAACGATAACTGGCACGTTGTATTTGTAAGCATTCCGCGAAAACGGCGGTCAGTGGTCAAAATACAACTTGTACCTGTTATCTCTGTGGTGCCGTTTCTCTGATAAATAATAAAATAAACAAAATTTAAGATAATTTTGTAACGGTCACGTGTATTTCCGGTCGGTTGCTTGTTGACACACAACAATATTTTAGAAATTACAAAGCTTTCCTCAATTTCTTGTTTTACATTATTTAGTTTGAATACTAAATTTTGCATTCTGCTTATATTTGTTGCCATATCTGTATTTTTGTCAAATTTGAATCCATGAAATTCTTTTAGTAATTTGCATTTTAATTGCTCATCTTCTCTTTGATAAATGGCTACTAGTTTTTCATACATTTCTTTTGAAGTTTTGCAATTTAGAATATGTGTTAAAACATTCTTTTCAATGGTTAACATTATGTATTTTTGTGCTTTGGCGTCTTTTAGGCTCCATTTATCTTTTCCAGTTTCATCTTTCAAGTCTTCAAACAACGATTTTCCATTTACAATATCTAGAAGGCCATTTGCTTTGAAAATAATTGTTATCTGAAAATTCCATAAATCAAAATTTTCAGGATTTTTAAGCCTCACAATATTTGCGATATCTTCGCTGACAGCCATTTTTGTTTTTATTTATATTTTATATATATATTTTACCGCGATTCAAAAAGAACCACGCTCTGCTACCATGTTGGGAATCTCTTATGGTTCAGACAATGAAACAACAAATAACAAGTTTACTTACAGCTGAAGTTGTTTTAAAGAATTAGGCGATTTTACCTTTCATGAAAGTATTTTAAATTTATTATTTTCAAAGAGAGATAGAGAAGAACATTTAACAATTTACATTACAATTACTAATTTTGTAAACAAAACCAACACTCCTTTGCTCTAGTTTTTTTATATTACAGTGTTGTCAGTCTAAAAGTATTTCAAGATCATTGATTTACTATTCTTCTTTTTTTTCCAACATTCCCTCTTAAATCAGTGATCTTATCACATTCAACAGTTTCTTCACTAGACTTATGTTTTAAATGGTTGTCATAAGAAGGGATTTGAATTTGTCAAACTTTGGTCTGGCTAGAGGTTTTGTTAGGATGTCTGCAATTTGGTGTTCTGTTGGACAATATATCAGGTTAAACTTTTGAGCTTGATCTTTCACAAAATGATATTTGACATCAATATGTTTAGTTTTAGTGGTGAATTGGCCTGATTTTATAATTTTTATAGTGCTTTGGTTATCAACATAGAGATTTATATCAAAATTATCAGTAATTAATTCTTCTAATAGGGATCTTATGTATGACACTTCTTTGCATGCATCTGCTGCAGCCATGAACTCTGCTTCAGTGCTGGAAAGGGCAATTACAGGTTGCTTTCTGGAGCACCAACTTATAGGACCTCCACATAAGTAAACTACATATCCTGTGGTACTTTTTCTAGTTTTAATATCTCCAGCAAAGTCAGAATCACAATACACATTTAATTCAAATGGCATCTCTCCATCATATGATATGCCTAAATTGGTGGTGTGATTTAAATATCTTAGGGTTCTTTTGATGTTTATAATATCTTGAGTTGTAGGATCATGCATTGACCTGCTTTCAAAATTTGTGGGAAAGGTCATGTCTGGTCTAGTTTTGTTTGTCAAATATAAAAGGCTTCCAATTGCTTGTCTGTAGGGAAATTTGTTATCATTTGATATTTCTAAGTTTTTGTCTACTTCTTTTGCTACATCTGTAATGGGAGTGGGTACTGGTTTTGAGTTTTGCATATTATATCTTTCAAGAACTGATTTTGCATAATTTTCTTGTGAAAGTAAAATTCGGGCAATCCCAGTGTTTGTGCCCCATCTGGTAACAGGTGAAGCATCTTGGCGTCCCGTCCGGCAGTATAAACCTTCTTGCTTTCTCCGTGGGCGCTTCGGTCCTTGGATTTCGTCCTTGTTTTTGTTCCCACTCTTCCGCCGTCCTCGTAGTTGTTTCCAAAATCGTCGTTGTACCTGCCTCCTTCCGTTCCTTGTTCCATTTATCCGCCTCGTCGAGGAATTTAGCAGCCTGTAGGAAGTCGGCCTCTTCTGGGTTCCGCGTGGTACTCCATGAGGCTGCCAGTAGTAGGCAGTCTTTTGGAGCCAATGCCCACAATGCCTCCTTGTTTGAATCAAACGGCGAAAACTCACCTGCCGTCGCGTGGGCCGTAATCAGGTTCATCAAGTATCTCCCCGTATCTTCCGTGGACTGGGGCCGTCTCGTTTTCTTTAATTCGTTACCCCTACTACGTGCCCGGCCGTCGTTCCTTGGGTAGCAAAGTTTCAGTGCTTCCAAGACGTCTTCAAGTGCGGCTTAAGTGTCAAACCTGCACTTGATAAATTCGCTGCCGTCAAGTGGAAGCCGCCGTACTAGGGCCTTTGTCCAGTCTCCCTTCGGTACCTTGCTCGCCGTCAGCCACGTCTTGAATTCCTCCACGTGGTCCTAGATGTCTTCCTCCTCCGGGTTGAAACACGGCGTCTCTCCGTAGCCGATATTTATGTTCGCTGCTTGAGGTGCTGGGCCGACACTGCTCTCCACCATGTGATGAGGCTGAAGTGGGGATATAAAACTCAATTTATTGGTAGGTTGCAGTACATTGTCCTGGTGGGCTATGGTCACCATGGCCCGTCCCAGGGCTGGGCTTGTGGTCCGGTTCTGGAGGGTTGTTGAGGTCCGATTCTCTGCGGTATAGCCGTTGGGAGGGTTAGATCTGGTACAAGACATCTTTCGTTCGCCGGGCAAGGATAAAAAGAAAAAAAATAAATAAATAAATAGCACGAAAGTCAAACGATAACTGGCACGTTGTATTTGTAAGCATTCCGCACGTTGTATTTGTAAGCATTCCGCGAAAACGGCGGTCCGTGGTCAAAATACAACTTGTACCTGTTATCTCTGTGGTGCCGTTTCTCTGATAAATAATAAAATAAACAAAATTTAAGATAATTTTGTAACGGTCACGTGTATTTCCGGTCGGTTGCTTGTTGACACACAACAATATTTTAGAAATTACAAAGCTTTCCTCAATTTCTTGTTTTACATTATTTAGTTTGAATACTAAATTTTGCATTCTGCTTATATTTGTTGCCATATCTGTATTTTTGTCAAATTTGAATCCATGAAATTCTTTTAGTAATTTGCATTTTAATTGCTCATCTTCTCTTTGATAAATGGCTACTAGTTTTTCATACATTTCTTTTGAAGTTTTGCAATTTAGAATATGTGTTAAAACATTCTTTTCAATGGTTAACATTATGTATTTTTGTGCTTTGGCGTCTTTTAGGCTCCATTTATCTTTTCCAGTTTCATCTTTCAAGTCTTCAAACAACGATTTTCCATTTACAATATCTAGAAGGCCATTTTCTTTGAAAATAATTGTTATCTGAAAATTCCATAAATAAAAATTTTCAGGATTTTTAAGCCTCACAATATTTGCGATATCTTCGCTGACAGCCATTTTTGTTTTTATTTATATTTTATATATATATTTTACCGCGATTCAAAAAGAACCACGCTCTGCTACCATGTTGGGAATCTCTTATGGTTCAGACAATGAAACAACAAATAACAAGTTTACTTACAGCTGAAGTTGTTTTAAAGAATTAGGCGATTTTACCTTTTATGAAAGTATTTTAAATTTATTATTTTCAAAGAGAGATAGAGAAGAACATTTAACAATTTACATTACAATTACTAATTTTGTAAACAAAACCAACACTCCTTTGTTCTAGTTTTTTTATATTACAGTGTTGTCAGTCTAAAAGTATTTCAAGATCATTGATTTACTATTCTTCTTTTTTTTTCAACAGGGGATTATAAAAATGATTTACTTCAACCTTTTTCAAATACTTTATTCCAACATTTCACCTGCTGTCATATATATTAAGAAATTATATTTTTATGAAGCTTATTTGATGCCAAGTTTTGAATGGCCTGATATTTAAAACACGTAGAGCATGCAGCGCATTGATAATCAAACTTGGGATTAAAATATAGAAAGAGGTTGAAGTAAATCATTTTTAACTATATTATAGAGCCAACCTGCAAAATAGTGTTTTCCATATTGTTGTGTGTCAACAAGTAGCCAACCGATGGTACACGTGATCAGTAAAATTATTTTTAATTTTTGTTCATTTTTTTAATCAGAGAAACGGTACCACAGAGATGACAGGTATAAATTGTATTTGACCATTGACCACCGTTTCACAGCAATGTGTTAAATACAAAGTGTGAGTAATAAAATAATCTTTGTCCTGTTTGGATCTTGACCAGGCGATTGAGAAATGTCTAGCCACAGCTCAAACCCCTCCTACAACAGGCCCAGTGAGAACCTGAACTTAACAACCTTCCTGAATCGGCCCACAAGCCCACTGCATCATATAAACCAACTGAGCAATATATCCCCGCCCTTGTCTCATCAATATATGATATTGTAAAACACCAATTTTTGCCTTGAAAGAATATACCCTAACTTATCATCATGTTATCATCAGAATGAGGCTCTGATGAGAGACCTGGTTTGCCGTGTTTTTTGGGCAGTCTTTCATGGGAGACTCTACTGTACTGTAATTTTGAATGAGAGAATAACATCTGTAGCTATATATATTAATTTATATGATGATTAATAAAATTTTTCGTATTATAATTAAAAAATAATACAGATTATTCCAATCATTTTGATAATTTTCCTTTTTTTTTTTTATAAAATTATTTTTTATTTTTTGAAATCCAAAAAAAAATATATAAACAAATAGCTAATTATACAAATTAAAAGAGCTAAATAATTATATTATATATGCCGTTTTGAGAATTTGAAACTATGATAGACGCGTATGATTCTTTTTTAAAAATAAACAATTTCTACTGCCCTTACTACAATGGAAAAATTAATGGGAGGGCCCCTGGCTCATCAGTGGTGAACCCTCCCAGCAGTTTCGCCAGTTTAATTTACCATACCGCTGTTATACTGCATTATTCGGTCTTCCTTTTATAGTGATACTGATTCTAGACTTTTTGAATGGGTATTTTAGATGAACTATGGATATAAGCTTTGAGGGCAGCAGAATTACATACATTTATAAATATATGGTGAATAATAATGGGGGATAATAATAAATAAAGGTAGATTAAACTGGTGAAAGCTCTGGGAGGATTCCCCACTGATGAGGCAGGCCCTCCCAATAATTTTTCCATTGCAGTAAGGGCAGTAGAAATTGCTTATTTAAAAAAAAGAATCATATGCGTCTATCATAGTTTTGAAACACAATGTAATAAGACCAAATCCAAATAAATAAATAGTGTGTGATGTTTCAGTAACAGCTTTGTTAATATCATCAGACAAAAGTACTGAATGAGAAATTTTACCACAAGCATGTTTTAAATAGTTACTGTTATCAAGTGTGTAAACAAGATAGCAGATACAAGGTGTGTCCAATAAATAATGAGACTGGTCAAAAATAAAGAAAAAATAGAATGATTGAAGATACTTTTATTAGTATTTTTCAAAATAGTCCCCTCCCGCATCTATACATAATTTCCATCTCTACTCCCATGATTTAAAATATTTAGAAAAGGCATCTTTCGGGATGTTCTTCAAGACCTTTTTCGAATCCGCTATGATGGACTCTCTAGTGTCAAATCTCCTTCCTTTTAGAGCCATTTTGAGTTTTGGAAAGAAAAATAAATCATTTGGAGCTAGGTCTGAGGAATAGGGAGGTTGTTGGAGTATTTGGATGCCGTGTTTAGCCAAATAAGTCAATACAGATGTAGCGTGTGTGGTGGTGCATTATCATGATGGATAATCCAATTTTTGGAAATCCACATTTCACTTCTTTTCAGATGAATTGATTCACGTACACGTCTCATAATGTTTAAATAAGACTCCTTATTGATTGTTTGACCTTCCTCTAGATATTCATAATGCACAATTCCCTTTATGTCTAAGAACGTGACCAATAAGACTGTTTTTTGACTTGCAAAGTCGGGATTTCTTCGTTCTTGGTTCATCTTTTCCTTTCCACTCCATGGATTGGCGTTTTGTTTCCGGGTCATACCCGTAAACCCATGTCTTGTCTCCAGTTATTACTTTTTCCTTCCAATTAGGGTTTTCTTCCACCATTTCAAGCATTTTTTGGCAACTTCAACGCAATTCTCCTTTTGTTGGATTATGATCATTTTAAGGACAAATTTTGATGGTGTCTTCTTTACCTGCAAGTATTCTTTAATTATCGATCCAACAAATGATATTGATATCCCTGTTTCTTCCTCAATGTCCCGTAACTCTATTCGTGGATTTTCTTTTATCAAATTTGAAATTTTGCTCACCTATTCAGGGTTCCTGTGCAGATGCTTCTCATCTTTCACCGATTCCATTCCATTTTTAAATCATGAAAACCATCTAAATGTGGTGGGCTTATTTCATTTTCATTTCCAAATGCCAATTTCAACAAATCTAAGGTTTCTGAAGCCGATTTCCCAATTTTGTAGCAAAATTTAATACAAATTTGTTGTTAGAATTTTCTATCTGTTCTACCGCGTTAGGGTAAAGGTTCGAGCTGCAGTGAGAACTATAAATTAATAACTTATTTTAATAAGTGTCCAAAAATTACATACAATTATAAGAAGCAGATGGAGTACAGTTTTTACTCCACCAGCGCCTAGAGTATTATATAATGGAAGGAACCGCCGTAGGTTGTAGAGACGCGCGGTAAACAACCCGCGACATCAGGCGGTGTTCGAAAAGTGCGCGCGCAGGCCGGCTGGCCAGCCGCCGTCCCAGGCCAGTGTCGCCCGCTGGCATCCTCTTATCTCATGCCCCCCCTGGAGATTGGGACTTGGGACCGATCCAACGTAGTTGCTATAACGCGGGTTCGGTTCTCGGGTTCGAGGGGATAAGGTCTGCTGATGTTGAGCTGAGTTGGGTGGGGTGGTGTACGGTGGAGGCACGAAAGATCGTAAGAATCTGCAATTACGGCGAAGAAGGCGTCCGGCGTCGGTCCGGATGAGGTAGCTGCGACCGCGTGGAAGTTGTTCGAGAACCTCAGCAAGGAGGGTCCAATGTTTTGTGCGGTGATCCTGGACAAGGACTATTGCTCCCACTTCCAAATGTGAGAGTGGCTTGGCGTTGCGATTGTATCGCTTGAGGGCTTTCTGCCTTAAATTCTGGGCTCGTTGATCGCATTCTGAAATCCTTGTTCTCCATTCCTTGGCAAACTGACTACGGTGAAGCGGTAGCTTGGTACGTGTCGGGGCACCAAACACAATCTGCGCTGGACTTCGTCCCTCTGCTTTGGGCGTGTTTCGGAACTCCATCAAACTTTCTAAAAATGTGTCGGACTTGAGATTCCCATTGGTGGTGGTCTTGCTGATTAGGTACTTTATCGCTTTTACGGCCGCTTCGGCAAGTCCATTTGATTGAGGAAAGTGTGGAGATGAGGTGGAGTGCTCGATGTTCCAACGCTTTGTCCAACTCCGAAACTCTTGAGAGGAGAATTGGGGACCATTGTCGGATGTGAGTATCTCTGGGATGCCGTAATCTGCCATCCACTTTTGAAGGTGACGGATGACCGTGGTGGACGTGGGGGCTCTGCCACATTGCGTCACGTTGATCCAACCTGAAAAGCGGTCGACCATAACAAGATATTGGTATCCAGCGTGCGAAAAATGGTCGCAGGAAACATGTTGAAATGGGTAGCTAGGCGGCGGGTCGGAATAGAGTGGTTCTTTCTGTTGCGAGGGTAGATAGGCTGAACACTCGGCACACGTTTTTACTACGTTCCGGATGTCATTAGTGATGCTCGGCCAAAAGACAGATTGGCCAGCGCGTCGAAGAGTCCGGTCTTTGCCTTGATGCGAAGCATGGAGTATTTTTAGCACTTCTGAGCGTAATGGTGTTGGGATGAGTAGGCGAGCGCCTAAGAAAACGAGTTCTTCGCGTACGCTTAGTTGGTGCAATACTCTCCAGTAGGGGCGAAGATCTTCGTCGAGGTCTTTACGTTGAATCTTTTGAGGGATGATATTGTGTATATGTTTGTACTCTCCATCATGCTCTGCGGCTGCTCTGATTTGTCGTATTAACGAATCCTCCATTACCCTGGATCCGTCGACCGGGTCTACTACTGCAGCGGCAATGAGAGGTGCGGGATCAGAATCAGGATGATCATCGGTATCGTAAACGTCAGGAAATGGGGATGGGTGGCGAGAGAGCACGTCGACAACGGTATGTTTCTTTCCCGGACGCCAAACTGCCGTAATGAGGTACGGAGTCAGCTTTTCCTTTAGCCGGAGGAGCCTTGGGTTTTCTATCTCGTCCAGAGTTTTGGAGTTCAGTATGGGAATAAGGGGACGGTGGTCGACTATAAGTTCGAAATGAGATCCCATAAGAAATAACTTGCATTTCTTGGCTGCCCACACGACAGCTAATAACTCAATTTCCGTGGCGCTATACCGGGACTCTGCAGGAGTCACATTGCGGGATCCTACCTGGAGAAGTCTCCATTGACTATCAAGTTGTTGTTGATAAAGGGCATATCCTAGTCCCTGGGTCTGTGCTGCGTCCGTTTCTAGGCGGAGGGGTTGTCCTGGGGAGAACTGTGCTAGGATGCGTGAGCTGCAGAGTTCTTGAATGACTGCGTCAAAAACTCGCTGGTGGGGGTTCTCCCAAACGAAGGCGGCTTTGGCTGACAAAAGTGATCGGATTAGCGCGGATAGTTCGGTTAGATGATGGGAAAAGGCCTCAAACTGTTGAACAAGGCCGTTAAAGGAACGCACGTCGGTCTTGTTGGTTGGTATCGGGAAATTCTTTAGAGCGGAGTACAAATGTGGAGAAGGTGTGTAACCGGAAGAATTTATACGGAAGCCGCACCAGTCGACTTCTGGCTGAGCGAATACGAACTTCTTCTGGTTGAGGGTGATTCCATGTTCCTGACACCGGGAAATGACCTG
Organism: Cordylochernes scorpioides; assembly: GCA_030710605.1. NCBI lineage: Eukaryota > Metazoa > Arthropoda > Arachnida > Pseudoscorpiones > Chernetidae > Cordylochernes > Cordylochernes scorpioides. The sequence goes on along the minus strand of CP092886.1, from coordinate 88,858,857 downwards.
TCGAACACGTTGGACGTGTGTTTTGTAGTCTGAATCGAAGATAATGATGTCCTCTACCACTTTTTCTACGTTCTGTATTCCAAATAGGGCTTCGTCTCCACGACGGTTGTGCTCGTCTCCGGCGGAACACAATCCCATCACGTTGCGACAATAGCGGTAACTTCCCCATGGTGTTATGAAGGTGGTTAGTTTTTTACTCTTTTCATCGAGGGGGACTTGCCAATAACCGTGACGGGCATCTAGCGTGCTGAAAAACTGCATGCCTGGTGGGATGCGAGCAACAACCTCGCGGGGTACCCTGACTGGATAGGCGGGTCGTCGGACGTATTTGTTCAGTCCGGTGAGGTCCACGGTTACGCGCGGTTCTGATGAGCCTTTTTTCAGGACGACTACCATAGGATGGCACCAATAGATGGCTTCGCCGACGGGTACCTGTTCGATTATCCCTTTCGCCAACATGGTATCGAGTTGAGTTTTGACGGGGTCTCTCCAGTGAAAGGGAACGTTGTATGCCCGGTAGCGTTTGCAAGGAACGGCATCTTTAACTAGTTCGATAGACATGGGGGGTCCATGCATGGGTTTTAACACTGTGTCGTCGAACGCTCTAGCATAATGGGTAAGGATAGACTGCTTATCGATCTCATTGGCTCTCACCGGGGTCGGCGGGAGCGTTAGAACTTGTCCGTTGGTTATGGCATTGACGATCATTGAATGGGGCCAGTTATCCGGCAGAAGTCCTAAGGCTTTGCATCCGCTCTTGCTCAAGAGAGGGGCGTTCAGGTGCTTGCAGACTCCAACGGTAGTGCTGTATGTTTTCCCGTTGAGATGCAGTGCCGCGACGAACGATCCACAAGGACTTAAGCTGATGCCGTTGGCTCCTACGCAAGGGACGTTCTTCGGGTTGAGTGCTGATCGGGTCTGCTCATCCAGTAACAGGAATTCTGATTCTGGGATTAGATCCAGATCTGACCCCGGGTCCGCCAGCCAACGGATTTGGTGTAACTTATGGTTGATATCGGTCGGAATGGTTATGAGTTCGTTGCGTACTCCAGCTGCAACAACTGTGTTTGAGGGTCCTGGTTGGGACTGATTGTTTCTGGTTGCGGGTGGCGGGATATTAGGTTTGGTTGTGGGTTTCCATTTCAGTTGTCGGCAAACCCTTCCGTAATGCCCGGTGATGCCGCATTTGTTACACTCTATGTCTTTTTCTGGGCACTGGTCACGGCGGTGTCTTGGGTTAGCCCCACAACCGGAGCAGGGGTCGTTAGGATCATAGGGTTTTTGAAAGAAACGGTTGGCCTTAGGTGAGGTTTCAGACGAGCTGGCTTGTTGATGCTTGTAGGTTGATGGTGCACGTCTGGTTGCAATGAAGGCTTCGGGGGAGGTGGTTGGGGAGGCTGAAAGAGTCGCGCCCACGGCGGTAGCACTCTCATGTGCGATGCAAATTGAGAGGACTCTGTCCAGGGAGAGGTCGGAATTGTACTGCTCCGCCAGTACTTTTCGTAGAGGTCTTTATCAAACAGGCCACATATTAACCTGTCACGGATACGGAGTTGCTGTTGATAACCAGCAAGGGCAAACGTTTTCCCACAAGCTCTTTTTGTGCATATTGTAATACACGGGTCGCCGCATGTGCTGCACTTAAAATCCAGCTCATGTGCACACGAGTCATCAAGAGCTTTAAGGGCTGCGAAGTAGCGATCCACCTATTCTCCGGTTTGTTGGTCCCTACGATGAAAATCTTGGCGATCAAGGAGGGGGTTTCGCTTCTTGCGTAGGTAGGCCTCGAGAGCATTCACGGCTTCATCGAGGGTGGTGGTGGTAGAAATATGAAGGCGGCCTGATTGCCAAAGGATGGTCCATTCGGAATGGAGGGCGGCACGCAAAGTCACTTGCTGTGTGGATAGCGGGAAGGTGGCTACTTGTTGGGCGTCCACGTAGTCATTCCAACGTTGTTTCCAATCGCGGAAAGAAGACATCGTTAACTCCTCCGGGGAAGCCAGTTTAGGAAGCTGGATTATTTTTGTGGCGTGGTGAGGAGGAGCTCCTAATGGGACTGTCGGTGTCGGATTCCGAGTAGCCATCTGCTGCAACAGTGCGGCTATGGACCTGAGGATGTCGGTGCTGGTCGGCGAGGCAGGGTTCTCTGGAGGGGTTTGGGATGGTCGGCGATTCCTTCTTGAGGGCATCTTGATTACTAATTGTCACTGAGCTGTCACTTAAAAAACGGCTATAATTAACCGAATGTCGACTGCGCCATGTTCTACCGCGTTAGGGTAAAGGTTCGAGCTGCAGTGAGAACTATAAATTAATAATTTATTTTAATAAGTGTCCAAAAATTACATACAATTATAAGAAGCAGATGGAGTACAGTTTTTACTCCACCAGCGCCTAGAGTATTATATAATGGAAGGAACTGCCGTAGGTTGTAGAGACGCGCGGTAAACAACCCGCGACATCAGGCAGTGTTCGAAAAGTGCGTGCGCAGGCTGCGCGCGCAGGCCGGCTGGCCAGCCGCCGTCCCAGGCCAGTGTCGCCCGCTGGCATCCTCTTATCTCACTATCCATTACAAATTAGTTGTTATGCAAGGAGTTCTTTTTACAAGCTTACAATTTATCGACTGCGCGCGCAATCACATGAAGTGATATACCGCAGTGTAGCTGAAGCTTTCTATTTTTTTAATAGACTTTTAAAAAAAATATTATCATTTCATTTTTTCTTTGTTTTTGACCGGTCTCATTATTTATTGGACACACCTTGTATGTTTTCTGAGAAACACAGAATATTATTCTCAAAATTAAAAGTGGAAATTTTTTTTTTTTTTTTTTTTTTTTAAGATATAATTAAAAGCATATCTATAAATATCATTTATATTTCCTTGTTGGGTGCATGGAGGAGATAGTACCTTTTTAATCTTTTCTATTTATTCTTGAAGTTTGTAAAAAGAAAAACAAATATACTTTTATGATGAAATTATTTTAATTTTAATAATGAAATTAAAGCAGAAAAATTAAAGATATTATTCTAACATATTTACAATCAGGAAAACAACTAACCTGAGAGCATCTTGCTTCTCAGCAAAAACTATTCTCTTTTTTTTAACCAACAAAACATATGCAAAATCACCTATTGTAGATCAATCTGGCACAAGAATTTACATATATAACTCTTGGATTTCAACAAGCAATATTTGAAATATACAAAATTGAAAATACAAATTTTTAAACAATGAAATTTACACATAATAAAGATTTTACCATTTAATAAAGACAATGGAAGTTTAAACATTTAACATAAAGATGATCATATCCAACATTCCTCTTTCTTACATTCTGTTAATTGTAGCACATTTCTTTTGAAGTAAAAAGGCTTCTTTATAAATTGTCTCTTAAAATAATTTTTCTCATAATCTAGTTATTTGTTTCTTTTAGGTTAAAATTATTATGCCCTGTGATTTATCTATGTTCTACAAGTGCAGAATTCTCAATTTTATCCCATTTTAGAGCATATTCATGGTTTTTCATTCTTTCTTTTAAAGTTCTGGATGTTTGTCCTACATAGTATTGGTCACATTTTTCACATTTCACTTCATAATTTAAACCTACTCTTTTTGGTAATTGAATGTTCTTATGGTTGTTGATATTTTGAGAGATAGGGTTACATGGCTTCCTTGCAATTTTTATTTTTCATACTTTTTGAATATATTAGTAGAATTTCTCTCTCTCTCTCTTGCAAACTTTTGGTTTATAAATGGCAATGTGATAAATTTGGCTTCTTTGTTTTTGTACTTTAGAATTGAAGTATTATACTCATATTTTTGTTATGTCTTCTATTATTCTTTCTATCAATTTGATGGGAAAATCATCATTGATTAGTTCTTTTTGATGTTGTTAATTTCTATATTTCTTTTAGCTATATCATTAATGAGCGTAATATGGGATTGATTCTTCAATCCCTATATCCACAATTATGGATGCATTAAACCATGTGATAAAAGAATCATAAATAAATAATTTACCAGAATCTGAATTTTTAATTGGAATAGAATTTTGTTTGAAAACAACATGCTTTATTTATGATGATCAAATATATCTCCAAATGAGAAGGTGCAACAATGGGTAGTCCAATATCACCAAATGCAGCTTGTATAACTATAGGCTAATTAGAATTCAAAGCTCTAAATTCACTTAAAAATGATGTTTATTATTTTAAAAGATATGTGGATGACTCCATTTTATTTATTAATAGGGAAGTGAACAAAAAAATATCAAATACTTTCAACAATATACTGTATGTTCTAATATCAATTACTCTATGGAAGTAGATAACAACAAATCAATAAATTTCCTGGACATAAACTTATCATACAATAATAACAATATTACAACCTCTATATACAAAAAACCAACACATACAGGAACTTATTGGAACTATAGCTCACAGCACCATATCAGCCAAAAAGTAGGATTAGTAAAAGCTCTTATATATAGAACTTTTACACTCATTAATGATATAGCTAAAAGAAATATAGAAATTAACAACATCAAAAAAGAACTAATCAATGAAGATTTTCTCAACAAATTGATAAATAGAATAATAGAAGACATGAACCAAAAATATGAGAATAATACTTTAATTCAAAATCTAAAGTGCAAAAACAAAGAAGCCAAATTTATCACATTGCCATTTATAAACCAAAAGTTTGCAAGATATATTTTACTAATATATTCAAAAAGTTTGAAAAAATGAAAATTGCATGGAAACCATGTAACCCTACCTCTTAATATATCAACAACCATAAGAACACTCAATTACCAAAAAAAAAAAAAAAAGCGGGTTCAATTTATGAAGTGAAATGTAAAAAATGTGACCAATGCTATGTAGGACAAACATCCAGAACTTTAAAAGAAAGAATGAAAAAAACATGAATATACTCTAAAAGGGGATAAAATTGAGGATTCTGCACGTGTAGAACATAGAAAAATAACAGGGCATAATAATTTTAACCTAAAAGAAACAAAGATTCTAGATTATGAGAAAAATTATTTTTAGAGACAATTTAAAGAAGCCTTTTTCATTCAAAAAAATGTGTTACAATTAACAGAATGTAAGAAAGAGGAAATATAAAGGATAGTTTTAGATATGCTTTTAATTATATCTAAAAAAAAAAAAAAGTGGGTTTTTTCCACCTTTAATTCTAAGAATAATATTCTGTGTTTCTCAGAAAACTATCTTCTTATCTGCGATCTTATTTATACACTTGATAACAATAACTATTTAAAACATGCTGTGGTAAAATTTCTCATTCAGTACTTTTGTTTGAAGATGGTAACAACGCTGTTACTGAAACGTCACATACTATTTATTTGTATTTGGTCTTATTACCTTGTGTTTATAATCTATAATCCAAATTCTGCCTTATCATCATAGTTTCGAATTCTCATAACAGATGGCGCAGTAATGCATCATAATATACCATTTTAAAATATGTAAAATAAATTTTAGAATATATACAATAAAACCTCTATGAGAGGACACTCCCGATAAAAGACACCTCTCTATAAAGGACCATTTTCATTTGCAAAATTACCATTTTTTACTATTTAGTAACCAACTATTTAGGACACCTCTCCCTAAAGGACACTTTGGTGTCCTTTACTGTTTATCTAAACTTGTGTATAAATTTGGCTTGTTATAATTGGCTAGATGTAGTACTTTTGGGTCTCTGTGTTGAAGGGCATATTAGCCCGAAAGCTTGAGAAATAAAAGAATTGTAAAAAGAAACCAAATCCTAGATTCCTTATTGATTTGTCAAATGTAAAATCAGGGACAAATATCTATTAACAAATAATAGTGCAAACATTTTTTAAAAATATTTGTTTAGATGATAGGGGTGAGACCATATAAATAGGAGGTACGTATAAGTGAATTATTACGGTATATATAAAATGTTGATTTTTTAAAAAATTTTGTTGTTGTGTTGTTTCTCAACCCCTTGTAAAAAGATTGCACAAATTCCATAATCTTAACTAGGAAGTGTTTGTTGCAGTTTTAACCAACTTTTGCCAAACAAGGGGACATCATAGTGGCACAAAGGGCTACCAGGTATGGCCTAATATATTTGCCTGCATAATGCAAACCCTTGATTGTTGTATTTCTCCTCAATAGGCTTCTTATAATTAGGGCATAAAAATAATTGTATCTATTTTGTGTGTGTGTGTGACAATTAAAACATCTTTATTGTCTTCTTAGTCATTATTTACAGAATAAAAATACCATCGTTAAAATAATTATTTACAGTCAGCCAGATAGTCTTCACCACCGCGATTATGTCCGCCTCCAGGTGATGATGGGGTCCTCGATAGCCTCACCCAGTCCAACCTGGATGAAGAACCGGTATATTATTGACTTTGATGATGCGAGGATTACCAGTTTGTCATCCTCGAGGCTGGCCCCGATGATCCAAGCCTGTAGGTCAGGCGGTCTCCTGATAAGGCTTCGTGGACAAGGGACCTGATCTTTGGGCATCCCCTGTATTGGTGACCCAAGGAGCTGTCAGCGGACCCACAGGTAGGGCAGGATGGACCGGTAGATGCTGGATGGTCCGGGTGGGGAAAGGCATGCAGTGCTAGTCGGAGCGTCATTCCCATTGTGACCCGAGAAGACGCCGCGTCTTAGCAATGGCTAGTCAACTCTCTCAGGGACATCGAAGGTATACGCCCATCTCTTGAGTAAATGGCCGATTGGCTGGGCCGCAAGGCGCAGGCATTCCAGTGTGTGATGAGCCATCCGGGTGGTGATTCTGGTGATTGGCATGGTTGTCCCACGCAGGACAACGGCCTCGGTCAGACTGGATTCCCTGAAGCTCGCCTGAAGATTCTCTGCCGCAATCTTCTGTCAGAAAGCAGCGAGGGCCGCGGCATCAGTGAGGGCGGAGCGCGTGGGGTGGACGATGGAGGTGTTGCCCAGGTTCCGGACCCCAGCGCCGACCCAGCTCGAGGGAGCCAGGAGGTTCGGTGGGCAGAGGAACCGGCAGCCGTTGATGATGGGGAGATCCAGCAGCTGGGTCGTGGGGGCCACCCAGTGATTCAGGGTCAGGATGCCGGAGATTTCCTCCCATATTCTCAACAGCCGGAAACGTCGATGTTGGAGTCTAGTGCCATAAGGTGGAGGTCTCAGCCAGGCGTCGTTCGTGACCAGCCAGGAGAAGCCATTTTTTTCCTCCTCGGAGGGCGACTTGGACTCCTTTCAGACACGCAAGATGGAGCTGTGGGCCTATATCCATAGTCCGAGGCCCCCCATGACCACGGGCCTCGCTAGGATGCCGGCAAGAAGCCACGCCGTGTGGTCGGGTCCCCAGATGAATCGAGCCATACGAGCCTGCAGCTTGGAGATGGTCATAGCCTCTGGCAGGTACGCATGGAGGTGATGCTGGATGGTGGAGAGCACTAGGGAGTTGGAGCCCTGGCTCGCCCGACAAGGGAGAGGCCACGCCTTAAGGGCATTGATTTCCGGCAGGCAGATCCAGGAGGGCCAGAAGATAGTGTTCCCGGTGAGCAACAGAGCTCCTGGTCGCGATTCTTGTCCCTAGGTCCTGGATTGAGAAGTTCGACCAGAAGGTACCAAGGGGAGAGTCGCCACGTTCACGCCAAGCGCCGCACCAGAGGTCCGCACTTTTCCTATAGTTCACGGGAATCCCCGAGGCTCAGTGGAAGTCATCGAAGATGACCGTGACTCTCGCAAACTGCTCCTCGCGATGGACCAAGAGGACGATGTCATCAGCGTAGGCAATGGCATTGCTCACGCAGAGGATCATCTTCAGGCGACGTAGCAGTGACCCTGTCGCAATGTTGACGTCACAGCTCTGTCTCAGGCCATTGAGGAGATGTATGGCAGCCATTTGATGTTGACCTGCCCTTATTGTCACATCCGGCGTACAAGAGCAGTATCCAACCCACGAAGGCTGTGGGAGGCGCAGGGACACCATCAAGGATAGAAGGAACCTGCGATCCAGGGAGTCAAAGGCGGACTTGAGGTCGACGGCCAGCGGCGAGCCCCCCAGCAGTAGTCTCTTCGACGGCATCAGTTATCTGGGCGATGTTCCATAGGGGGACCTCCCAGGCACGGCGTATGTCTGGGACTCCGGCACCAAGGCTGGTAGGTAGGGCTTGAGGTGCCTGAGGAGGATGGATGCCAGCACCCTGTAGTCTGCTGATGGGAGCGAGATTGGCCTATAGTCATCCAAGCCGCAACCACTGCGGGCCTTGGGGTTCAGGCATATTGCGCTTTGCCGCATAGATTGAAGCAGGGCGTCGAAAAGCGGCGAAGACATGCCTCAGGGCATCCGTGAAGAATTCCTCATAGGCAGCGAGGAGTTCACAGGGCAATCCATCCCAGCCGGGAGCTCTCCCATAAGGGAGGCAATGGATGGCGGTGGCTACTTCAGCCACAGATTTCAGCCCGGGGGAGTCGGTCGGCCTCGCCCAATTTGATGGGGTGGTTGGTCCTCTGATGAAAGCTGCGCCCTCCGCCGGATCACAGGTCGCGCGGGTGAAGCAGAGCAAGAAGATTTCAAAAGCCTTTTGCCGCAGCTCGGGGCCTTCAATGATGCGGCCGTTATCGTCCCTGACGATAATGGCATGTTGGCAAGGATTCATCACATGTGTGATGCTAGGCAAGGTCGGGTAGTCTGCCTTAACCGACAAGGCTTCCAGCTGCGCCACGATATATCTCAGAGCCCGGGTGAAGTACTGTTGAAGGTGATCATCTTAAAATTTCTTGGAAGAAAATATGTAAATTTTCAGGCTGTTAGAAGTTATGTATGCAAATTCCTTATTGTAAAAAGTATTTTTTTAATTAGATTTATTTGCATATCTGAAGAATGTAAATAGAACTTTTTTTTTCTTCAGTTGGTTGCTGGTGAAGTGTAGATGAGTGTGTAGCAATGTATAATAAATAATTTTTGTAGCATAATAGGACTTATTGATATTGAAAAGATTTTCTTTAAAAAGGTAAGATAAAAAATCTATGCTCAACAACAGGGTTATGGGCCTTTAGCAAACATCTACCTAATCTCTGGCAAACTTCTAGCAATTCAAAATTAGTAATATAAACTTCTGGGGCCGTATTAAGAGAAGAAATAAATAAAAAAAAGGGGGGGGGGGGGGAAGAATGAATGATCCCATTTTTAATTTTCCAAAGCTAAATGCTTTTAATTATAATACTTGGAAGCCTTATGAAAGTCATTTTGATTGATAGAAATTGTTGGGAATTTATTATTGACAATCAAAGTGAACTACCTGTAGATGCTACAACAAAAGGGGCTAGAGAATATAATTGGAGAGAAGCTAGAGCTTTCACCACTCTCTACCAAGGTGTAGAAAGAAGTTACCAAACTCTTTCTCTTATCTTTTCTCTTGCGACATGAAGAGTGGCTGCGGAGTCGTATCGTCAATAGGGACATCGTCTTCTTGTAAGGAAGTCTTGACTTTCAAATGGCGGTGGAATCCTGAAGCCAGTCTTGGCAAATGTAAATCACAGCACAGGCCTCAAGGTCTTATTGACGATCCTCAGTTTGTCTTCCCTAATCTACCAAGCATCTCCTCAGATTGTAAAGCAATTTATAGACAAGTAAAACTTATCGATAAGATAAAATAATTTTAATAATGTGTCTAAAGATCAAAAACCGAGAAACAGAGAAACGATTAACGATTAATTTAAAAAAGCAAAGAATAATTCTAGATGATTCTGAATCATCATCAAGAGCAACAGATTATTAAAAATAAATAATTCAGTGATAAATAAATTAAATGTTACAATATATTTATTGACTCCTTAGTCAATATTTACAAAATTCCTGAAATATATAAAATTTGTTGTATTGCAAGAGAATATTTACCCCCTTATAATATAACTCAACTTTTATTTCACAATCAATTTATTAAATATTTAAGAAAAATAGGCTTACACAATTTGAGCCTCATAATCTATCTATATCTATCTTCAGACCTTCCACACACAACTCTCCTAACTAAAAAAAAAAAAAAAAATACAGTAAAACCCCGTTAATACTAGCCCCAGATATAGCACCCTTCCCTTATAACGAACCTAATGCAATTCCTGATTCCATTCCATTGAAAATACAATCATAACGAACTTTGCGATTTTTAAAATAACGAAAAAAAATACCCTATAACAAACTTATGTCCCAAAATAATGAAATCTATTTAAAATACTAGGCTTATATCGAACTTAAAATATTAATTAAAATATTGTCAAATAACAAAATTTTGTTCATCTTCCAGCTCACGGATCACGATTTCAAAACAATAAACTTAGTGGCATTTTTTGTTTTCATTTACATTCTATTTTTGATGTATTTTGTATAATTTTTTACAATGTATACTCTTTATTAAATATAATATCTTTGTAACCATCATTTTTAATATAGAAAAAATGCAAATTGTTCCAAAATAATAGAAAACAAAAGTAAACAAAGGCATTCTAAGAAAAAATTATTACTGAAAAAAGGCCGTTTTCAAAACTTTGTGAAGTGAAACAACACAGGAAAAATTTCAGAACATTTTAAAATAAGAAAATATAACTTTTCTATTATAAGAGATAAAATAGAAGGCTATTAAAAATTGTTACAAAGAGGAATCAACCTCAACTCTTGCTGAGATCGTACATGTTAGTGCTAAAAAAGGATCCAAATAAAGGGGCCTAAAATGCACCAAAATATTTTTTTAAGCCATCAACTATGGTGATTTTAAAGACAGCAATGGTTTGCATGACAGTTACAAAACAAAACGAAATCTAGACTTAAGAAGAATATGTGGAAACATGAAATGGAAGAAAAACACCTTTTGACTATTTGCAAGGTGCAATGCTTGAAGAGTGCTTTCAAGCAGCAAGGTCAGTATAACCTCGTTAATTCGACACACCCCTTTTGACACTCCGTGATAATTCAACCATGTTCCGATGTCCAGACCTCCGATCTATCAAATAACAAACCGTAATTCGACAGTATCGATAATACGACAGTTCCGATAGTTCGACCATTTTAAAATTCGAATTTCGACAGTTGAATGTTATTTTACATGTAACTTTACCGCTAAACGGTATTATGGCGGCGATGATCGGAATCGGCGGGTGCCGATTGGATCGCGCCTGCGCACTTTTGGTTTCTGGTTAGTTTAAGTTTCACTTTGCAGTGCCGTTGCGCAATTTTGCAAATGTTATTGTTGTTGTTTTTTTTTTACGCAGGAATTTCGGCATCATGCGCTAACTAATAATAATTTTTATTTTTTTATTTTTAACATTGAAATATTTTAGCGCGCTATTTTTAAATTTATAAATAATTTCTTTTTAAATAAATAAATCTTTATAAAATGATCCAACAATGATTATGATAACATTTTAATTCAATATTCTGTGTTAATTTGAATAAATGAGTGGGGCAAGAATGTCAGGTTCTGCCAAAAAAAAATTGGAAACGTAGTCAGTATCACCAGCTCACTTATGTGGAAAAAATGAAAATTATAGAAGAAATAGAAAAAGGAAAATCACATAGTCAAGTTTCCAGAGAGAGAAATATTCCACGGTCCACTATTAGCACAATTTTTAAAAATAAATTCGCCATAAAATCTGCCTTTTTAAAATCTAATTTTAGCTCTACCTTGAAACGTGATTGTGACGGGGAATTCCCAGAGATTGAAGAAGCCCTGTTTAGGTGGATAAGGCAGGCAAATGCCATGAAACTTGCCATAAATGGCAATATCTTGAAAGAAAAGGCTATACTCTTGGCCTTGAAAAAATGGGTCAAGATAATTTTGATGCTAGCAATGGCTGGCTAGAAAAGTTTAAGGCCAGAAGGAATATTGCTTTTAAACGACTTCATGGAGAAGTTGGAAGTGTGGATGCCAATAGTGTAGCCACTTGGAAAGGTGGGATTATTCCTTCACTTTTAGCTAAATACAGCCCACAGGACATTTTCAATGCTGATGAAACAGGGTTATTTTATTGATGAGGCACAATTTGGATTGTAGATTATAAACATAAGGTAATAAGACCAAATCCAAATAAATAAATAGTGTGTGATGTTTCGGTAACAGCGTTGTTACCATCTTCAGACAAAAGTACTGAATGTCAGTATTCAGATTGAGATTGTCGGATTCAGTACTTTTGTCTGAAGATGGTAACAACGCTGTTACCGAAACGTCACACACTATTTATTTATTTGGATTTGGTCTTATTACCTAGGGTTATTTTATAAACTTTTGCCTAATCAAACAATGACTATCAGAGGTGAGAAATGTGAAGGGGGTAAGAAGTCTAAAGAGAGAATTACAGTGTTGGTATGCTGTAATATGGATGGAAGTGAAAAACTGCCTTTACTTTATATTGGGAAATATAGAAGACCACGATGCTTCCATGGCATGAATATTCCCTCAAATTATCATTTTAATAAAAAAAGCCTGGATGACTGGGGCAATTTTTACGGATTGGCTGAAAAAATTGGACCAAATATTCAAAAGAAGAGAAAGAAAATTTTTATTAATTTTAGATACCTGAAAAACCCACCAAATACCTTAAGGGTTACAGAACATTGAAATAAGATTTTTGACCGCCCTAACTACAAGTGCATTACAACCCTGTGATATGGGTATCATTAAAGCCCTAAAAGACCAATATAGGAAACGAATGATAACGTATCTTCTCATTTGCATGGAAGAAAAAAAAATGCTCAAGTACATTTACTCTTTGCAATTAGCTGGGTAGAGGCTGCATGGGTTGGGGTTAGTTCTTCCAAAATAAAAAATTGTTTTTCTCATTCAGGATTTGTGATGGATGAAGCAATGGAAGAAGTTGTTGAAGAAGAAATGAACAGATGTTTTGAGGCATTAAAAAACATCAAGCCATTGATGTCAACTATATTGACTTCTTGGAAGTTGATATAGATGTGCAAGTTGCTGGGGAACAGTCCATTGAAGAAATTGTAAAGGAGGTAATGGGAAAAGAAGATGAAGAGGTAGAGCCAACAGAAAAAATTTAAACAAAACATCAATAACACCTGCAGCAGCAGTGGATGCCTTTAATATAATAAAAACTCTTTGTTATTTAAAAGACATTTCTGAGGAAGAAAGGCATGCATGTTTTTTAAAAATAGACTATCTGGAATACATCCTGAATAGGATTTCAGAGAAAAAAACAGACATCTATAAAATATATATTTTTTTAAATCTTGATTCTTTTCAAATAATATTTTTTTATTTTCTTTTTATTTTACATATTTATTTTCTTTAAACTATTATTCACAATTGGAATAAAATATTATTTGTTTCGAAAATATGTATTATTGCCATTTTGTCCCAAATACTAAAAGTTAAGCATGAAAATAAAAAATAAATATAAAAAGTACACACACAATGGTTTCAATTAATATCATTAATTTATATTACAAAGCTATTTATAAAAAATATATATATATATTATTTTAGCTAGTTAGATGATTAGCTAATCATCTAACCTTAATTCAACACTTCCTTTAATTCAACCGAAAGCTCTGATCCCTTGGGGTGTTGAATTAAAGAGGTTCGACTGTTTTAGAGCCATTTTTAAAAGTAAATATTTTATTATATAATATGATTAAGATGTTTTAAAATCATTTTATATTTTTGAATACATAATTAATAAAACTTTGCCTATGATTATTTGTCTTGATTTTTAAATTAGAGGTACATGTATGCTATATAATGATAAGAAAAACCTATCATCAAATAATTTATTTTGATATTCAGTATTAATGTAAGGAAATTTGTCAATTAAGGGAATTTAAACAAAGTGACCACTATTAAGAGGTAGCCTTTTCCTGTGTGTATGGCTGTCCTTTAATTATACCGTCTAAAATTTTAAAAAGTAAAAAAATAGCCAAACCGTGGCTATAGTGAACTGTGGCTTTAGTGAACTAAAAGCTCTGTCCCATATGGGTTCACTTTAAAGGGGTTTTGCTGCATACATAAAGCATGCAAATCTTTCTTATAACAATTATATTTGCATGCATTCAATTCATTAACTCAAATAATAAATTAACATATTTTCTTTAAACTTTAAGATGATCATTTAAGACATTCGGCCCCATGATCATCTTTCATTCTTTACATCAATATTTACACATACATAATAACAGACAGACAGAACAGAAGTAGTGGCTCTTTCTTCTACCCCAGGTCAGGTGTCACCTGAAGCCTTCATGGTGGAATATCTACCAACTTCCAAACCTTCCTATCCTCCATCATCTTTAGTTCATCCTTCATTGCTCCAGCCCATTTCTCCTCTTCTTGTGATCATTGGGAATCTTCAAAGGTTTTAGAAAGTTACACATTATAGATTTTCTCTTGAAATATACATTCATATAAATTATCCTCTAAAAATTGGTTTCTATTTTACCTCATTTTTTTACTACTTTCTTGTTTTTGTGGTTTAAATGAAAACAATTTTGAATCAAATTCAAGCTTTTGTAATTCACAAAATTTTGCATATTATTACCTGATTTCAATTTTTGATCACTAGAAGTTGGATAGAAATATACATCTACACATGGTCCCGTTTTTCTTGGTACTTCTATCCTTTTCTATTTCGTTATTTCTATTGATGTAAGAGTGTTAAGCTTATGACTATCATTATTATTATCGTCGATGTAGAGATATCTATCATCTTGAGGATAGAACACATTTTGTTCTCTAGAAGCAGTACCAAACATAGAATCTACATCTTTCTTAGCTTCATCAATATACGCATGTATTGTTTCTATTACTTTTCTTTCCCTTGGTAACCAAATTCTATATCACTTTGTTTTATTTGCATACCATACCATTATACCTAGATTGGCTTTATATTGAAATTATTTTCTTTTAACATTAGGGACATAAGCGTAGGCTAATGAACCAAAAAATTTGAAGTGCCTTTTTGATGGTTTATGTCCAAGCCATAATTCTATTGGACTTACTCTTTTAGTCAGAGCATGTTCACACCTATTTTTGATATGCACAAAGACATTCAGGGCAAAATCTGGCTTGTAGTCCACTATTTCAATTAAATATTTTAACAATTCCATTTTGCTCAGGACTATAAGTAGATTTTGTTTTACATTAATTCATATATTTATAAAAAAAAATATCAAATTCTCTATTACAAAAAAAAATCTAATCCATTATCTGTTCTAATACATTTTAATGGCAATGCTCAGCCTGCAACCCCAAGACATATTATTGACTGTATTGACTCATCCATTGATGAGCTCTACTCTTCCTCAGCAGACACCATCAAAAGTCTCAAGCTTCACAAGCTTGAGACCTTAGTGTGATTGAGTGGAGATTAGAAAGAAGAATATACATTCTAATTTAGTATTTAATGCTCTCTCCAATTCATTCAAATATATATGTTAGTGAAAGGTAATTTGCGCTGGGCCTCACGTGGTCTGCGAGAGGCAAGGCACGCCCTGCGCGAGAAGAAAAGAAAACAGTTTGAACGGCCTTTCAACCAACACCACCGCCGACTGACGGCGGTGACGCCAAGGTCGGCGCGCATGTGCGGCGGCGGTGGTCACGTGGGAAGCACGGGCGGCGGTACGTTCGAAAACTGACGGCCATCACGGCGGACGTCTTTTCCCATCCATCCGTTTGAATCAAACATTTTTCAACTTCTTTTTTACTAAATATTTAATTTGTAACATTATATTAATATTTATATTTTATCCTTAATAAATTAAAATACCACGGATGAATAATTGAATCATTTTTTCAATATCAAACGAACCACCCCAATATAAAGTTGATCCTCTTTAAATATTATCACCTTTGCTTGAGACCATTTTAATCCAAACGAACCTACATCATAGTGTACCAATCAAAAAGTGTACCGAACAATATATATATATTGTTTAAAATAATTTAAAACTTCAGATTTTTCTCTTAGGAAATAAACATTAGCGTTTCTTGAGTAGTCATCTCTCTCTCTCTTTCTCTCTATGATAGAAAGAAAATATCTTCTGCCACCAAGTGATCTCACTGGTGCTGGACCTAGATATCCATATGTACCTTTTCTAATGGCTTTTTAGTCAAGATTTTATAGTTAAATTTAAATGATGATCTAGTTAGCTTACCAAATTTACATATATCACAAGTGTTCGGGTTACCTATAAAATTTTATAATCCTTTAACTGTATTTTTCCTACTCATTGAAGTTAGAAATTCTAAATTAATATAACAAAATCTCTTATGGAGAAAACCAGATTTGAGTTATGAGAAACTGAATAATATTGAGACCTATCTTTATTAGAGTATCCATTAACTATATATAATTTATCTACTCTTTTAGCTGTAAAGAAATACTCTCCATTATTTTTGAAAGTTGCCATTTTGCTTTCTTTCCAAATTATCTTATTTCCTCTCATATCTATACATGAACCACTACTAAGATACCTTCTCATATTTGGAGCATATAATTCATTAAGTTACCTCTACTTAGGTATTATTTATTTCCTTAAAGACTAAGTTCATATCTCCCTTACCTAAGATTGTTGACTTGCAGTCGACATCTCCTATTAACGCATCTATTGGGGGTATATCTTGATAGTTGATAAACCAATCTTTTTCTTTACAGAAGTGAGAAGTAGCTGCACTATCAATTAGCTATTCTCCCAGTTGATCATTCATTCTTTCATTGACATGATGAATGCTTATGATTTCTTTATGAAAAGCAGATTTTCCTCTATAGTTTTGATCCCTTCTATTCTGATGCCTCAGATGATTCTTGTTTTTCAGTAAAACAATCTTTTGATATCAGAATATAAACGTTTATGGAGATAAGTATCTTTATTTTTGATCATCTCAAGCTTTCGGGCTTGTCTGCCCTTCCACAGGAGAACAATACATTAAGAATATAACGTCGCCTGATGCTAAAACTATTATGAATCTATATACATCTAATATATACATATACTCTAGGATGTAAATATCCTAGTGTATATGTATATAGATTCATAATAGTTTTAGCATCAGGCGACGTTATATTCTTAATGTATTGTTCTCCTGTGGAAGGGCAGACAAGCCCGAAAGCTTGAGATGATCAAAAATAAAGATACTTATCTCCATAAACCTTTATAAATGTATAAAATAAAGCATCAAGGGCTGCATATCTTTATTAGAACAAATATATACAAGCTTTCAGGCACATACGCCCTTCTACAGGAATTAATGAAACAATAATCCAACTAGTTTGAAATAGGATTTATATATAATTTAACGTGCATATCCACGATACACGTGCATATCAACTTTCAAGGTATCCCATCAGACATGTGATATCTTATACTGTGAATGAATTTGTTTTATCTTATTTTTTATTTAGGTCTATTGAATTATATGCTTCTGGTAAATCAATTCTGCGATTTATACTGCTATATTGTTTGGACACTATTGCTTCAATTATCAATCTTTGATATTTGTTATTGATATTGTTGTAATGTACTTTAGGTTCATTCAAGTTAAATGTATGTCCTGTTGAATTGGAGTGCTGTACTATTAATGATAATGGGTCATTTCTGTTTATGTTTCTTCTGTGTTCAATGATTCTATTATGTAATTTTCTTCCCGTCTTACCGGAGAGTTGCTAAATTGTAAAAAATGGTAATTTTGCAAATGAAAACTGTCCTTTGTGGAGAGGTGTCCGCTAAAGGGAGGATCTTCACATCCTTTTTTTTTTGTTGTTTTCTACCTATTTTATTTACTAGGTGGGTCTCAAAGTTAAACTTTTTCTCCTCCAGTCTATATAAAAATCGTACAAATCCCTCATAATCTTGTGTAATTTTCTTATTAGTTGAAAGCAAACTAATACATCAGGCATTTCAAAACCAGCCTCTATAATTAGTTGCCTTTTCTCTTGAACTCTCTTGCAAAACATCCGAATAGTTTCTTCCTCAGGTATAAATTTTAGTTCATAAAATTCATCAATTAATCCGGGGGTCGGTGGAAGGCTGGTTAAACCGTTTGGTTTTCGACCACTACGACCCGGGTTCGATTCCAGCATTGGACACTTTTTCTGTTAAAAAAAAAAAATGCTCCAATGGCCCCCCGATTATTGCAAAAGTCCAACCCCACCAGCGAGTGCAAGTAACCAAACGGGGCTCTGGCACATTTGTAAGTGCAAAGTCAAACTGCTTTCACATGTGTAGACAAGTAGTGCGCTTACAGTAAAAAGCAGTCGCTAACTACCCACCATGATTATCATGCCTGTACCACGTGTACTTAGGGATAAGCAAAAAAAAAAATCAATTAATCCAGCTAATCCTTGCCCTTGAAGTTGATTCAAAATTCTGCTTGAGTATATTCCAGGCTTCTTTACCATTATTTACATTAGCAATAAGAGTTTGGTAACTTTTTTCCAGACCTTGGTAGATAGACGCGAAAGCTCTTATCTTTTCTTCAATTGTATTTCCTAATCTCTTTTGCCGTAGCATCTGCTGGTAGGCACCTTAGTTATCTGTAAGAAAAAAAAAAACAAGGGCTGCCTCGTCAGCAAAAGCACGTAGGGCAGACCATGGTAGTGTCTCTCAGGTCCTGGACTCAAGCGCCACCCAGCACGAAGGGACCAGAAGGTTCAGAGGGTGGAGAAACCAGCAGTGGGCGATGATGGAGAGATCCAACAGCTGGGTCGTGGGGGCCACTCTAGTTTTAGGCTCATGGAACTCGAGATTTTCTCCTAAATTCTCAAGAGCCGGAGACATCGGGGCTGGAGTCTGGTGCCATCAGGTGGAGGTCTCAGCAAGGCATTGCTCGTCCCCAGCAAGGAGAAGCCATTTTACCCTCTGTCAGTAAACCCTTCAGACACGCTAGATGGAGCTATGTGCCTATATCCATTAGGCCAGAGACCTCCATGACCACGGGCCTCATTAAGAATCCAGCAGGAAGCCACGCTGTGTGATCAGACCCCTACAAAAATCTCACCACATGAGCCTGCAGCTTGGAGATGGTTGTAGCTTCGGAAAGGTATACATGTAGTGTTGAATATATGAATTCAATTTTAGACTTTAATCTATATATATAAAAATGGATGTTTGTTGGTTGGTCCGTTGGTCCGTCCGTGAGTCCGTCCGTGAGTGATAATCTTCTACATCGCTCAACCAATCGTGATGAAACTTTGGGAAGATGTTTAGTATACTACAGGGATGGTTTATGGCTAATTACTCTTTAGAAATAACCTTTCGTTGCATTTCTATTTACAATAAAACGTAAATTCACTCGCAATCTGCGCCCCTCTTATAAAAGACTGTTTTCTTAGAAACAAAAACTCTCAAGGGCAACACTACAGAAAGGATCAGAACTACAGGGGAAAATCTTCTGCATTTCACTCAGAAATTCTAAGCTTCCACCACATTAGTGAAAGAGCAAGTGATCCAACTAGTGAATGGGGAGAATGGCTGATAGACAGCGCAGCTACATCTCATTTTTGTAAAGAGAAAGATTGGTTTACCAACTATCAAGAAATACCCCCAATGGATGCGTTAATAGGAGATGTCGACTGCAAGTCAAAAATCTTAGGTAAGGGAGATATAAACTTTATCTTTAAGGATATAAATAATTCCTATGTAGAGGTAACTTTACTTAATGTACTATATGCCCCTAATATGAGAAGGAATCTAATTAGTGGCTCATGTATAGATATGGCAGGAAATAAGATCATTTGGAAAGATGGTAAAATGGTAATTTTCAGAAATAATGGAGAATATTTCTTTACAGCTAAAAGAGTAGATAAATTATATATAGTAAATGGATACCCTAATAAAGCCAAAGCTCAAAATTATTCAATTTCATATAACTTAAATCTTAATTTTCTCCATAAGAGATTTTGTCATATTAATTCAGAAATACTTAATTCTATGAGTAAAAAGAATACTGTCAAAGGATTAGAAAAAGTTCAGGGTAATCCAACCACATGTGATGTATGTAAAGTAGCTAAGATCACCAGATCATCATTTAAATTTAGCTATACAATTCTGACTAAAAAACCTTTAGAAAAAGTGCATATGGATATCTGGGGTCCTGCACCAGTGAGATCACTTGGTGGCAGTAGATATTTTCTTTCTATCATAGATGACTACTCTAGAAAGGTTAATGTTTATTTCCTGAAAGAAAAGTCAGAAGTCTTTAACTATTTTAAGCAATACTTGCATGAGTCTGAGAGAGCATTAAATGCCAAATTAAAATGTATTAGGACAGATAACGGATTAGAATTCTGTAACAAAGAATTTGAAAATTTTCTAGTAAATTTGGGTATTAAAATAGAAAGAACATCAACTTATAGTCCTGAACAAAATGGAATAGCTGAAAGGTTTAATCGAACTGCTATTGAAGGTGTTCGAGCAATGCTTTTAGATAGTGGGTTACAACCCAGATTCTGGGCAGAAGCCCTAAATACCTTTGTATACACCAAAAACAGATGTGAACATGCCCTAACAAAAGGAGTAAGTCCAATGGAATTATGGTCAGGACATAAACCATCTGTAAGACATTTTAAAATTTTTGGCTCATTAGCTTATGTACATGTCCCTAAAATGAAAAGAAATAAGTTACAACCTAAGGCCAATTCAGGCATAATGGTAGGTTATGCAACCAAAACAAAAGGTTATTGAATCTGGTTGCCAGCAGATAGCAAAGTAATAGAAACCATTCATGTATTTATTGATGAAGCTAAGAAGGGTGTGGATACTTTGTTTGGTACTGCTTCTAGAGTACAATATGTTTTTTACCCACAGGATGATAACTACCCTTATGAAAATAATGATAGTGATAACCATAATTTGCATACACTTACCCCAATAGACATAACTCAATGGAAAAGACTAGAAATACCTAGAAAGACAGGATCAAGAGTAGACATATACTATTACCCCCCTTCTAGTGATCAAAAATTGAGATCATTAAATGATGTACAAAAATATTGTGAAACACAAAAGCTTGAATTCAATTCTGAAATGTTTTCATTTAGACCACAAAAACCAGATATAAGCGAGGAAAATGAAGTTAAAATGAAACAAATTGTTTAGAAGATGATTTGTACGAAAGTATTTTTCATGAGGAAATCTATAATGTAGAACTTCCTAAAAACTTTAATGATGTACAACAATCACAGGAAAAAAGAAATTGGATTAAGGCAATGGAGGATGAACTTAAGGTGATGAAAGATAGGAAAGTATGGAAATTAGTAGATCCCCCACCTCAAGGTGTGAAAATATTAGGTAATAAATGGGTATATAGCGTAAAAAGGGATGATAAAAATAATATAAAAAGATATAAAGCTAGGCTTGTAGCACAAGGTTATAGACAGAAATATGGAATAGATTACACTGACATTTTTTCACCAGTTGTAAATTTTTCAATAATTAGATTCCTATTTATAATATTAGTATCTTTGCTAAAATGGAAGCATGTCCAGTTAGATGTTAAATCAGCCTATCTTTATGGAAATTTGAAGGAAAAAATTTACATGCAACAACCTGATGGATTCAAACTAAAAGGTAGTGAAGATAAAGTTTGTCTTTTAGAAAAGACTATTTATGGGTTACATTAGCGTGGAAGAGAATGGAATAAAGAATTGGATTCAATTTTGAATTCAATAGGATTTGAGACCATTAAATGGTGCAACTGTGTATAGAAAATGAATAATAGTGTTATCTTGATAGTATATGTTGATGATATCTTGTTATTTGGAATAGAAACATCTGTAATTGGAAAAACTATTCAAATTATTAAAGAAAAGTTAGATATAGAAGAATTAGGAAAGGTCAAATATCTGTTAGGAGTTAACTTTGAAACTACAGACAAGGGCATATACTTACATCAAGAAACATATATAAACAGACTTATAACTAGTTTTACAGATTTACCTAAGACATTGGTAAATTTACCTTTTAAAACAGGGTGCTGGTTACCACCAAAAATTAAGGAAGATGAAATTATTGAGACTGAACTCATGAGAAAATACCCATATAGATCAATAATAGGTTGTTTATCTTTCCTTGCAGACAGAAGCCGACCAGATATTTCTTTTTCAGTAAACACAATGGCTCAATTCTGTAATGGATACACATATCAACATTGGAAAATCGTTGTAGATTTAATGAATTATGTCTTTAGGACAAAACATTATAAAATAAATCTAACAAATGTTAATAGAGGCATCTTAAATGCATATTCTGATGCAAACTGGGGAAGTCATTTGACCAATAGACACTCTACAAGTGGATACATACTATATTTAGATGATACCCCATTTACATGGAAATCAAGAAAACAAAAGTGTATTGCATTAAGTTCTATGGAATCCGAATTTATAGCCTTAACTGAAAGTGTAAAAGAAACAAAATGGTATTTTAATATATTAAAAGAAATAGATGTACTACCTAATGTGGGAAAACCTATTCAATTCTGTGACAATCAGTCAGCTATATATTTCTGTAAGAATAGTGTAGAAAATATAAAAACCAAGCATATTCGATATCTCTCTCTCTCAGACTACAATTCATTAGAAAACTTGTTGAAGAAGAAGAATTCACTTTAAAATTTGTTAATAGTAATTTAAACTTAGCTGACTTCCTAACTAAACCTTTATCCAAAGAGAAACTGAGTCGTTTCATAGAGAGACTGTTTTGGAGATGAACTGTCTACAAATTAATCCAAGACTCATCTTCAGACAAGACTGGACCCGAAGCAGGAGGGAGTGTGAAGTCCACTACTTGTACAAGTTGACAAGGGACTCTGCATCATCTGTAAATTCCTTCACTGCTCTGTGCTATTTATCTCATTCTGTCTCTTTATAATTTTGTGTAGCTATCATGTTGTAAATCAGGGGAAATGATCATGGGGCCGATTGTTGCAGCTGATCATTTTTTCTATAAATATAATATACTATGTTGTTTGTAAATTTGATTATTTAAATAATTTGTATTTTTTTTAATATTTAATTATAAAATGAATTTTTGTAAATATATATATATATGTAAATTTTTGTGTAAAAAAATTAATTAATAATAGAAAATTTGCATATGTTTTTTTGTTCATTAAAAGTAGAAAATATTTTAAGAAAGGTGTGTGTGCCTTCTGTCCATCCTTCCACCCAACAAGACTCCAGGAGGGCCAGGAGATGATGTTCCCGGTGGGCAACAGAGCTCCTGGGGACGATTCTCATCCCCAGGGCCTTTATTGAAAAGTTTGACCAGCAGGCACCAAAGGAACAGTCACCACATTTGCATCAGGTGCTGCACCAGAGGCCTGCACTCTTCTCATAGTTCACAGTTATCCCAGAGGCTCGATGGAAGTCCTTGAAGATGGCTGTGACCCTCACGAACTGCTCTTCCTGATGGACCAGGAGGACGTCGTCTGTGTAGGCAATGACATTGTCCATGCCGAGGGTAAACTCCAGGCGATGTAGCAGTGGCCCCTTCGCGATGCTGAAGAACGCTGCACTGATGGCACAGCACTGTCTCGGGCCATTGAGAGTCACCAGCCTGTATCATTGCGTCCTCCCCAGCATACAAAAGCAGAATCCTATCCACAAAGGCTGTTGGGTGGCGCAGGAACACCATGAGGGATACCAGGAAGCTGCAATCCAGGGAGTCGAAGGCGGACTCAAGGTCGATGCAAACAATGACCATTGGGGAGCCCCCAGGGTAGCTTCCTCAAACGAATTAAGAGATCAGGGCGATGTTCCAGGAGGGGGACTTCGCAGGGATGGCATAGGTCTGGCATTCAAGCACCAGGACTGGTAGTGGAGTTTAAGATGCCTGAAGAGGATGGATGTCAGCACCCTGTAGTTGGCTAACGGCAGCGAGATTGGACTATAGCCATCGAAACCGTGATCACTGGGGGCTTTAGGAATTAGGCATATAGAGCTTCGCCACATGAATGGAAGCAGGGCACAGCGGAGCTGAGATGCCTTGAACACATGCTGCAGGGCATCCTTGAAGAGTCCTTGTAAGCGGCCAACATTTTGAAGGCCAGGCCGTCCCAGCCGGGAGCTCTTCCACAAAGGAGGCAGTGGATGGTGGTGGCTATCTCAATCGCAGTGATATCAGCCCTGTTGAGTGGGTCATCTTCGCTTAGGCTGATGGGGATGTTTGTGCCTTCGATGAATGCCAGGCTTTCAGCCGGATCACAGGTTGCATGGGTGAAGTGAGGCCAGTAGATGTCAAGGGCCTTCTGCCGCAGCTCAGGGCCTTCAATGATACAACTGTCGTTGTCTCTGGTGATGGTGACAGGGCAGCGAAGATGCATCACCCGGTCAATGTCTGGCAAGAACAAGTAGTCAGCCTTGACTGATGAGGATTCCAGCTGCGCCTCGATGCATCTGCGAGCTTGGGCAACGTATCCATTGTCAGTAGCAGCAGCGCAGGGAATGTAGAGAGATATGGCCTCTGCAAGCAGCCCCGCCTTAATGCCCTCCCATCTTTCCCAGATCAGCATATTTCCAAGTTCGCTGACAGCCTCCTCTATATCTCTGATGTAGCCAGCCAGGTGTTCTTGAACCAGTCCCGAGCGAAGTAATGCAGCTATGCAAGACTTGGGGGAGGCAGCGGAGGAGCCTACCTGGATAAGCACGGCATAGTCGTTGGAGAAATTGTAGTAGGTTGTCGTATAGGTCCCCACACAATCCAGGTAGCCAGTAGGTACGAGGCTCCTGTCCAGTCAGCAGCTCTCGATGCGGTCAGCGTGGCTAACGACCCTGTTGGGCAGAAGGGCAGCACCGAACTAAGTGGCTACATTCACTAGCACAGCCAGATCTTTAAGAGTGCTGAGGGTGTCCATGGAGGCCAATGAGTAGACCCGGTTCTCCCTAATGTTGAAGTCTCCGAGGACCCAGGCTTCCCCTTGGATCACAGCTGCCGCAATTATGTCCAGTTGCTCCAGCCTCTCATGAGGATTGTTGTGGTGGAGAGAATATCCACCTGTTTTTAATATAAGATCAAGAAGACTTCTCTTTTTACTTTTTATTTCACAAAATATTTACTGAAGATTAAGAAAAAATATGCCTGCCAAACTTGAGCCTCATGACATCTCTATCACTATCCTCAGGCAACACTCAATTAACTAAAAATTATATACACACAAAGTATGCAAAACCTTTTATATTCAATATATTCTTTATATATTCAATTTTTAAAATAAATTAAACACAAGGTAATAAGACCAAATCCAAATAAATAAATAGTGTGTGATGTTTCAGTAAGAGCGTTGTTACCGAAACGTAACACACTATTTATTTATTTGGATTTGGTCTTATTACCTTGTGTTTATAATCTATAATCCAAATTGTGCATTATCATGAAATAAATTAACTTTTCTTAAATAATATATTTATATACAGTAAAATCCCACTAATACGAACCCTGGATATAACGAACCTTCCCTTATAACGAACCCACGCCGATTCCCAATTCCATTCCATTGAAAATACCATCGTTATAACGAACTTTGCGATTTTTAGAATAACGAACTACCCCTATAACGAACCTATTTCGGGTCCCAAAATGATAAAATCTATTAAAAATACTATGCTTATAACGAACTTAGAATTGTAATTTAAAAAAAAAATTAAAAAACAAAATTTTGAGCATGTTTCACCTCGCGGATCGCGATTTCAAAACAATAAATTTAGCGGCATTGTTTGTTTTGATTTTTGCACTTTATTTTTGCTGTATGTTGTATAAATTTTTACACATTATACTTTTTATTAAATAGAATATCTTTGCATCCATTAAATTTGAAATATGAAAAATGCATATGGCTTCCAAAATGAAGAAAACAAAGGCATTTTAAAAACAAAAGCGTTATTTCTTTTTAAAAAACAGGCCATTTCAAGAACTTTTCAAAGTGAAACAACATAGGCAAAATGTTAAGAACATATTAAAATAAGGAATATAACTTTTCTATTATAAAAGATAAAATATAAAGTTATTAAAAATTGTTTTTTTAAAAATTGTTACAAAGAGGAATCAACCTCAACTTTTGCCGCGATCGCGATCGTACGTTTTAGGGCTAAAAAAAAAAAAAAAGTCCAAAAAAACGGGCCCGTGTTGAAGCAAAAATTATTTTTATGCCATTAACTATGGTGATTTTAAAGTCAGCAATGTTTTGCATGACAGGTTAAAAAAAATCTAGTCCTAGAAGAATATATCAAGCTTTATTTGAATGGTGCAATGCTTGGAAGAATGCTTTGAAACAACAAGGTATTAGAGCCATTTTTTCAAGTAAACATTGTATTATATAATGTGATAATGATGTTTTAAAATCATTTCATATCTTTGAATATATATTTAATAAAACTTTGCCTAGGATTTGTCTTGATTTTTAACTTAGACATAGAGGTACATGTATGTTAATCATAAGAAGAACCTATTATCTAATGATTTCTATTTTTATTCAGTATTAATATAAGGAAATTAGTCAATTAAGGGAATTAAAATAAAGTGACCACTATTAAGAGGCAGCCTCTTCTTGTGTGTATGGCTGTTTTTTAATTATACGGTCTAAAATTTTTGAAAAGTAGAAAAAAAAAGGCCAAACCGTGGCTATAGTGAACCAAAAGCTCTGTCCCATTGGGGTTCACTATAGAGGGGTTTTACTGTATTCCCTCTTTTAACTTTAATAAGATGATCACATACAACATTAGGTCCCATAATCATCTTTCATTTTTGCAACATCCATATTTACATATACCTAATAACAGACAAACAGAACACAAGTAGTGGCGGGACTTTCTTCTGTTCCAGGTCAAGTGTTATCTGAAGCCTTGGACGAACCTGGAGCAGAAGAAAGTCTCGCCACTACTTATGTTCCGTTTGTCGATTATTAGGTATGTGTAAATATTGATGTAAAGAATGAAAGATGATCATTCATGAGCCTGAATTTTGTATATGATCATATTATTATGTATATACAGTAAAAGCACGCTAATACGAACCCTGGATATAGCGAACCTTCCCTTATAACAAACTTTGCGATTTTTAAAATAACGTATGTGGTATTCTATTTTAAAAGAACGAGTTTCACCAGACATGAGAAGATTTCAGACAAAAGAAACTCTAACTTTATTACTTTTTTTGACCTATATATAAATATCGCGCTTATCGCGGACATGCAAATTCATCATCCTTTTAAAAGCAACAAAATGTAAAAATATATACAAAATAAAATAATAGTATGCAAATATCTAAAGGCATGCGACAGACTCCCCCTCCATGACCTCTCATCACTCCTGTGATGGGACTCCTGGTGGTCTATGATGAAATTTAATGATGTTGGTGATGTGGACACTCTGGGTTCCTCGCTCCGATTCATAAAGGACATATTTAACATAGCCGTCCACCATCTTTACATCAGTAACAACATGGGGTCCAGTCTGCAGTCGTTGTTTACCTGTGTATTGGTGTTTCACCAGAATCGAATCTCCAGGTTTGATATCAGTAGGTCTTCTTCGATTTCTGTTATAATAATATTTAGTGCGCAGACGGTATTTATGGCGCTGTTTGTCATCATTCTCCGTTTTAATTCTAAGGAGTTGTAAGCCCAATTCCTCGTCAGCAGGCACTATTGGTACTGTTCCCTTCCATTTATACCATGGAGAGCATCCCAGATAGGTATTATGATGTCTATTGTGATCATTGATGGCTGCCTCCAAGCAACATTTCCATCCTTTAGGAAACTGTGGGTAGCACTCCATGAAGGTCTTAATTTCCTGAATCACTCTCTCGGCTAGACCATTTCCCGCAGGGTGATAAGGACTGGTATGAAGAAACCTGATTCCCTTCTCCTGCGTCCAGTTGTAAAATTCCCCTTGAGTAAAGGAGGTACCTCTATCAGAAATAATTTTCTTTACATTTTTAAGAATGGGATGGTCCTTAAAGTATTCTTTTAGAGCTTTACCCGACTGTTTCATACATTTAGCGAATACAATCCGAGTAGCTTCATCAATCACTACTAAGAATGACTGGGTAGAGGCATTGGATTCTTATTTCTTTTTGAGTTCTGCGAAGTCAACATGAACCGTATGAAATGGAACATGAGATTGAACAGGCAAACTCATCTGATCAGAGGTAGATCTATACCTGGCCTTCACCTTCTGACAGGTAGAACACGATTGGACATAACGTCGAAGGTCCCCCTTCATATTTCGCCACCAAAATCGATTCTTAATTGTATAATAGGTTCTCCAGAATCCCGAGTGGCCACCAGATTTAGGATCATCATGATATAAGCCGAGAATGCTAGGAACCTGTTCAGGAGTCACCAAATAAGATTTTCTTTGCTCGTCTTATTTTAGCTCTAAAGCTTTATGCTTCAACCAGAACGTCTGTTCATCAGACTTGTCTGGGATGCTTACAGACAATCGTGACAACGCGTCGGCGTCCCTTAGTTCCTTTCCCGACCGAAGATTTATTATGATATTAAAGGAGCGCAGGAATAACTGCCACCTGGCCAAACGGTCCCTAAGTTCTCCACAACTTAAAAGCTGAGTTAAGGCTCGGTGATCGGTATGCACCACAAAAGGGCGACTCTCCAAGTAGGAACGAAAATGTTTCACAGCTTTCAATACCGCCAAGCATTCTTTCTCGGTAACAGAATAATTTTGTTCGGCTTTTGTAAAGGTGTAGGAGTAATTGCCAATTACCCGGAGTTGTTTACATCTTTTTTCCTGGAGTTCCCTTTGATATAAAATGGCTCCAGTTCCATAGTAGCTGGCATCCGTTGATAGCTCGAATGGCAATCTCCCATCAGGAACCCTAAGAATTGGTTCCTCAGTAATAAGTGCGATAAGTTTTTGATAAGCTGTCTCGCATTCAGAAATCACTCGAAGGTTACATCTTTTCCTTTTAATTTGTCTAATGGTCTTACTATATGAGCATAATCCTTTATAAAGGCGCTGAAGTGGTTAGTCAATCCGGTGAAACACTGTAAGGACCTCAAATTGTATGGACGTTTCATATTTCGAACCTTTTCGGTAACCTCAGACCTATTTTCTTTGTGTCTCCATCAATAATTCTCCCCAATAAGTCTATGCGAGGGACGCAAAATTGGCATTTATCAAGATTTAGCACTAGGCCCGCAGTGTTCAGCCGTTCAAGAATTTTATGCGTCAAAATGGAGCAATCCTCCTGAGTGTAGCCACCACAACAGATGTCATCGATATATGCCACTACCTTATCATTTAGTAGGTCTACTAGAATTGTAGTCATTATTCTCTGGAACTTAGCTGGAGAATTCTTCCATCCAAACGGAAGCTTTAAAAATTCATAATGACCAGATGGAGTTACGAAGGCAGTGTATTTTCGAGTATTTTCTGATATGCCAAGCTGCCAGAATCCATCCTTCAAATCGAGCTTTGAGAAAAAACGACATCCTCCGAACACATTAATAATGTCGTCTATTCGAGGAAAGGGAATAGGATCCAAAAGCGTTTCATCATTAAAATCCTTTGATAGTCGACACATAATCGATAGTCTCCATTCTTTTTTGGAATTACTATGCAAGGAGATGCAAATGCCGAGTTTGATGGTTTAATTATTCCTTCGCTTAGCATCGATCTAATTTTCATATTTAACCAGTTTCTTTTTGTATTCTCCAATTGATATGGCTTTGCACTGACAAATCGAAAATTCTCCTGCAGTCCAAAGTCAACTTCAAATTTTGAAATCATTGGAAAAGTCCTTGTGCAAAGGCTGGGGTATTTGGCCTCGACATCCCTCCTGGTAACGAGGTTCGGGCCAGTTTCAGAGAAGAAACTAATCTGATCTGTAAAGAAGTCCCACTTCACTTTCAGGGATTTTAACGTAGGCTTACCAATCAATAGATCAAAGGGCATATCTGGGAGGACAATGGCCTGGATTTCGATTGACTGTTCCCCAGCCTCCAAAACCAGATTAATGGCTTCGGTAGCAGTGAATTTACTATGGTTGATTGTGTTTATTAAAATCTTCGTAGGGTATGTTTTCCACCTTTTTTTCTGCACTAAATTTCTATGTATCAGATTGAGAGAAGAACCGCTGTCCAGATAGGCCTTTACCAAGTGAGAGTTTATAGTCATATCAATGAAGGAATGGGGAGAATCACAAATTGAAAAAATGGTCGATTCTGACCATGGGACCGGCGAAACCATACTCGTCAGTTTTTTTGACAAGAACGAAACATTTCTACCATTCGCCGCCTGGAGTAACCCCATGTCACTAGACTCAGTAAAATGATCTGGTTTCTCGACTGTGCCAAGAGTTCTTGCAGATGGCCTGGATTCAGAATAATTATTTTCCGATATAGGCCTGATGTTCTTCAGGAGTTTGAGTAGATCCTGCTTGCATTCAACACCTGCCGTGGCCAGTTGCTCCTGCATATACTGGGGAAGTCCGTGGATTATCCCAATAATCAATAATTCCTCGCTAAGGCCCGGCATACCAAGTCGCATCTTTCCTTGCTTCTGGTAAAAATATTCCACCAAGGATCCTCCTCGATATCTCCAATTAAAAGCACGGTCGTAACTCACAATGGGATTTTCGTTAAAAGAACAAATGAATTCCTGCTTCCAATCCTTCCAACAATATTCCTCTTCATCCTGGAATTTGTTGTCGAACCATAACAAAGCCGATCCTGTCAGATAGGATCGCATCCCATTGATTCTAGCCTCGTCTCCAACCCATCCATTGTTTCCACAAATGTTTTCATATACTTTGATCCAAATTTTAGGATCAGCATTTCTTCCATCAAAGGTAGCCACATCCATTTTAACTGGCCTACCTACCCTGATTCCACTCTTATTTCTAAGAAGAAAGTCCATCATTAAGCGCTGCTGATTCGCCATCGTCCTGATGAGGCTTTCAATGGTCGAATCCTTCACTCCATCGCCCTTAGGCTTTGCTTCAGAATCATTTACTCCGACGCCCTTAGGCTTCGCTTCAGAATCCTTTACTCCGTCGCCCTTAGGCTGATCTTCAGAATCCTTCATTTCTTCGTCCTTAGGCTTCGCTTCAGAATCCTTCATTTCTTCATCCTGTCGGCTGCGCCATATTGTGGTATTCTATTTTAAAAGAACGAGTTTCACGAGACATGAGAAGATATCAGACAAAAGAAACTCTAACTTTATAACTTTTTTTGACCTATATATAAATATCGTGCTTATCGCGGACATGCATATTCACCATCCTTTTAAAAGCAACAAAATGTAAAAATATATACAAAATAAAATAATCCTATGCAAATATCTCAAGGCATGCGACAACGAACTACCCCTATAACGAACCTATTTTTGGTCCCAAAATGATAAAATTTATTTTAAATATTATGCTTATAACAAACTTAAAATTGTGATTTGAAAATTTTTAAAACAACAAAATATTGAGCATGTTTCAGCTCACGGATCACGATTTCAAAACAAAAAAATAGCGGCATTGTTTATTTTTATTTCCATTCTATTTTTGCTGTATGTTGTATAAATTTTTACACATTATACTTTTATTTAATAGAATATCTTTGCATTCGACAATTTTTAAATAGAATAAAAATACAAATGGCTTCCAAAATAAAGAAAAGAAACAAAGAGTGGCGTTCTTAAAAAAAAAAAAACAGTAGCAGCAAGCCCTTTTAGAAGCCTTCTATATCAAGTTTAACCTAGGCTAAAACATAATTCCAAATGATTTTAAAGCCTGAAATGGTTTGAATAACAAAATTTAATATACACTTCAGAAGAATATGTGTAAACTGGAATTGAAAGAAGAAGAAAAAAAAAACCAGTTCCCTCAAGTTCCCCGTCTCATGAGCCACAAACAAATCGACTTATAAATTCTCAAAAACTACCACTACAGTTCTATTTTTAGAATGGAATTCTTGTTAGGTATATGACTCATTCAGGGTTCGCGGATATTCCCACTGGCCAGCCGTTTTACCACCGATTTTGTGTTTGCAAATTGGCATTTTTTATTCACAATTTTACTGATCACGCTATCGTATTGCCACGTGGAAAATTAGGGAAGACAAAAACTTCAGGAGGAAACAAAATTTATTTCAGGCAAGGACAAACAATAAAAAGTAAACAAAAGATAAGCCACAAGGGGAATTTACAGAGTAGCAAAATATAAATATGAAAATGACCACTCTGTTAATAAAAATAATAAAATTAATAAATACTTGGTTACATAGCTTTTTCCCTATGGGAGCTGTGACCCACAGCTAGCAATTATTGTAGATACTGACATGGATCTGACGTGCTTCTGCCAAGGATTCCATCGAAGTCTTGGAACTTTGTCCCTAGTACCTTTGCGTCCTTTTTCTGGCGGTGTGAAGAGCGGCTTTGTCGTCGTATCATCTATAGGGAAATCGTCATCTTCGAGGGAAGTCTTGGCGTTAGCACGGCGGTGGAATCCTGGAGTCAGTCTCCGAAAATGTAGATCACTGTACCCATGGCTTCAAGGTCTTCTCGGAGATCTTCAATTTGTCTTCCCTAATTTACCCAGCATCTCCACCAAAATGCAGTGTGGAAAATTAGGGAAGACAAAAACTTCAGGAGGAAACAAAATTTATTTCAGGCAAGGACAAACTATGAAAAGTAAACAAAAGATAAGCCAAGAGGGGAATTTACGGAGTAGCAAAATATAAATATGAAAATGACCACTCTGTTAATAAAAATAATAAAATTTATAAATACTTGGTTACAGTATCAACATGTTTCGCGTCCGATTTTTCTGAATTGGATACTTTTGATTCATCCTCAATTGATTCAGAATACACGGAACTTTATTCCTTTGATGGAAATAACAATATTTTAAGACAATTCTGATTTCCAAATTTCACTTTTCACTTTCAAACAACAAGGTATTAACAGCATTTTTTCAAATAAATATAATATTATATTATTTGAGAAAGATGTTCTAAAATACTAATACCTTTTAAATATATAATTAATAATGTTTTTCCTAGGGGATTTGGCTTAATTTTAAAATAATACATAGGTTTATATATTGATGAGGCTGAAGTGGGGATATAAAACTCAATTTATTGGTAGGTTGCAGTACATTGTCCTGGTGGGCTATGGTCACCATGGCCCGTTCCAGGGCTGGGCTTGTAGTCCGGTTCTGGAGGGTTGTTGAGGTCCGATTCTCTGCGGTATAGCCGATGGGAGGGTTAGATCTGGTACAAGACATCTTTCGTTCGCCGGGCAAGGATAAAAAGAAAAAAAAAAGAAAGAAATAAGTAAATAGCACGAAGGTCAAACGATAACTGGCACGTTGTATTTGTAAGCATTCCGCGAAAACAGCGGTCCGTGGTCAAATACAACTTGTACCTGTTATCTCTGTGGTGCCGTTTCTCTGATAAATAATAAAATAAACAAAATTTAAGATAATTTTGTAACCGTCACGTGTATTTCCGGTCGGTTGCTTGTTGACACACAACACCACCCCCCCTCTTATCTTAGACTCGGTCCCTCGAGTCGCCGTTATCTCTCTAAAAATTCCTTAAGTCTCGACACGTGTGCTAACGTGCTCTGGCGCCTACTATTTTCGTTGCGTCCGTCCTGTGGTCGTAACCTATATGTCGTTTCCTTGATTCTATCCGTTATTACGTACGGTCCTCCGTATTTCGGTAGAAATTTCTCCGTTTTCCCTGGTTTCCTGCGGAACGACTCCAGTAGTACCAGGTCGCCCACTTCAAACTTCTGGAAGCGGTCACGGTTCGCAAGGTCATACTGACACTTCGTCATCATTGTCCCGGTCTCGGTAGTTTTCGTCGTCAATTTTCTTTAATCTCTTGTTTTCTAAAATGCGGTTGGTCACGTATTCGTCGTAAGTTTTTACTGGCTCGTCGACGGTTGGTAGTCCTACGTCTAGGGACGTCCTCGGTTCTACGCCAAATATCAACTTATGCGGTGTCACCTGTGTCGACGACTGAATGGACGAATTATACGCAAAAGTCGCCGTTTTTACGAATCTCGGCCATTCGGCGTGATCGTCCTTGAGATAAACTCTGATGCCGTTTTTTATGATGCCGTTGAGTTTTTCGCATAAGCCGTTTGTTTGTGGCTGTGCCGCGGAAGCCATAATATGTATAATCCCGTACAACCGTGTAAAGTCTCTAAAAGTACTCGAATCGAAAGATTTGCCTTGATCGGATATTATGCATTTCGGAGTACCAAAAATGTAGAGCAGATTGTCTGAGAGTGCGTTGCACGTGGTTTCCGCCTTTGTTTCTTTTACCGGGATTGCGAGTGCGTATTTACTAAAATGGTCTACGATCTTTAGAATGTGTTCGTAGCCTTCTACCGATTTTTTGAAAGGACCTTGGTGGTCTATTCCCACTCGTTCCCAGATGTCTGTTGCTGGTGGTAACGGTTCTAGCGGGGCTGCGGGTTTGAACCTCTGTGGTTTGAAGGCCTGGCAAACTTTGCACGACCGAACGTATTTCCGCACGTCTTCTTCCAGACCTTTCCAGTAGAATCGTTGCTTAATACGGTGGACCGTCTTCGCTACCCCCATGTGTCCTGCCTCGGGTATATCGTGCGCTGTTTTCATTATTTCAGATACGCTTTGCTTTGGTGCTACGACCAACCATTGGTTACCTTGTGTTGCATGGTTCTTTTTATAAAGGATCCCGTTTATTTTTTTATATTCGTCCCGTGTTTTAGCGTCTGGTAGTTTCCCGGTAATATCGCGGCAAAACGTGTCTTCCTTTTGACCGTTTTCGTCGATCCGTACTGTGCATGCCGTTAAATCGTTGAAGTTGTCTTCGACGTTCGTATCGTTTTTGTGGAACGGGTTGCGTGAGAGTGCGTCCGGTGCAACGTTCTTCCTCCCTGCGCGGTGGACTATTTCAAAGTCGTGCTCCATGAGTTTTAACCCCCATCTAGTAAGTCTTGAGCATGGGTCATGTACGTTAGCAAGCCACGTTAACGCGCTATGGTCGGTTACGACTCTGAATTCTCTTCCGAAGATGTATCGCCGTAACTTTTGTAGAGCCCAGACTATTGCTAAACACTCTAGTTCCGAGA
Source organism: Cordylochernes scorpioides (assembly GCA_030710605.1). Taxonomy (NCBI): domain Eukaryota; kingdom Metazoa; phylum Arthropoda; class Arachnida; order Pseudoscorpiones; family Chernetidae; genus Cordylochernes; species Cordylochernes scorpioides. The sequence goes on along the minus strand of CP092886.1, from coordinate 88,823,781 downwards.
TACCATATTTACACTCGTGTTTCGATGTCATTCTCGACAAGTAGTGGATCGGGTGTAAAAAACCGTCATTGTCCGGTTGCATTAGCACCGCGCCTAATCCCACGATTGATGCGTCCGTGCGTATTTCTATTCTAGCGTCTGGGTTGAAATGTGCTAGAATTAGCTCCTCAGTCAATTTTTTTTTAAGGTTTCGAAGGCTTCTATTTCGGCCGGACCTATCACGAATCTCTTATCTTTTTCCGTTAAACACGTCAGCGGTTTGCTTATCTTTGAAAAGTTTTTTATGAAACGGCGATAATTGCCGCAAAGTCCCAGAAACGAACGAACTTGCTTGACATTTTTCGCAATCGGAAATTCCTTAACCGCCTCGATCTTATCAGTAGCCGGTTCTACGCCGTTTTCCGATACCACGTGTCCCAAAATTGGTAACTTTTGGTAGGCGAATCTACATTTTGATGGTTTTAGGGATAAGCCTGCCCCGCGGAAACATTCTAGAACATTTGTTAACCGCACGTTGTGTTCACGTATGTCTCTTCCGTACACGATGACTTCATCTAGATAAACCATACACTCGGACCATTTCAATTCAGCTAACAGTGTATCCATGATTCTTTCGAAATGACCCGGTGCCCCGGTTAAACCAAAGGGTAACACTTGAAACTCGTACAACCCGTTACCTGTCGTGAACGCTGTAATTGGCTTGCTTGTTTCGTCCAGTGGACACTGCCAATAACCGCTAACAAAATCCGTGTGAGAGAAATACTTCATTCCCGCTAAACGGTCCAGGCAGTCGGTGATATCCGGTAATGGATATGAGAATTTTTCGGTTACGTTGTTAACTTTTCTATAGTCCACACAAAATCTATAGGATCCGTCTGATTTTTTAACCAAAACGACCGGGCTCGCCCATGGAGATGTTGATTTCCTAATAACTCCTTTTTCACACATTTCTTTAACCTGTTCCTCTATAATGTCACGTTCCTTAGGACTGCGGCGATAGGCTTTTTGTCGAATTGGTTCCGTGTTCGCTTTAAGTTTAATGTGGTACGCTTCGATATCAGCCGCCTTATCCCACTCTTCTGAGAAAAGTTCCCGATACCTATACAATACGTCCAGTACATCGATTTTTTCGCTGTCCGATAGCTCCGGGTTTATATCGAACTTCTGTGGTTCGTATTTGCACGTGGCCGTCGTACTGTATCCCACCTATTCACTTAGGAAAGAAACATTCGCTATTTCCCCGCCGGTTCGTAACAAGCACGTGTTTGCTACCAACCGCACCGGCTCATTCCTAGTATTTATGACATCAATGAATATCTCGGATACCGTTTCAGAAACGTGTACTGATGGTATTAGTAGCCCCGTTCTTCTTACGCAGTCGGGGTGGGGTTCTAAAATGCCCGCCATTACTGTTGGCCCTTTTAACTTAACCCTCGTTTTACAACGTGGTGCAATTTCAAGGTCGTTTAGTATGCAGTACTTTTGTTTGGGGTTTTTCCGATCGTTCGTAATTGTGCCAAACCTCTTGAGTTCCCGTTCTTCGTTTAGTTCTACCACGTGGTCGTCCGTGCCTATTTTTGTCCTATACAATTCTACCGATTCGTCTCTAAACATAATTTTGCAATGATAGTTTGTTAGAATATCGACGCCGAAGATAATCTTTTCCCCGTTTCCTGGAATTATGGTGAACCTGCCACATATGTTGAAACCATCAATGTTGACCTCCAAGTATGTGCGCATGTTCGAGACTACTGACCCACTTATTCCCCGTATAAGTAATTTTGAAGGAATTCTAGCACATCCTAGTGCGTGGCTATTCCTTCGTCTATGCAGCTAACATTTGCCCCTGAATCGAAAATCAGTTTGCCTACATGTGTCTCATTGATATGCGTGATTAAACAGAAATTTGTCATACCTGTCCAACGGAATTTTTCCATTGCTGTACCCCCTATTTCTAAAGTGGATTTTTCTATTGGTACCTTATTTAATGTCTGTTTCTCGTTAACCCCCTGTTGTCCTTTTACCCTGAAGATTATGCGATTGGTGTTACCAGTAACCTCGGAAAATACACGTGGTACGCTCTCTACACTGTTCGAAACTTCCACCACAGGATTAGAGGTAAAGTTGTACTTACCACGTGGCCTCCTTTTCGGGCAATCCCAGTGTTTGTGCCCCGTCTGGTAACAGGTGAAGCATCTTGGCATCCCGTCCGGCAGCATAAACCTTCTTGCTTTCTCCGTGGGCGCTTCGGTCCTTGGATTTGGTCCTTGTTTTTGTTCCCACTCTTCCGCCGTCCTCGTAGTTGTTTCCCAACTCGTCGTTGTACCTGCCTCCTTCCGTTCCTTGTTCCATTTATCCGCCTCGTCGAGGAATTTCGCCGCCTGTAGGAAGTCGGCCTCTTCTGGGTTCCGCGTGGTACTCCACGAGGCTGCCAGTAGTAAGCAGTCTTTTGGAGCCAATGCCCACAATGCCTCCTTGCTTGAATCAAACGGCGAAAACTCACCTGCCATCGCGTGGGCCGTAATCAGGTTCATCAAGTATCTCCCCGTATCTTCCGTGGACTGGGGCCGTCTCATTTTCTTTAATTCGTTACCCCTACTACGTGCCCGGCCGTCGTTCCTTGGGTAGCAAAGTTTCAGTGCTTCCAAGACGTCTTCAAGTGCGGCTGAAGGGTCAAACCTGCACTTGATAAATTCGCGGCTGTCAAGTGGAAGCCGCCATACTAGGGCCTTCGTCCAGTCTCCCTTCGGTACCTTGCTCGCCGTCAGCCACGTCTTGAATTCCTCCACGTGGTCCTCGATGTCTTCCTCCTCCGGGTTGAAACACGGCGTCTCTCCGTAGCCGATATTTATGTTCGCTGCTTGAGGTGCTGGGCCGACACTGCTCTCTACCATGTGATGAGGCTGAAGTGGGGATATAAAACTCAATTTATTGGTAGGTTACAGTACATTGTCCTGGTGGGCTATGGTCACCATGGCCCGTTCCAGGGCTGGGCTTGTAGTCCGGTTCTGGAGGGTTGTTGAGGTCCAATTCTCTGCGGTATAGCCGTTGGGGGGGTTAGATCTGGTACAAGACATCTTTCGTTCGCCGGGCAAGGATAAAAAGAAAAAAAAAAAGAAAGAAATATTTAAATAGCACGAAGGTCAAATGATAACTGGCACGTTGTATTTGTAAGCATTCCGCGAAAACGGCGGTCCGTGGTCAAATACAACTTGTACCTGTTATCTCTGTGGTGCCGTTTCTCTGATAAATAATAAAATAAACAAAATTTAAGATAATTTTGTAACGGTCACGTGTATTTCCGGTCGGTTGCTTGTTGACACACAACAATATAAACATGTATGATAATTAGATAATAAAAGGCATATATTGGATTTTATAAAATACAATATATGCCTTTTATTATCTAATGAATTAAATATGGATTGCTCTATTTTCAAAATGTATGATAATGATAAGAAGAACCTATTATCAAATTACTTCTTTAGATATTCAGCATTACTGTAAAGAAATAGGTCAATTTAGGGAATTAAAACAAAGTGACCATTATTAAGTGGCTGCCTTTTCCTGTTTGTATGTCTGTTTTATAATTATATGGACTAAAAATTTAGAAAAGTTGAAAAAAAGGGCCAAACCGTGGCTATAGTAAACCAAAAGCTCTGTCCCATTGGGGTTCACTATAGAGGGGTTTTACTGTATATATAAAGTAAAAATGAAATATTTAAATATATTATTTAAGAAAAAAGGTAATTTTTTGAATGTATGAGGTGTGTTCAAAAAGTATCGTGACTATTGGATTTTCGCGGGTTACGTATATTCAAATTTCGATCTTTTTGTGGCTTAATGTTGGTACTCATGTCTCTCACTTATGCCGACAAGCTCGGCCATTTTGAATGTTCACTTAATTGTTGACAGCTGCTTTGCTTGCAGGTGTTTTGGATTGTCTTTGAATTTTACCTATTAAAAAAAATGGATCAAAGAACCTGTATCAAATTTTGTGTGAAAAACAAAATTAAGTGCGCGGATGCATTCCGAATGTTGACTGTGGCATACGGAGAAGCTACCTTGGACCGAAGCAATGTTTATTGGCGGTACAAAATGTTCTCAGAAGGCTGAGAAGATGTGAACGACAAAGAGCGTGCCGGGCGCCCGAGCACTTCAACAATAGTTGAAAAAATTAATGAAGTGGAGAAAATGATATTGGCCAATCGTCGAATCACCGTTAGAGAAGTTGCTGAGGACCTAAACATATCGATTGGCTCGTGCCATTCGATTTTTATCAATGATTTGGGCATGAGACGGGTCGCCGCGAAATTCATACCAAAATTGCTCAATTGCGACCAAAAACAGCATCACATGAACATTGCTATTGAGATGTTAGACTCTGTCCGCGACGACCCAAATTTGCTCCAGAGGGTCATAACTGGTGACGAAGCATGGGTTTATGGTTATGACGTGGAAACCAAAGCTCAATCATCTCAATGGAAGCTGCCGCACGAACCAAGACCGAAAAAAGCGCGCCAAGTTCAGTTGAATGTGAAAGTTTTGCTGACAGTTTTCTTCAATTGCAGGGGCGTGGTGCATCATGAGTTCTTGCCACAGGGTAGAACGGTCAATAAGGAATATTACCTGCAAGTTATGCACAATTTGCGTGAAGCAATCCGCCAGCAACGCCTGGATTTGTGGAAGAACAAAAATTGGCTTTTGCATCACGATAACGCCCCTGCTCACACATCGTTGCTTGTGCGCGACTTTTTGGCAAAAAACAACACACTAATGATGCCGCAGCCACCGTATTCCCCAGATCTGGCCCCCTGTGACTTTTTCTTGTTCCCTAAACTGAAGAGGCCCATGAAAGGACGACGTTACGCTACGCTTGATGAGATAAAGACGGCATCGAAGGAGGAGCTGAAAAAGATTTTAAAAAATGATTTTTTGAAGTGCTTCGAAGATTGGAAAAACCATTGGCACAAGTGTATAAAATCTCATGGGGATTACTTTGAAGGGGACAAAATAGGTATTCATGAATAAATAAATAATTTTTGAAAAAACACAAAAGTCGCGATACCTTTTGAACACACCTCGTATGTTAATTTAATGAAAAGGCACAATTTGGAATATTTTATTTTTATTTTATTTTATTATTACAGAAGCACGTAGTCTATCAGACTATTGTGCTATATTAGAATTATTTACATATATATCTTTAATTATTTACACAATGAATTAGCAGTGATTTATAAATCTGTGTACAAATTGCTCTAAACTTGCCAAAGTGTTCATAAGATTGATCATATACAGAAAGATGATTTGGCATTATGTCAAAGTAAGCAAATACAATTGCATCGGCATGGCATCGAAGGAGGAGCTGAAAAATATTTTAAAAAATGATTTTTTGAAGTGCTTCGAAGATTGGAAAAACCGTTGGCACAAGTGTATAAAATCTCATGGGGATTACTTTGAAGGGGACAAAATAGGTATTCATGAATAAATAAATAATTTTTGAAAAAACACAAAAGTCGCGATACCTTTTGAACACACCTCGTATGTTAATTTAATGATAAGGCACAATTTGGAATATTTTATTTTTATTTTATTTTATTATTACAGAAGCACGTAGTCTATCAGACTATTGTGCTATATTAGAATTATTTACATATATATCTTTAATTATTTACACAATGAATTAGCAGTGATTTATAAATCTGTGTACAAATTGCTCTAAACTTGCCAAAGTGTTCATAAGATTGATCATATACAGAAAGATGATTTGGCATTATGTCAAAGTAAGCAAGTACAATTTGGTTAGTCAGAGGGCAAGCCAACCAAAGATGCTCTGGTGTTTCAACATCTAGACAGCATTCACATGTTGGATCATTTATAACTCTCAAGTCAAAGGGAAAACTTTAAATGGTTCCTTTGCCTGTGAAGAACAAAGTAGTGTATTTATCAGGAGTAATTTTGCTTGGTACATCTCTCAGAAAAAATTCTTGAACATTGGATTAGTTTGAGAAAGATAAAATCTAAATTTTATATTGATATATAATTTATTCAATTCATTTGAAAGGGCTCATTTAGTGTTCGGACAGTCAGAGTAAACTTCATATTATATCTAATTAGTGATAAATCAAGGTAGTCGATCAGCATAGGAGTTTTGGCCAGAATATGAGTAATGTAAGAAGATGACCTTTTATAAGCATGAATGCACCTAATTAAAATTTGGTACTGTATAGAATTCAACTTTGAACGCTTTGCTGCATTGATAAAAGGGAACCAGATATATGATGCATAGCTTAACATAGGACGTATCACCGCTTTGTATAAAATCAATCTGTGCCTTGAATCAATTCCCCAAGTACGTGCACATAATGAAAATAGCGCATTCTTAAATTTTATTACCCTGTTAATTATATTGTCAATGTGTGGTCTAAAATCAATTTTATTTCTTTGTCTGTGGTTGCGAAAAATAACTCCCAAAATCTTTATAGTTTCTGGTGGCTGAATATTTATACCGTTAAAGGTTATAGGTAATTTTGGTAATTGTGTAGGTAGAGTATACCTATTTTATTTGGACTTATTAACCCTTAAGTACTCGCGCGGGGTCTGATAGACCCCAGTCAGACTTATTTCATTAAATATCTAGAATTATATAGAACATTTGCAGTTTAAAACTTTATTTGCCCTATAATATACAATACAATGGAGTTGGGGTCCATTGGACCCCGCGCGAGTAATAATGTAACTTTAATTTTCAACCACATGGGGAAATAGGTAAGTTATATTATAACTCTGCAATAAATTATATCCTTTCTCTATGACTTTACTAAGTTTTTTAGGGACATTGAATAAAAATAAAATGCAAATTTCCCCCAATATTTTGCTACAAAAGCTACGTTCAGCCCACACTTTCATTTTTGGAGTCAAGGAAAAAGAGAATAGACTGGTTTCGTATGTACCACATGAAGTCTAAAGTAGTTATTTTAATTTCAATAATCGACTCCCCAAAACAAATAGATTCTGAATATGGTGGAAAATATTGTAATGAAACAAAATCAGGTGTTGATTTAGTTGATCAATTGTGTAAACTTCCACAGTAGGTAGGAGGACAAGGAGGTGGCTATTGTGTCTCTTTTTATTTTATCAATGTTTCAACAAAAGTTGTATATAAAAGGAACAAAAATTGGAAATATTTAAAAGAAGATTGTTTATTGAAGAGATTGCATTTGGGCTAATTGACCTGAACCTAACAATACGGGAAAATAAATTGTTTCTGCCAAAAGATATCAAAAATATTATATCTGCACATACTTATACAGATGAGTCACAACAAGCAAAGTCATGAAATGCTATAATTAATTGAGACATATTAATTAAGTTATTGTTTCTTTAGGAAGAAAATAAGCCAGAGTCATCGACAGCGAAACGGAGGGGTTGCCGATTTTGTGATCGATACAAAGACCGAAAATCCAAAATTATATATGCTAAATGCGCTAAGCACATTTATACTGAACACTCAACAACAATTTACAGTAAGTGTGCACAAGAATAATTTAGATATTCATTTATAATTTTAAGGAAATTGTTTGTATATATTGATAGTTTAGAATTTTTTCCGTATTACCAATTTTATCAGATAAAAATAATTAATAGCATAATTTTTATAATGAATTGATATATTTGTAAACTAGAGATTGTATTCTTTCAGCTGAAAGCAACAATTATTTCTATATTTTATTTTAAAATATTTTATTCATTGTAGAATATTGGGGTCTGCGAGACCCAGCGCGAGTACTAACGTCATTAAAATTGGCGCAAGTAACTAAGGGTTAAGAGTTTTACCTTCTTACACCAATTTTTAATATTATTCAGCCTTTTTTAAATTTTGAACTGAAGATCCTGGATGCTAGAGCCCCAAACCACAAATGAAACATCATCTGCAAAAGCTGACTTTTGCGAAATTTTCACTAAAAGATGAAATGAAATCATTTAATAATATATTCCAAAGAATTGGAAAAATAATTCCACCTTGAAGGCATCCCTTATTTACCATTTTTGTACATTTTGAGTTTAAGTATCTTAGATCTGCCTTTCGATCTTCGAGATATGAAATAACTATTTTAATTAGTGTCGTTGGAAAGTTTGCTTTGTCCAATTGTTGAATGAATGCAGGAAGCCAAGCGTTGTTGAATGCTCCGCTGATATCCACAGCAACCAAGGCCGCAACAACTGTTTCCTTTCTTTGAAGACTTATTTTAGTTATTTTGTGTAGGGCAGAGATTGTAGACTTTGCTTGTATGAAGCCGTGCTGATCAGGATGCATAAAATTATTAGCATTGATATGATTTAAGGGTCCTAAGTGAATTAAGCCTTCAAAAATTTTGCCAAGATTAGATGACAGACATATAGGTCGGTAGGCTTTCGGTCATTATAATTATCTTTATTTGGTTTTTTAATAATCATAACAGATGCTTCTCTCCAGGCCATTGGATAATAATTTAGTGCAATGCAAGTATTGAATAAATTTGTTAGGATTGGCGATATGTAGTAGGCTGCCGTTTTAATAATCTGATTACTTATATAATCTAATCCTGGAGCCTTTTTATTGTTGAGTTTACTAAGTATAGAGAAAGTTTGAATATTATCAAAATGAATAGTTTCGTCATTGGAAAAAGTATGTTCCTTGTTTCTGATTAATTTATGATAAAAATTGTCTCAGAAGATTGATTATCGTCCAGAAACAGCGAAGAGAAAAGGTTTATCATTTCTGATTGAAGCCTATCTCGAGTGGTCTCTTCTGTTTTGCACCTAGTGCACATGGGGAAGCTTTTGGCTCCCTCTTTTCGAGATACACTTAAATCGGTAAATCAAATGATTCTGGATTAGCCCTTTGTTTCAAAATTTATAAGTATTTCTAAAGGGGGATGAATTTTCCACTTCCTCTAAGAATGCCAGCCAACTCACTATTCTTGTTTTTTCAATAGTAATCATATATTTATATCAGGTTTCTTTATATACTTTATAATCAATTAGCTCTCTATTGATCTGTTTACCTTGGTAATAAAGATTTCGAACATATTTGAAATGACTTTTAAGAAGTTCTAATTCACCAGTCCACCAACTAAATGAATTATCATGTAAGTTTTTTGGTTTTATTTTTAAAGATGCATATGCAGCCTCAATGAGTATATCAGTTATGAGGGAAACTGCCCGATTTTTATAGTTTTTATTTTCTATATTACTGGATGCCTCAACTGCCTCGTTAACTCTTGAGACTTCTTGAGAATTTGGATTATAGATTATAAACACAAGGTAATAAGACCAAATCCAAATAAATAAATAGTGTGTGACGTTTTAGTAACAGCGTTGTTACCATCTTCAGAAAAAAGTAATCGATGATATTTTAAGATATGCTTTTAATTATATCTAAAAAAGTGGGTTTTTCCACTTTTAATTCTAAAAATAATATTCTGTGTTTCTCAGAAAACTTTCTTCTTCTTATCTGTAATCTTGTTTACACACTTGATAACAGAAATTAAGTTTACTGCGCAATAAATTGATAAAGAGGGAGCAATTTCTCAAAATATTTTGAGAAAAAAATTGTTTTTTTTTTCTTTACAGATCCATGTACACCCTTTTATACAAACTTATTTAAAACATGCTGTGGTAAAATTTCTCATTCAGTACTTTTGTCTGAAGATGGTAACAAGGCTGTTACCGAAACGTCACACACTATTTATTTATTTGGATTTGGTCTTATAACCTTGAGTATGTTAATTTAATTATCGTAAGAAAGTTATGCATACTTTTTTTTATGTGCATATAGTTTTTTTAGTTAGTTGGGTGTAATCTAAGGATAGGATATAGAGACATGATGAGGCTCAAATTGTGTAGGCATATTTTTTCTTGAATCTTTAATAAATTCTTGTCAAATAAAATTTAAGAAAAAGTCTTCTTGAACTTATATTAAAAACAGGTGTATATTCTCTTCACTACAACAAAACAAATATAAATCGCCAAAATATAAGAAAAATTTTCAAAAAGGAAGAATTATTTACACAATCACAAGTCAGGGTCCTACCCCACCTCATGAGTGTCTTTTTTAAAGCGATGACAGGCTTCTCGATGGCACTACCAAGGCCAACCTGTACAAAGTACCGGTAGATACAAGACTTTGCTTATGCAAGAATGGCTAGGTCTTGTCTTCGAGGCTGGTTTCGAAGATCCAAGCCTGTAGGTTTGGGTATCTCCTGATACTGAAGGCCTCCTGGACGAGGGGCCTGATGTTTCGGCAGCCCCAGCATCGGTGGCCCTGGATGCCATCATTGGACCCGCAGGCTGGGCAGGACAGACTGGCTGATTTTGGATGGTTTGGGTGAGGCAGGGCATACTGTGCCAATATGAAGGTGACATTGTCGTTGTGAGCCGAGAGGGCGCAGTGCCAGAGCAAGGGCCAGTCAGCCCTGACTGGGACATCAAAAATGGACACCCATCTCTCTAGGATCCAGGTGATAGGCAGGGCTGCAATGCGCGGGTGTTCCAGTGCGCGACAGGCCAAGCGGGTGGTGACTGTGGGGAACGGTGTGGTTGTCCCACACAGGACAACGACCTCGGCCAGACTAGTCACCACCCGGTAGCTTTCCTGGAGGTTCTCTGCCACCCCCACTGGCAGAAAGGCGGCAAGGGCAGCGAGAGCAGAGCGCGTAGGGCGGACAATTGAGATGTTGCTTAGATCTTGGATTCTGGAGCCAACCCAGCACGTGGGGGCCATGTGGTTCAGATCACGAAGGAATCGGCAGTCTTTGATGATGGGGAGATCCAGCATTTGACTCATGGGGACCAGCGGATGGTAGAGGTCCAGGTAGTTTGATATGTTCTCCCAAAGCCTCAGCACCTGGTGGCCCCACATCATGGGCCTATTTATTTGAACCTTTATTTTGTTGAATATATGAATTCAATTTTAGACTTTAATATTTTATAAAATATTGTCACTGAATAATTATTTTAAATATTCTGTGGTATATCATCATTAATATTTGCATAGTTATCACTCCTCACGATTCTTATATATTACGCCCGGGTTTTACCCGAGTGAATGTTTGTCTAACGAAGATTTGTTAAAACAATTCTCTATAAACTTATAAAACGTACTCGGCTTCGCCCGGGGTTTTACCCGAGTAAAGGTTTGTCTAGCGAACATTTGTTAAAACAATTCTCTAAAAACTTATTTAAAAAAAAAAGATATATTTTGATAATTTGAAACTCGTAAATTTGAATCTCTCGATATATTGTTATCATCGTCACAATGGGGGCGCTGCTTGCGAGTTAAAACTACAAATCTGCAAATAACTCTAAGGATATTCAAGATATTCAGGAAATTATTTTTCAAAAACCTTCCCGGTGATATACCTAATAATATCCCAAAATTTCACGGCGATTGGATGTATGGTTTTTGAATCTATAGAGTGCAGACAAACAGACAGACAGATATTCAATTTTATATATATAGATAGATTCACTCTTCATTGTTGGCTTTTATCTTACATTCATTCTTCATTGTTGGCTTTTTATATTACATTCACTCTTCATTGTTGGCTTTTTATCTTACATTCATTCTTATTGTTGGCTTTTTATATTACATTCACTCTTCATTGTTGGCTTTTTATCTTACATTCACTCTGTTGGCTTTTTATATTACATTTACTCTTCATTGTTGGCTTTTTATCTTACATTCATTCTTCATTGTTGGCTTTTTATATTATATTTACTATTCATTGTTGGCTTTTTATCTTACATTCATTCTTCAAAGTTGGCTTTTTATATTACATTTACTATTCATTGTTGGCTTTTTATCTTACATTCACTCTTCATTGTTGGCTTTTTATCTTACATTCATTCTTCATTGTTGGCTTTTTATATTACATTCACTCTTCATTGTTGGCTTTTTATCTTACATTCACTCTTCATTGTTGGCTTTTTATCTTACATTCACTCTGTTGGCTTTTTATATTACATTTACTCTTCATTGTTGGATTTTTATCTTACATTCACTCTTCATTGTTGGCTTTTTATATTATATTTACTCTTCATTGTTGGCTTTTTATCTTACATTCATTCTTCATTGTTGGCTTTTTATATTACATTTATCCGAGTGAAAGTTTGCCTAACGAATATTATATATTATGAAGTATAATAAACAATGTTAAAGATTAGTTTTAATTATTAATCAAGATTGTGTGTGAATATGTGAGAAAGATGTAATATCGTTGTTGTTTTCTTGGCCGACTGTTTTACATATGGTGTTATCTTAAAATTGCTTGTTTTGAATATTTTTTTAGATTGAGTTGAATGAATTGCTGAATTTTTTTTTTTTGTATTTATATATAAATAAAATTAACTCTGTTGATTTTTTTGTATATAATCGATAACAGCTAAGTTACGCATGTTAATGTTAGGGAAAAATATTTTGATGTTAAGCAAAACCTGCTCCATCTCGTTTTACATAAATGTTGAAAATTTGGTTGAAATTGATGCATTGTAACAAAAGTTTTTAGTGATGTCCTCTTATGAAATTTGCATTTTATTAATATAGATTACTTGTAAATAAATTTTCAGATATAGTTTTGCATTTTATAAATAAACTATTTTCAATTACTAAAATCGTATGTATTAATTTCTAAAATAATATAAAACCTAAAACCATTCTAACAGTGGCAGCATAAAGCATGGTTATAACTTAAAATCTAAAATCGTAAAAATAAAAATGGCTGCTGTTATGGAAGATATTTCGATTATAGATAAATTAAAAGACTCTGAAAATTTTGATATTTGGAAATTTCAAATTAACATTATTTTTAAAGCTAATAATTTAATTGAAATAATAAATGGTAAATTGTGTTTTAAAGATCAAAAGGATGAAAAAGAAAAAAACGTATGGATAATAAAAGATGCTAAAGCCCAAAAATATATTATTTCGAGCATCGATAAAACGATATTAACACACATAATACATTGTGAAATTGCCAAATCAATGTATGACACCATATGCAGAATATTTGAAAGAGATGATGAACAATTAAAATGTAAGCTGCTACAAGAATTTCACACTTATAAATTTGATAAAAATGTAGACCTTGTAGCCAACATAAGTAATTTAAGAAATTTGGCTTTTAAACTTAATAATCTAAAACAGAACTTTGATGACAATATTGTTATTTCAAAGATTTTAACAATTTTGCCAGAAGAATATAATTATTTTTGTACTGCTTGGGAGTCAACTGGAAAAGATGAAAAAACTATTGAAATTCTAATATCAAGATTGACCACTGAAGAAATAAGAATAAATAGACAGAGCCAACCAGAAGACCGAGTGGCTATGAGTGCAACAAAACAAAAGGTATGTTTTACTTGTAATAAACCAGGACATATATCTAAAAATTGCACCCAAAGAAAATTCTGCAAATTTTGTAAAAAAACTAACCATGAAGAAAAGGACTGTTTCTTTAAGAACAACAGTAAACCTGCTAAAGTAAACAAAGAACAATGCAGAATATGTAAAAAGTTTAATCATAAAGAAAAAGACTGCTATTTCAGGAACAAAGAAAAGCAACCTCCCATTGCTTTCATTGCTGAACAAAGAGAAGAATATGATAAAAGATCATCAGTCACTTTCATTGTTGATAGCGGATCCACCTGTCACATGATTAATGAAGAAAAGTTGCTTGATCATCAAAAAAAGTGTGATGTGAACATCAATGTTGCCAAAAAAGAAGAAGGTATGAGAGCAAAAACTTCAGGACAATTTAAGGGGAGACAATGTAACCTAAATGAAGTAATATTTGTGCCTGAATTATCAAAAAACCTTTTGTCAGTGACCTCAATTGTTAACAACGGAGGAGAAGTAAATTTTAAAGGTGATAAAGTGACAATTTTGAAAGATGGGAAAAAAGTTCTAGAAGGAGATCAACTTGAAAATGGAATTTATGCTGTAAATATTGAACAACATTTTTCAAAGCAAAATGACTCGAACCTTACCTTACCAAGTGAAAACAAAACCCAAGAATGGCACAGAAAATTGGGACACATTGGGATGCAGAATCTAATAAAACTTGAAAGTTTGGTTGATGGTATGGAGCTTAACAAATTGGAAAAACAGGAAAATGATGTGTGCGAAATTTGCATCATGGCAAAGCAAACTAGGAAGTCATTTGGAAATTAAAGATCTAGAGCTACCCGACCTTTGGAAATTGTTCATACTGATTTGTGCGGCCCAATAGAACCCTTAACACATTTTTTTTTTTTTGCTTATCCCTAGTACACGTGGTACAGGCCATGATAATCATGGCGGGTAGTTAGCGACTGCTTTTTACTGTAAGCGCACCACATGTCTACACATGTGAAAGCAGTTCGACTTTGCACTTACAAATGTGCCAGAGCCCCGTTTGGTTACTTGCACTCGCTGGTGGGGTTGGACTTTTGCAAGAATGGGGGGGGGGGGCATTGGAGCATTTTTTTTTTTTAACAGAAAAAAGTGTCCAATGCGGGGATCGAACCCGGGTCGTAGTGGTCGAAAACCAAACGGTTTAACCAGCCTTCCACCGACCCCCCCCCCTTAACACATGATAATAAGAAATATATAATGATATTTTTGGATGATTATACACATTTCTGTTATGTGTATTTGCTCAGCAATAAATATGAAGCAAAAGAATATATTAAAGAATATGTAAATGAAGTGGAAAGATTTTTAAATGCGAAAGTGTCAAAATTAAGGTGTGAAAATGGCGGTGAATATGCCAATACGCAAGTTAAAGAATGGTGCAAAATGAAAGGAATAATGCTTGATTTTACAATTCCATATACTCCACAATTGAATGGAAAAGCAGAAAGGTTGAATCGAACTCTGATTGAAAAAACCAGAGCACTTTTGCTGGATTCCAAATTAAATAAGGAAATGTGGGGAGAGAGAGAGAGAGAGGCCACAAGAGTCGCTGCCTATTTAATCAACAGAAGCCCTTCAAATACAGTGCAAACAACACCAGCACAGATGTGGTTTGGAAGAAAGCCTAATCTTTCTAATGTAAAATTATTCGGGAGTGAAGTGTATGTCAAAAAATTGGGAAATCTAAAAAAATTGGATAGTAAAAGTGAAAAATATTCACTTATCGGATACAGTGGAAATGGATACAGATTGTGGGACATGCAGAAAAGAAGGATTATAATTGCAAGAGATGTGGTGTTTACAGGAAAACTAACAAATGAAATGACCAGTGTCATTCAGCCAAGATACAGAGAAGATTTGGATTCTGAAATAGAGGAAAGTCAAGACACTAAAATGGAATTGGATACCCATGATAAACCACAGAACTCGACCAATTCAAAATATATGTTAAGGAATAGAGAAAATATCAATAGACCTGAAAGACTAAAAGATTATGAAGTGTTGAATTCTGTTTCTGAAGAAATAGGATTGTTAACATACAATGAAGCTGTAACTGGAGTAGACAAAGAAAACTGGGTAAAAGCAATACAGGAAGAAAAAGATTCATTGAAGAAAAATGAAACTTGGAATTTTGTAAATGCTGAAGAAGTTAAAGGAAAGAAGATATTCAGTTCTAGATGGATATTCAAGATAAAGGATGGTGGACATCATAAAGCAAGACTTGTTGCTAGAGGAAATAAACAAAAAGAACTTGGTTATGAAAGTCGTTCGATGCATGAACCGACAAACCAGGATATACAAAATGTTAAAAGAACTATGAGATATTTGAAACAAACCAAAAATTTTGGACTTCACTATAGTAAACAAGATGAAGATATGGAACTTAATGCATATTGTGACTCAGACTTTGCTGGAGACATGAAAACAAGAAAAAGTACATCCGGATATACAATTTTGTTTGGTAAAGGACCAATAAGCTGGAGTTCAAGAAAACAACCAATTGTAGCCTTATCCACTACTGAGGCAGAATATATTGCTGCAGCTGAATGTGTGAAATAACTCATTTATATAAAAGCACTAATTGAAGAACTTACAAAAGAAACCATACTTGCTAAACTAAATATTGACAACCAAAGTGCAATGACTTTAATGAAGACAGGACAAATGAACAGAAAGACAAAACATATAGATGTTCGATATCATTTTTTGAAAGATCAGATAAGAGAAAATGTTGATGATCAGTTTTGCCCAACCCAAGACCAAGTTGCTGATATCCTAACCAAGCCTCTGCCAAAGGAAACTTTTGAAAAACACAGATCTTCACTGCTGCAGATGATGTTTTGATAGAGTAATTAAAACTCTAAAACATGAATTCAAGAAGGAGTGTTGAATATATGAATTCAATTTTAGACTTTAATATTTTATAAAATATTGCCACTGAATAATTATTTTGAATATTCTGTGGTATATCATCATTAATATTTGCATAGTTATCACTCCTCACGATTCTTATATATTACTAGCGGACCCGCCCGGGTTTTACCTGAGTAAAGGTTTGTCTAACGAATCTCTCAATAAAGTGAACATTTTTTCCCGGTCCCTTGAAAAATACTCGATAAGTTGAATAAAATCAATATTAATTGGTTCCCTCGGTAATTGGAAGTTAAAGGAATAGTATCTTGCCTTTGAATTGTATCATTATTCTTGTCTCAAATAAATTGCCGTGTCATCCTGAATTTTGTCTTTCCTAATTTTCTACATTACAAAATCATCGTATCATCATGATAATATTTAGAGCAGATTGTTGAATTATAACAGATAAATTAGAATATTTATCTTGATTATTTCTAGGCGAAAAGTTATTTCAAAAATTTTATTTGCTAGAAACCTTCCCAGTACTATACTAAATAACTTCCCAAAGTTTCATGGCGATCCAATGAGTGGTTTGGTCAGGCATAAAGGGCAAACAAACAGACATACATTCATTTATATATATATAGATTACTTGTAAATAAATTTTCAGATATAGTTTTGCATTTTATAAATAAACTATTTTCAATTACTAAAATCGTATGTATTAATTTCTAAAATAATATAAAACCTAAAACCATTCTAACATATTTAGCCTATGTTAAACTGCCTATATATACTAGAACATTCAAACTGGCCTTTATCATAGAACACCTGAGTGAGTGCTTGGACCTACAGTTTAATAATATATATATATATATTTTTTTCACATTTCAATTTTTTTTGTTGTAAAAAAAGTGTTTTATTCATCTGATAATTTTATTGGTGGTGGTGGTCTCTTGTCCATGGAGCAGATCAGATCGGTCTGTGCACCCTGATCACACTACCGGCCAACAAATGTGCCTTGTTTGTATGGATGTCCTCTTCTGGATTGATGTCTGCCATATAGAGGGCTGCAACTGTGATAATTTAATTAAAGTGTTTATATAAATTTTAGGTTTTTAACTAATGCATATGAAAAAATATATATTTGCATTTGATAGAGAGAGGTCTTTTCAATCACAATAAAATCATTATATTTAAAATGCTTCGAAATTTTCAGAAAAAAAAAGTAAAATTATGAAGTCCCTTCAAGTCTTTTAGATTTTAGGAATAAATAGGTGTCAACTCTACTAAGCCATAGCAGAAGGTTAATAAAAAATTATGCATGAATGTTTATTTTTAAATAAATTAAACTTCTACTGTCCTTATTGCGAAGAATTCCATTCGGGGTGTTCCCCACTGATGAACCAAGCCCTCAAAATATTTTCTCATCTCAGTAGTAAGGACAGTAGAAGTTTTATTATTTTTTTTTCAATGTTTATTGTCATTTCAGCGATGATAGTGCTTTTCAGACTTCTTCATTAAAATAGCTTTGTTAAGGCAATGTCTATTTCGAATAGTTTTTTAACCATACATTATTTTATGCAATTTAAACTTTTGAGTGTAGGGTTGATCGCGCTGTACTTCTTTTCTTTCTTTTTTTTTTTTTTTTCAATAGAAATCATAATAAAGGTAGTTGGTCATAGTGATAATCAGAATTCAGATTTATTTTGTGGTGTTCTAATTATATATTACTGTATTTATCAGATTGTGAATTTAAATTAGACTATGAAAGTTGATGGATAATTTTGGTAATGCCTTTTGCTAACAATGAAATACTAGTTTATGAATTTTTTTCCCCATCATATCCACCACACGGGTCTACAATAAATATATTTTTGTTTTTGCACAAGAAACATTGAAGATGTTTCGAATGTGACTTTTCATGCTGAATTCAAAAATTAAGTCAGTAATTTTCCATCATCCTTGGATTTTGTCAGACAGCATTCAAAGGAATATACAGTAAAAATGTGACATAAGCATTTTTTTACGTTAACCTCATTATATTAGCTAATCGCTTTATTCTTGACAGGAAAAGTTGATATGTGGAGCCGAAAACTTCATTTTAATTGTTATTTTTGCTTTTAGAATCATATATACATAAATATCAATTTGAATAATTTTAAAATATTAATTTTTTATGAAATATATTCATTTTATAAGGTAATATATTTGTTTGTTTTTTAACTCAAAAATAATGACAAGCACTAGAATGTTATATTTTCTGAATATAACAGTTTTAAGATATTTAAATTGAACCAAACAATTTGTTTAAAAGAATTGCAAAAGTGAGACAGGTAAATTTAAAGTGATCAGTTTGTTCTTCTCTAATTGCTTTTAGAAATTGTGTACACTAGGCTGTGTCAATGTGCTGAGGTGTTGCATCAATAATTCTGATACTTTCTGTTACATCTGTGGGGAAATAACTTTCAAAGTTCAGTTGTCTAATTCAAAGTGATATGAACTTTACTTTGGCTGTAATGTCGATGACCAAGATAAGACTTGGGCTCCTAATCATTATTGTGCAATTTGTGTTCAGCATCTTACAGGATGGATTAAAGGTGAATGCCATATGTGCTTTTTGCGGTTCCATGGAGGGAACCTAAAGACCATTCTTCAGACTGTTATTTTTGTTTGATAAAGACTGCAGGTATTCATCTAAATCAAGACATAGCGTTGAATACCCAGATTTGCCTTCTGCTTTGAGACGGTTCCTCATAGTGATATTTTACCTGTGCCACAGCCTCCTGAAAATGTAATATTCAGTGAGGATGATTTAGATAGACAAAGTCGAAAGATACAAAGCAGGTGCTTCATCTAAACCTCATCTATTAACCCAAGGAGATTTCAACGACCTTGTATGCGATTTAGATTTATCCAAAAAACAGAGTGAACTTTTAGGTTCTAGGTTAAAAGACTGATATCTGCTGCACAAAGACACAGAAGTAGGCTTTATTCACAAGTAGCAATCTGAATTTCGAGACTTCTTTTCACAAGAGAATGATTTAGTGTAAAGCAATAACGCACAATCTACATATAGCAAATCAAAACATTAAGGGTAAATGTTTCTTTCACACATAAATCAATTATTAAATATTGATAAATCAAATCTTATATGTAATTCTACTGTCCTAAAAATTTATGTCCATAGTTTTCCTAAATACTATTTCTGAGATGTATTTCAGTGTAGCATATATAAGCAGAATGGCCCAATACAGTATTAGAGCTCTAAAGAAGCGGTCTGGTAAATTAAATTGGTGAAACTGCTAGGAGGGTTCACCACTGATGAGCCAAGCCCTCCCAATATATTTTTTCATCACAGTAAGGACAATAGAAATTTGATTTATGTGTGAAAGAAACATTTGCGTCTTAATGTTTTCATTTGCTAAATGATTTTGTATATTGCAATGATGTTGTTAGTCTAATGGAGACGCTTGGTTATTAGTAGTGTTTATTCATTGATTCTTCAAAAGTTGGTTTGAAAGCTGTTCTCCTTCGCAATGGAAATAAGTTATCATCAGTGTCAGTAACACATGCATCTAACATGACAGAGACTCACGAAAACATGATTTTACCTTAGAAAAAAATGAATACGACAGACATGGTTGTAAACTATGCAGCGATTTGAAAGTTATTGCTACATTGCTTGCTTTACAGCTTGGATAAACAAAATTTTGTTATTTTCTGTGTGAGTGGGATTGCAGAGATAGGGAAAGGCATTACATACGAGGTGTGTTCAAAAAGTATCGCGACTTTTGTGTTTTTTCAAAAATTATTTATTTATTCATGAATACCTATTTTGTCCCCTTCAAAGTAATCCCCATGAGATATTATACACTTGTGCCAACGGTTTTTCCAATCTTTGAAGCACTTCAAAAAATCATTTTTTAAAATCTTTTTCAGCTCCTCCTTCGATGTCGTCTTTATCTCATCAAGCGTAGCGTAACGTCGTCCTTTCATGGGCCTCTTCAGTTTAGGGAACAAGAAAAAGTCACAGGGGGCTAGATCTGGGGAATATGGTGGCTGCGGCATCATTGGTGTGTTGTTTTTGGCCAAAAAGTCGCGCACAAGCAACGATGTGTGAGCAGGGGCGTTATCGTGGTGCAAAAGCCAATTTTTGTTCTTCCACAAATCCGGGCGTTTCTGGTGGATTGCTTCGCGCAAATTGCGCATAACTTGCAGGTAATATTCCTTATTGACCATTCTAGCCTGTGGCAAGAACTCATGATGCACCACGCCCCTGCAATTGAGAAAACTGTCAGCAAAACTTTCACATTCGACCGAACTTGGCGCGCTTTTTCGGTCTTGGTTTGTGCAGCAGCTTCCATTGAGATGATTGAGCTTTGGTTTCCACATCATAACCATAAACTCACGCTTCGTCACCAGTTATGACCCTCTGGAGCAAATTTGGGTCGTCACGGACGAGTCCAACATCTCATTAGCAATGTTCATGTGATGCTGTTTTTGGTCACAATTGCGCAATTTTTGTATGAATTTCGCAGCGACCCGTCTCATGCCCAAATCTTTGATAAAAATCGAATGGCACGAGCTAATCGATATGTTTAGGTCCTCAGCAACTTCTCTAACGGTGATTCGACGATTGGCCAATATCATTTTCTCCACTTCATTAATTTTTTCAACTATTGTTGAAGTGCTCGGGCGCCCGGCACGCTCTTTGTCGTTCACATCTTCTCGGCCTTCTGAGAACATTTTGTACCACCGATAAACGTTGCTTCTGTCCAAGGTAGCTTCTCCGTATGCCACAGTCAACATTCGGAATGCATCCGTGCACTTAATTTCGTTTTTCACACAAAATTTGATACAGGTTCTTTGATCCATTTTTTAATAGGTAAAAATCGAAGACGATCCAAAACTCCTGCAAGCAATGCAGCTGTCAACAATTAAGTAAACATTCAAAATGGCCGAACTTGTCGGCATAAGTGAGAGACATGAGTACCAACATAAAGCCACAAAAAGATCAAAATTTGAATATATGTAACCCGCGAAAATTCAAAATTTGCGATACTTTTTGAAAACACCTCGTAAAAAAGAGTTGGCCAAACAGTGAAATATTTACTTACCACCCTTACATATTAAACTGGGATTAATGAAGAATTTTATCAAGGCAATGGATCAAAACACTACTGGATTTGCTTAACTAAAACAAAAATTAAAGAAGGCATTTTCCTTGGACCTCAGATTTGATATTTGCTGCAGGATGGAAATTTTGAAAATAGCTTGAATGAAGTTGAAGCAGCAGCATGAAATTCTTTTAGAAACATTTGCAAGAACTTCTTGGGAAGTGTCAAGGCCAAAAATAAAGGAAATAGTTAATGATCTATTGCTTTCTTACAAAGCACTGGGATGTAACATGTCTCTCAAAATTCATTTCCTGCATTCACATCTGGATTTCTTTCCAGGAAATATTGGTGCAGTTTGTGACGAGCATCAAGATATATCAAGCATGGAGAAGCGGAACCAAGGCAAATGGAATCCCAATATGCTTGCTGACTACTTCTGGACACTCAAGACGGATGTACCACAAATACAATATAGAAGAAAACCTCTGTCACATACATGATACTTTTCAATAAATGAATAATAATGTATATAAAAATTATACAGTAAAACCTTGCTAATATGAACGGGCTTTTGAAAGAGAACCTTGCCTTATAATGAATCTAAGGCAATTCCCAATTTCATTCCATTCAAAATGCCATCTTTATAACAAACTTTGCTATTTTAAAATAAAGAAGTAACCCTATAACAAACCTAACTTTAAGTCCTAAAATAATAAATTTTATATATTTTTTTAAATACAGTAAAACCCCTTTATAGTGAACCCCAATGGGACAGAGCTTTTGGTATAGCCAAGGTTTGGCCATTTTTCTTTACTTTTCAAAAATTTTAGACCGGATAATTAAAGGACAGTGATACACATAGCAGAAAGCGGCTACTTATTAATGATGGCTTTGTTTTAATTCCTTAAATTGACCTATTTCCTTACATTAATGATGAATATTAAAAGAAGTTATTTGATAATAGGTTCATCTTATCATTAGCATACGTGTACCTCTATGTATAATTTAAAAATTAAGACCAATCCTAAGCAAAGCTTTATTAATTATATATTAAAAGATATAGGAGTATATATATATTTTAGAACATCCTTATCAGATCATATAATCATAAATTTCCTTGAAGAAATGTTTCTAGTACCTTGTTTGATATCACTCTCCAAGGTTGTATAGCTCAATCGAGAATACTATTTACAGTCTTAAAAAAAAAAAACACGTTCTGACATTTGAGGCCAAAAACTTAATATGTACACTGTGTGACAAGAAAATTACTGAAGAAATCCCCCATTACCTGCTTAATTGTACAGCCCTTGATGCAGAGAGGAAGGTCCTATATCGACAAATTAAATGTACCAACACTTCACTCTACGTATTGCTTTCAAAAATATCAGCAAATAAATCTAAGGCAATAGCTTACTATAAATTTTTAAGATCATCATTATGTAAGGACCAGTCAACAAGTGAATGACTTTGAGACGAAGAGTAAAGCCAGTTCAATTTCTATGTAAATAACACAAGATGATTATTACCTTACCCAATTGGGAGAATCTGTATGGGGCAAGTCCCTAATAAAGGCTTTTGTGTGTGTGATATTACTCTCCAAGCATTGCCCCTTTCAAATAAAGTTGAACGTTTGAACACCAAAATGTGTCTAAATAGCAATTATAGGGAATACAGTAAATACAGATCTTACATTCATGCTATATAAAAAATTCTTTAAAATACAAAGACCCTTTAGCTTGAAATTGATCAATTAAACATTATTTAACAAATATAACTCAAAAATAAGCAGCAACGTTTCTTCAATTATTTGTTTAAAAAAGGCTCTGTAAAAATAAAGGGAAATTATCTTCTTCTTCTTTCTTATCTTCACTTAATCATATCAAGGTATCAAGCTTGTAAAGCATGACAACCATCATGATTGGGTGAAGTAGAATGCGTCTGCCTTTGTCATCAAGACTGGGAGCACTACTCAGTGGCAGGCCGACTTAGCTCCAAAAGAAATGGCCGCCTCTGACATGAGGAACAGACGCCATGTGCAGCTGCTCCTAACATGGAGTACAAACGCTGCTCATCCTGTATTCCTGGATTAGGAGCCCTTACAGGGTACTATCAGCTGGGCCAGCTGAACCCAGGTTTTTTAGCGAGCTTGTTACTGC
Organism: Cordylochernes scorpioides; assembly: GCA_030710605.1. Taxonomy (NCBI): domain Eukaryota; kingdom Metazoa; phylum Arthropoda; class Arachnida; order Pseudoscorpiones; family Chernetidae; genus Cordylochernes; species Cordylochernes scorpioides. Next base: position 88,800,214 of record CP092886.1, on the reverse strand, counting down.
TCCCCCTCCTCCTTTTTCATCCGGGCTTGGGACCGGCAAAGGCGGAGTTTTAGGGAGTTTTATAAAATTGTTTACTTGATATTAAGTTAAACCTGTCTATAGCGCCCCCTCTTGGGACTCATCAAAATAGGGTGCTATTGAGAGGGGGTGCTATAGACAGGTTGCTTAATAATTTATGTACAAGGGCAATAATTTTGTGTGTTTAATGTTGTATATAGCATTTATATCATTGGTATTGCTTAAATAAAGTACAACATTGTATATATACTCATTAATTAACTTAAAAACAATAAAGGATAGTTGATAATTAAAAAAAAAAAACACAAACCATATTAAGATCTACAACAAATCTTGGGGGTTATAATTTGAAATTATGTGGAAACCTAAAAGTTAATAAATTTGTAGTTTTATATGCAATTAGATCAGAATAATAGCAAATACACGAGTACTGAATAATATAATACATTTATTTTTATTTACCTCAAAAGTATCGTTTCAAGTGAATTTACTTGAAAAAACTTCTAATATCAGCTTGTCTTTCATCTTTCAATGTTATTTTCCTAAATTCTTCTTCAAAGTTCATGATAAAATTCAAAAGTTCAGCAGAATTCTTTTGGGCTGAAAATATCTTAATTCCATTAATAAATGCTCTAGCTTCTGAAAAAGACACTATTTTTTCAGACTGAGATTCCTCCTTTTCTTCATTTTCACTTTCGTTCTTAATCAATGTTTTAACTTGTGTTTGGCTAATTCCATATTTATTAGCAACAGTAGGCACACTTTTTTCTGATTTACTTTCCTTTATCACTTTGAGTTTTTGAGGTAAAGTTAGGTGCTTTCAGGACATCGTTATATAAAGCAATAACTTGATATTTAAAACTATAATTTGAAAAATAAAAAAAGAGAAATTGTAATTAAATTTTAAAAATTAAAATTTACATGATCCAGTAAAAAAAAAAACATTGAAAAAAAAATATGCCTCATTATAATCATTCTATTTTTTAAAGGGAGCTCCATTTTCATTTTGATTCAAAGAAGCATTTTATTAATCTGTAGAGTTTAATAAATTTTAATATACGGTCACTATTTAAAGGTATTTAAAAAAAAAAAAAGAATTGGGACTGTCAAAAAGAGGGTTGTATTCTGTGGTTGCAGGGCACTATATACAGGTCACTTTTAATGTAAATCGCATCGTACTATTTAAAATCGGGCGCTATTGACAGGTTCAACTGTATTATTATTTTTTTATTGGTAGAGTAGAAAATGATATGTTTTGTGGGTCTCTAGAAGCTTCTGTTACATCTTCCCATTCATAATTTGAATTGACTAAAATATCGTGATTTCCACCAAAGGAATACATTTCTATGTATTCTGAATCAATTGAAGATAAATCAAAAGTATCTGATCCCATAAAATCGGATGAGAAACATGTTGATACACTGGCGTGATCATTAAAATCGCCTTCCTAAACGGGGGATTTACAAACACCAAATCGGTATTAAATGGGAGGAAAGCGGGGATATCCGCAACATTGAATGAGTCCTATACCTAACAAGGCTTGCATTTTAAAAATAGAACTATAGCGGTCGTTTCTTAGAATTTATTAACCAATTTGTTTTATGGCATATATCGTGAGACAGGCACGATGGCGTCATTTGTATCTATTTATAAATCCTTCCCTTTTTATCTCTCATAATAGAAAATTTACATTTTCTTATTTTAATATGTTCTGAAAATTTTGAAAAATAGAACGTAAATGTGAACAATGTCCCCATATTCATTGTTTTAAAATCGTGAAATTTTGTTATTTCAAAATTTATTAATCACAATTTAAAATTCGTTATAAGCATGGTATTTTAAATAGATTTTGATATTTTGGGACCTAAATTAGGTATATGTTATAGGATTAGTTCATTATTTTAAAAATTGTAAAGTTCGTTATAACGATAGTATTTTCAATGGAATGGAGATGGTAATCACCTTAGGTTCGTTATAAGAGAAGCTTCGCTATATCCAGGTTCATATTAGCGGGGTTTTACTGTATATAATTAATAATGCTTTTCCTAGGGGTTTTGTCTTTATTTTGAAATTATACATAGAGGTATATATAAAAACATGTATGCTAATGATATGAAGAACCAATTTTCAAAAATGATTTCTTTTGATATTCAGCATTAATGAAATGAAATAGGTCAATTTAGGGAATTAAAATAAAGTGACTATTATTAAGTGGCTGGCTTTTTCTTGTGTGTATGGCTGTCCTATACGGTCTAAAAATTTTGATAGGTAAAAAAATAGCCAAACAGTGACTATAGTGAACCAAAAGCTCTGTCCCGTTGGGGTTCATTATAGACATTGACATTTGAACACTTTTATTGACATCTTGTCAATTAGGCTTTACAAAATTAATGAAGTATAATGAGAATATTTACAATGAATTATGAGTGAGGAAGGCTCCACCATCTTGATAGGGTCCTCCTCCAGACCAAGAGGGGGTCTTCTTGAACCCCCCGCAACTCCAGGGCCAGGAAGTACTTGTAGATGCGGGTCTTGGCAGATGCCAAGATGGCCATGGTGTCGTCCTCCAGGTCATGCCCGAAGATCCAGCTCTGCAGGTCAGGGGCCGCTGGATGATGGTGAAGGCCTCCACGATGACTGGCCTGATTCGCCTACAGGACCAGTAGCGGTGGGCCAGTGACAGGTCTCCGACAGTGACATCTCCACAGGCGATGCAGGACTCCCGGGCTGAGGCCGGATTTTCTGGATGGGGAAGGGCGTGCAGGCGGTCCCCATACGAATCCTGGAAATAGCGAACCTTCCCTTATAACGAACCCACGGCGATTCCCAATTCCATTCCATTGAAAATACCATCATTATAACGAACTTTACAATTTTTAAAATAACGAACTACCCCTATAACGAACCTATTTTCGGTCCCAAAATGATAAAATAAATTTAAAATACTAGGCTCTTGTTTGTTTTTTCATTTCCATTCTATTTTTGCTATATGTTGTATAAATTTTTACACATTATACTTTTATTCAATAGAATATCTTTGCATTCGCCAATTTTAAAATAGAAAAAAATACAAATGGCTTCCAAAATAAATGAAACAAAGAATGGCAATCTAAAAAAAACAGTGGCAGCGTGCCCTTTTAGAAGTGTTCTATATCAATGATAAGGCACAATTTGGATTATAGATTATAAAGGTAATAAGACCGATCCAAATAAATAGTGTGTGACGTTTCGGTAACAGCGTTGTTATCATCTTCAGACAAATCTTTCATTCATTCAGTACTTTTGTCTGAAGATGGTAACAATGCTGTTTCCAAAACGTCACACACTATTTATTTGGATTTGGTCTTATTACCTTGCGTTCTATATCAAGTTCAACCTTGGCTTAAAAATAATTCCAAATAATTTTAAAGCCAGAAATGGTTTGAATAACAGGTTAAAAACAAAATTTAATCTACACTTCAGAAGAATATGTGGAATCTGGAATTGGAAAAAGAAAAAAAAAAGTGCCCTGTGTCTCATGGGCCACAAACAAATCGACTTAGAAATTTTCAAAAACTATCACTACAGTTCTTTTTTTTAAAACGGAAGCCTTGTTAGGTATATGACTTAATCAGGGTTCCCTGATGTTCCCCCTTGCTGGCCGTTTTATTACCGATTTTGTATTTGCAAATTAGCGTTTTTTATTTGCAATTTTACCGATCGCGCTATCGTATCAACATGTTTCGCGTCCAATTTTTATTAATTGAATACTTTTAATTCATCTTCAATTGAATCAGAATACAGCTTTATTCCTTTAATGGAAATAACGGTATTTTAAGACAATTCTGATTTTCAAATTTTACTTTTCACTTTCAAACAACAAGGTATTAGAGGCATTTTTTCAAATAAATTCAATATGATATTATTTGAGAAAGATGTTCTAAAATATACTCTTATACATTTCAAATATATAATTAATAAAGTTTTGCCAAAGGGATTTGGCTTAATTTTTAAATTATACATAGGTTTATATATAAACATGTATGCTAATGATAAGAAGAACCTATTATCAAATGACTTCTTTTTATATTCAGCATTGCTGTAAAGAAATAGGTCAATTTTGAGTATTAAAATAAAGTGACCATTATTAAGTAGCTGTCTTTTCCTGTGTGTATGGCTGTTTTCTAATTATACGGTCTAAAAATTCAGAAAAGTAAAAAAAAAAAAAATAGCCAAACCGTGGCTATAGTGATCCAAAAGCTCTGTCCCATTGGGGTTCATTATAGAGGGGTTTTAGTGCATATTAATTTTTAAAATAATAATAAAATAACTTTTTTACGTGTAGGCCTCTCTCTATATATTAAAATGAACTTTCTCCTCAAATTTCAAGTGGGTGTTATTCTGAAACCTTGCGTAATATGAGACTAATCAAATTAGGTTTATGCAAAAAAAATGCTAACGTCACATGATTACAGTATATTCGTTTTCAAAAATTGATAATATTTTTTAAATGTGTCAGGAAAAAAAAACATGGGTGATAGAAAAATTCTGATTTAATTTTTGAATTCAGCATGAAAAATTACATTAGAAACACTATCAATGTTTCTTGTGCAAAAATTATGTTATCAAGTAGATGTGTATTTTGTTCTTTGAATAACCAGTCTATATCTAAATTAATGTAACTCTTTTTTTCCCACTAAAAAATATATATAAATATTATTATTAAATACTTTATGATAATTAATAACTACCTTTTTTGTGTTAACAGAGAGAATTGTGCTTATCATTCCACTCCCCTATTAGCAAGAGCAGCAGAATGCCATTATGGTATACAACTATAAAAATATGGTTTTCTCTAATCATATAGTCTTATCTTTGTGGTATATAGATATTCTCCTAGTCATATATAAGAGAGTTGCATTCCTTCTCCTCATAGCTAGATCATATATTTCTAAATAGTTATTAATCAATAAATATATTTTGTGTATGTGCATATCTTCTGCATTGATTTGTATAAAAAGGTGTTGCAAAAGTCCTAGGACACTTGTGTACATTAAATAGATATATATTTATAGAAAATATATATTTTTTCAGAACAACTTCTAATGCTTATGATTATCTATATATATATAAATTTGAATTTTTGTCTGTCTGTCTGTCTGTACTCTATAGATTCAAAAACCATACATCCAATCGCCGTGGAATTTTGGGATATTATTAGGTATATCCCCGGGAAGGTTTTTGAAAAATAATTTCTTGAATATCTTGAATATCCTTAGAGTTATTTGCACATTTGTAGATTTATCTAAATGATGATGATTAATCAAAAGTAAGATTTTCTACCTATTAATTGCGCACAAGTCAAAGTTAGTTTTATAATTTATCTACAACATATATATTGGGAGAATAGATAAAACGATGATTTTGTAATGTAGAAAATTAGGAAAGACAAAATTCAGGATGACACGGCAATTTATTTGAGACAAAAATAATGATACAATTCAAAGGCAAGATACTATTCCTTTAACTTCCCATTACTGAGGGAACCAATTAATATTGATTTTATTCAACTTATCGAGTATTTTTCAAGGGACTGGGAAAAAATGTTCACTTTATCGAGAGATTCAAATTTACGAGTTTCAAATTATCAAAATATATCTTTTTTTTTTTTTATAAGTTTATAGAGAATTGTTTTAACAAAGGTTCGTTAGACAAACCTTTACTCGGGTAAAACCCGGGCGAAGCCGGGTACATCCGCTAGTATATATATATATTTATTAGATTTTAGGTTCATCATGTGTTTTGACATTTTAAAACTTATTCCATATGTATACATTGGGAAAAAAAGCATCTTAATCAGATATTAATAAAATAATATATGTGGAAAAATAGACCTTGTAGAAATTCTGTATAATTAATTTAAGCTGTTTCAGCAGTAGTTACCAAAGAGAATACATGCTTTTATACTATAATTCTGAAATTAATAAATATCATGTTTGCAGAGTGAGCTCATTTTTTATAAAGTTATCTCCCATTCTTCATCTTAGATAAAAAAAATTCTCCCTAAATCTAACCTGCTGAAGTGGGCCTGAGGTTTTCATCTATTCACTAGCCTGTTGAATCAGGATTCTGGAAATAAGTCTTCTCTTTCACTCTCTCCCATTATTGACAAATTTGCTTCATTTCTAAAATAATTTCTGAAACCCAGAACCCTTCTTAGATACCAATTTTCATAGGTGTTGTCTTTCCTGAAGAAGGCTCTTTAGACAATTTTTATTATAGATAGTGTGTGCGCTTGCCAGATTCTGAATGGAACATTTTCAAGATACTTTTTTGGAACAATCTAGCTTTTCTTTCTCAAATCCTTAAACCTTCTTGGCCCATTTGGCATTTGTCAATTTTCCATTAAATAATTATCTTGAATATTTAGAATTTTTCGGAAAGTGTTCTATATATATATATATATATTAATAGTAATTTTTTTATATTTGGAAAATAGAGGAAAAGTAAACTATTAAGAACAACAGATTTTGTGGCCCTCTTCAGACTTGTCTGAAGATTGTAACGACGCTGATGCCGAAACGTCGCACATTGTTTATTTGTTTGGATTTGTTCTTTTTACCTCTGCTTACCAATACCATACCTTTATTTCTCTGTGTTTTCTCTAATTCTTACTTTGTTTGATCCTTTAAATTTATACAATAACTTTAGAATTTTTTTTTTCTCTCCTTATAGCATACATAACAATTATCTATGCGTGTTCAATCTTTATAAAGGGGGGTATAGAGAATGAACATTCAATCTAAATGATATGAAGCATTAAAACTTGAATTACTAAACTTCCTTATTTAGCAGAAATAACAGGTAATGGTCCTCATATATTATATAAAAAAAAAAAAAAGTATAGATAGGACTATATATAGAATATACGGTTCCGTTAGGACCAGTTCAAATAAATTGATGATGTGAGTTATTATGGGAAAGCATTTTCACCATCTTCAGACAAGGGACTTATGTCTTTGTCTGATGAAGCTGATTTTTCCATTTCTGGTATGACGCACATTCTTAACTTGTTTGAATTTAATCGTACTTTCTTGTAGTTCCAATTAATCCTTATCCTCTTGTACTACTAATATCTTATTATTTTCCTGCAGTCCTATTATTTAGAGTGTATGAACACAATTTGGACTATAATCTGAACCTACCAACATCAGACAAAGTTTATTTTTCTATGTTCTTTAATGTTAGATTTCCTGTTCCCTTGTCAACACACATTGTTAAAGGCTTGGGATATGATCATTTTTTTCTATATTTATAATAATCATTTAACTGTATTACTAATTTCTTATCAGTCTCTTACAGTCCTTATACCCAAAAAGAATAAACACAATTTGATTTAGAGTTTAACACTAAGGGATAAGTATGTATCAATCTGATTAAGTCTAGGGAACCGAATAAATTTAACTTCTGAACTGAAAAAACATTTTTTGAGTTAGGTTTGAAAGTGCAGAAGATGACAATGTCTTAGTTCATTAGTTTATTTTTGTAGTATCTAAGGCTCAGCTATTACCCTATCTCTGTTCCAACCTAAATTTGCTTTCTATTTGGTCGAAGAGGCATGGTTTGGCAGTAATGGAGTAAGGGCCGAAACTGCTGCTCAGGTCTTCATCTGAAGAGGCCCACCTGATTACCATCCTCTTTCCATCTGGTCTAACCTTTATGGTTTTCAACTGGTCTAACCCTTAAGGTTTTCATCCTTCCTAATTTAATATATTATCTTATATCGTTTCCTCCACATTTACACTAGATTGTCTTTAAAATAAGCTTATATAAAAAAAAAAAATCCCCAAAAAAAAAAAAATTAACAAAAAACTACCTTCTCTCATCAAGAGAGAAAATAGAGCAAAAAAATACTTCTCTCTCTCTCTCTAATTAGCTTTATTTTATATTTGGAAAATTATTATCATGGTTCTGTCTTTGCTCTTCTCTTTAAAACTTTCTCTTCGCTTATTCCTTTTTTCACCCAGCCTATGATGCGTAACTGCCGATGCTTTGCTGGTGTTACTTTTTTTTTCTTTTTAAAAAATATAATCTAACAAATTATTTATTACAAAAAAATTAAAAAAACAAACCTAACACATTTAAATTAAATTAAAAAAATTATTAATCTTAAAATTTTTCATAACTATACTATATATATTATATAATAAAAAGGCATATATTGGATTTAATAAAAGATTTATTTTGCCAATATTTCGGTTGGCTGAACACCAAACCTTTATCAAGGCATTACATTTTTGTATACACAAACTCAGTGCCGCATAGTGTTATAATATCACAGTTAAAATAATTTTTAAAATAGAAAGTAGGTGGGGGAAATTGTGCAAGCAAAAAATATTTAATTATTTTATATTAAATATTTAATTTTTTTTTTTTACTTATTCTATTAAATATCTTAAAATATTAAAGGGGGAAAAAATTGGATCTATCCTATATTTTAAAATATTTGTATTAAGAACATAAAATATAATTCATCAATAAATCATTGAGATAAATGCAAAAATATATGTATCTATTAAAACATTTGAAAAAATAAAAATGATTTAAACAAAAATGTGTAAGAAAAATGTTTTGAAAAATTTTAACTATAAAATGTGTTGCATTTTAAAAAATTAATTTCAAATTTTATTGGAGATTGATTTATCCAAAAGAAAAATGATAAGGCACAATTTGGATTATAGATTATAAAAATAAGGTAATAAGACCATATCCAAATAAATAAAAAAAAAAAAAAATTATTTATTTGGATTTGGTCTTATTACCTTATTCAAATGAAAAATATTATTTTATAAGAAATGCATTAAAATCGGAGTTAAAATAATTTGGGATTAATATAAGAAGAAATTAAATAAAAAGGTGTAAACTAAACATGTTTAATTTATTTAAACTTTTGTGTTTTAAGCAAAAGATGTAAAAATAATTACACAAGTGGAGTGTATAATTTAAAGGTTGTTACTAAAGTGTGAAAATGAAATTTAAGAAACTGCGGTTATCACATCAGAATTTAAAAATCATTAAAGCAAAAAAAAAAAAAAATTAATTGAAACAATGTCATGTAATTTGAAGAAACGATACCTCACCCTTAAAAATAGTATATGATAAGTCAAAGGAAACGAAAATTAACCAAGTGAAATTAAAATAACACAAAAAATTTAAGAAGATCGAAAAGGTGTGTAAATGTCTGGTAAATCAATTTTCCTATTTATACAGTAAAACCCCGCTAAGACGAACCATGGATATAACGAACCTTCCCTTATAACGAACTCATCGAAAATCCCATTTCAATTCCATTAAAATTACCATCGTTATAACGAACTTTTCACTTTTCAAACTAGTGAACTATCGCTATAACGAACCCAATTTTGGTCCCAAAATATTAAATTCTATCAAAAATACCATGCTTATAACGAACTTTTAATTTTAATTCTAAAATTCCAAAATTATAATTTTCAAAACTAATTAAAATTTTGTGTGAGCTCTAGCTCACAGATCGCAATTCAAAACAAAGAATTTAGCGACATTGGGTGTTTTTATTTACGTTCTATTTTTATACTGCGCTCTTTTATAAATTTTTCATGCCTTATTGAAAACTAAATTTCTTAACTCTACATTAGGAAAATTCCTTAAAACATGATTTAAATTATTAAAACCAGTTTTAAAAGATAATGGAAGTGCCAAAGAAAAAGTCGCTCGTACCAAGATATCACTTGAAAAGAAATTAACCATCATAAAAGCTATTGAGAGTGGTACATCGCAAGCGGAACTTCGGAAGAAAATGAAAATGAGCAAAAGTAGCATTTCTACTATATGGGGCAAAAAAGAAGACTATATAAAAAAAAAAAAATGCTACAAAGAGGAATCAATCCCAACTATTGCCGCTATCGTCAGTGTCATTATCCACTTTTAGAAGCCTTGTATACGTAGTTAGTACAAGCTAGGCTTCATTTTGAAAAATGAAGATTTCTTTGCTAGATATGAAACCAAATTTTTGAGGAATACGTTAAAGCAGAAAAAATAACAGACTTATTCAAGTAAGCCTTTGTATCCTATATTGTAATATAATATTTATTTATATAAAATATATTTTTATACCTTTTAAAATATTATTAATAAAGTTTTTATTTAATTTTTATATATAAAGTATACTTTTCTTGGATTTTTTTGACATATGGGGGGCAGGTTGCATTTATACCAATTAAATTATCAGAGGAACTGATCAAAAAGGCAATATTTTCACATGATTTTGTTTTTATTTTAATATACAGCTTTAATATATAGAAATAGGTTAATTTTTAGGGGGAAAAAAAGCAGCCAATATTAAGAGGTAGCCTTTTTTTTTTTCTTTTTGCGCATAACCTTTAATTATATCCTCAAAAAAAATTTAAATACCCAAACCGTGGCTATAGTGAACCAAAAGTCCCGTCCCAATGGGGTTCACTATAGAGGGGTTTTACTGTACTTTCTTTGTCTTCTGCAGAGGCCCAACTTTCTAAGAACAATCGGCAGTATTTTTCTTTAATGTTTTGGTATATAATATAGTATAACCTCGTTAATTCGACACACCCCAATTCGACACTCGGCGATAATTCAACCATGTTCCGATGTCCCGACCTCCGGCCTATCAAATAACAAACCGTAACTCGACAGTATCGATAATACGACAGTTCCGATAGTTCGACCATTTTAAAATTCGAATTTCGACAGTTGAATGTTATTTTACATGCAACTTTACCGCTAAACGGTATTACGGCGGTGACGATCGGCATCGGCGGGCGCCGATAGGATCGCGCCTGCGCACTTTTGGTTTCTGGTTAGTTTAAGATTCACTTTGCAGTGCCGTTGCACAATTTCGCGGATGTTATTTTTTTTTTTACGCGGGAATTTCGGCATCATGCGCTAACTAATAATAATTTTTATTTTTTCATTTTTAACATTGAAATATTTTAGCTATTTTTAAATTTATAAATAATTTATTTTTAAATAAATAAATCTTTATAAAATGATCCAACAATGATTATGATAACATTTTAATTCAATATTCTGTGTTAATTTGAATAAATGAGTGGGGCAAGAATGTCAGGTTCTGCCAAAAAAAAATTGGAAAGTAGTCAGTATCACCAGCTCACTTATGTGGAAAAAATGAAAATTATAGAAGAAATAGAACAAGGAAAATCACATAGTCAAGTTTCCAGAGAGAGAAATATTCCACGGTCCACCATTAGCACAATTTTTAAAAATAAATTCGCCATAAAATCTGCCTTTTTAAAATCTAATTTTAGCTCTACCTTGAAACGTGATTGTGACGGGGAATTCCCAGAGATTGAAGAAGCCCTGTTTAGGTGGATAAGGCAGGCAAATGCCATGAAACTTGCCATAAATGACAATATCTTGAAAGAAAAGGCTATACTCTTGGCCTTGAAAATGGGTCAAGATAATTTTTAAGCTAGCAATGGCTGGCTAGAAAAGTTAAAGGCCAGAAGGAATATTGCTTTTAAACGACTTCATGGAGAAGCTGGAAGTTTGGATGCCAATAGTGTAGCCACTTGGAAAGGTGGGATTATTCCTTAACTTTTAGCTAAATACAGCCCACAGGACATTTTCAATGCTAATGAAACAGGGTTATTTTATAAACTTTTGCCTAATCAAACAATGACTATCAGAGGTGAGAAATGTGAAGGGGGTAAGAAGTCTAAAGAGAGAATTACAGTGTTGGTATGCTGTAATATGGATGGAAGTGAAAAACTGCCTTTACTTTATATTGGGAAATATAGAAGACCACGATGCTTCCATGGCATGAATATTCCCTCAAATTATCATTTTAATAAAAAAGCCTGGATGACTGGGGCAATTTTTACGGATTGGCTGAAAAAATTGGACCAAATATTCAAAAGAAGAGAAAGAAAATTTTTATTAATTTTAGATAATTGCCCAGCCCACCAAATACCTGAAGGGTTACAGAACATTGAAATAAGATTTTTGCCCTCCCTAACTACAAGTGCATTACAACCCTGTGATATGGGTATCATTAAAGCCCTAAAAGACCAATATAGGAAATGAATGATACCGTATCTTCTCACTTGCATGGAAGAAAAAAAAATGCTCAAGTACATTTACTCTTTGCAATTAGCTGGCTAGAGGCTGCATGGGTTGGGGTTAGTTCTTCCACAATAAAAAATTGTTTTTCTCATTCAGGATTTGTGATGGATGAAGCAATGGAAGAAGTTGTTGAAGTAGAAATGAACAGATGTTTTGAGGCATTAAAAAACATCAAGCCATTGATGTCAACTATATTGACTTCTTGGAAGTTGATAAAGATGTGCAAGTTGCTGGGGGAACAGTCCATTAACGAAATTGTAAAGGAGGTAATGGGAAAAGAAGAAGATGAAGAGGTAGAGCTAACAGAAAAAGATTTAAACAAAACATCAATAACACCTGCAGCAGCAGTTGTTGTTGTTGTTTCTTATCCCCTTGTGTAAAGATTACACGAATTCCATGAGTTCATGCTCCTCGAGCTGTTTTATGATGAGCAGCGGCCTGTCCCAAAGGTCCTGTTTAGTGCATCTAATGCAAGCCAAAATGTGTTCTGGAGCTGCAGGTACCAAACTACATTTTGGGCAAGTGGGATAAATTTTGTTATTATTTTCAATCTTCAATGGCTTGAGATGCCCGTTCTAAATCTTGTTAGTGTTGTTTGATGCTGTCTATTTCTGATCTTCAGAGCTCCTCCTGGGTTCACTCCACTGTACCAACTGTGCTTAGGTGGGATCCTCCAGTTCTTGTTTATTTTTGTTTTGGCTATTGTTTCTATTTCTTTAAAAGTAAGTTCATTTTTCTGTGGCAAGGGTTCTTTTGTGCCTTTTTTCGCTAGCACATCAGCAGCTTCATTGCCTTCAATGCCAACGTGTGAGGGTATCCATTGAAGGTGAATTTTTGAGGTTTTTGAGAGTTTTTGGATATAACCAATTATGTTCCTGCTTACTTTGTCTCTGAGTTCCCCTGTGTGACTCAAGTGTTGTATGGCACTTCTACTATCAGTAAGAATCCAGATATCTTGATAATTAGTATTTCTGATGGATTTTAAGGCTTCATAGATGGCTATGAGTTCTGATCTGAAGACTGAGCAAAAATCTGGGTTTCTTCTGTTCATTTTCTCAATGCCATTTGTGGTTTTGATGAGACAGCCACTGCCAGTGTGTCCTAGCTCGTCTCTGCTACCATCGGTATAGATAGTTATTGCATTTTTAGGAATGTTATTAATTATTTCTAATGATAATTGTTTTAAGTATTCTGGATTTTGGTATTGTTTGTTGGTGGGCTCATTTAAAGTGGAATTAAAAATAACATTTTGTAGTGGTTTGCATGGAGAAATTTTTTCTGCTAAATAATTTTTTTCCACTTTATATTTTAAAAATTCATTTCTTTTGGCCAGGTGTAGAGGGCCTTCTTTTTTGAGTCTTAAATTGGATTCCCAATTAAGTATGTACTTGGAAGTTCTGTGTTTGTTTCCATAACTCTTGATTTTGTTTATATATTTTGGCAGATTGTAGCTTCTTCTATCCTTTAAGGGCATAATGTCGGCCTCGTAAAGTACAATATCATTAGGGCAGGCATTTCGAAGACCTGTAATAATTCTAGCTGCACTTAGTTGTATCCTTTCCAGTGATTTTAGATTTGTTTCAGATGCTGTACCATGCAGCAGCAGTGGATGCCTTTAAAACAATAAAAATTCTTTGTTATTTAAAAGACATTTCTGAGGAAGAAAGGCATGCATGTCTTTTAAAAATAGACTATCTGGAATACATCCTGAATAGGATTTCAGAGAAAAAACAGACATCTATAAAAGATTTTTTTTTTTAATCTTGATTCTTTTCAAATAATATTTTTTAATTTTCTTTTTATTTTCCATATTTATTTTCTTTAAACTATTATTCACACACACACACACACAATTGGAATAAAATATTATTTGTTTCGAAAATATGTATTATTGCCATTTTGTCCCATATACTAAAAGTTAATCAAGAAAATAAAAAATAAATATAAAATGTACACACACAATGGTTTCAATTAATATCATCTATATATATATAGAATTGAATGTCTGTCTGTCTGTCTGTGTGTACTCTATAGATTCAAAAACCATATATCCAATCGCCGTGAAAATTTGGGATATTATTAGGTATATCCCCGGAAATGTTTTTGAAAAATAATTTCTTGAATATCTTGAATATCCTTAGAGTTATTTGCAGATTTGTATATTTAACTCGCAAGCAGCGCCACCATTGCGACGACGATAACAAGTTTTTTATCTATAAATTTCATTATCACTAAGTTTATTATCTTAAAGATTATTTATCAAAAGTAAGATTATCTCAGGATGACACAGCAATTTATTTGAGACAAGAATAATGATACAATTCAAGGCGAAGATACTATTCCTTCCAATTACCGAGGGAACCAATTAATATTGATTTTATTCAACATATCAAGTATTTTTCAAGGGACCGGGAAAAAATGTTCACTAGATAAAACGATGATTTTGTAATGTAGAAAATTAGGAAAGACAAAATTCAGGATGACACGTCACACAGGGACCGGGAAAAAATGTTCACTTTATAGAGAGATTCAAATTTACGAGTTTCAAATTATCAAAATATATCTTTTTTTTTTTTTATAAGTTTATAGAGAATTGTTTTAACAAATGTTCGTTAGACAAACCTTTACTCGGGTAAAACCTCGGGCGAAGCCGGATACATCCGCTAATTAATTTATATTACCAAGCTATTTATAAAAAAAATATATATTATTTTAGCTAGTTAGATGATTAGCTAATCATCTAACCTTAATTCAACCCTTCCTTTTATTCAACCGAAAGCTCTGATCCCTTGGGGTGTTGAATTAAAGAGGTTCGACTGTAGTTGTATTTTCAAAGTCCGGCGTGTGGTTGTTGTTCAGTGCATGATCTACAAGGAGAGAGAGTGGGTTATATTTTATTAAAACTGATTTGTGTTGATTTATGCGTTCTTTGAGTGCTGGTTTCACCTATGTAATTGGCTTGACAATTGTTACAAGGAATTTTGTAAATTAGGTTTATTTTGTTTTCCATTTTGTTAATTTGGTTAGTGTCCGGATGGCGTAGGGCCTTTTTTAAATTTCAAGATGATTGATAGGTAGTTATGATGTTGTGTTTCTTTAGGACTCTGGCGATGCGTTCAGAGCCGTAGCTGTAGGGGAGGGAGCAGAAAAGCTTTTTTGATTCATCAGGGGTGTTATTTAAAGGTGAAGAATTTGGTTTGAAAAAATGTTTTTCGATAAATTTGCTTGGATCAGATGTTTTAATAGATACATATATTTTTACATTTATCTCTTAATGATTTATTGAGTAATTATATTTTATGTTCTTAATACAAATATTTTAAAATATAGGATAGACCTCATTTCCCCCCTTCAATATTTTAAGATATTTAACTTATTCTGATTTTAACTTTTTGAATATTTTTTGCTTGCACAATTTCTCCCACCTATTTTGTATTTTTAAAATTATTTCAACTGTGATATTATAACACTATGCGGCGCTGAGTTTGTGTATACAAAAATGTAATGCCTTGATAAAGGTTTGGCGTTCAGCCAACCGAAATATTGGCAAAATAAATATTTTATTAAATCCAATATATGCCTTTTTATTATCTATTATCTAATGAATAAAATATGAATTGCTCTATTTAAAAAAAATATATATATATATTCTGAAGATTTGAATATACAATTAAACCTGTCTATAGCGCCCCTCTTGGGACTCACCAAAATAAGGTGCTATAGACAGGTCACTTTTAATGTAAATTGCATCGTACTACGTATTTAAAATCGGGCGCTATAGAGAGGGAGGTGCTATTTAGAGGGGGCGCTATAGACACGTTTAACTGTATATTTTTAAAAAGTTCTTTCGAGTTTTCAGGTATATTTTTGGTTCTTATAAAATAAATAGAAAATAAAAGAAATAAATTTAACTTATTTAAACATTGAAATTTTCACCACCCCACCCAAAAAATATAAATTTAAATCTATATTTAACCCTTTAAGCGCCGAGGTAACGATCCATCGTTACCCTATAACGTCACCAGGAGCGCCGGGGTACCGATCTATCGTTACTTCCTTGTAGGGCCCCTCGTGGGGGAGGGGGTGGTGGCTGGCTATTTTTATCACCTCCCTTCTCACTTCTGGGCTTGTCTCTACACGTTAGCTGTGTTTTTATCTCCTTTGTCTTGCGATTTCCTTTTTTTATTTTTAATTTTTTAAAAATGGCTTCCGGTTCAGAATGCTCTGCATTTTCTGAGGACACTGAAGTTTATTCTTTGTCTTCTGAGTTTGAAGAAAGTGTTGAAGACACTTTTGAAGATGAATTTTCTGATGAAGAAGTGGATGAAAACCAGCCAAGTCCTTGGGTAAGAGTTTATACTCCATTTTCCACATCTAAAACGTTGACTTTTGGAGAAGTTTGTGGCCCACAGCACCTTCCCCCCTCTATTATCCGGCCTATTGAATACTTTTTGTTATTCATAACAATTAATTTGATGAAGGAAATTGTGGCTTTTACCAATAAATGTGCCCAAACTTTATTGGCAAGCAATAGGGACAAATTGCCTCTATTTTCTAGGAAGCTGGCCTGGAAGGACACTACCTTGGATGAGATGATGGCCTTTATTGGAGTCATCTTCAATATGGGCAATGTGAAGAAGAACCAAATCAGGGACTATTGGAGCAAGAATGAACTTTTAGAGACGCCCTGGTTTGGTAAAGTTATGTCTAGAGGGAGATTTGAGTTGCTCTACAGCTGCTTTTCTCTGATTGATGACTCCAACCTGGTTCCAAGTTCTCATCCTGATTACAACCCAACTGCAAGATTTGAGAAGCTCATAGAGCATGTGAACAACAAGTTTATATATTATTATAAGCCTACTCAAAATCTTACAGTTGATGAGAGCTTGGTGTGCCTAAAAAACCGAACTCGTCTTAGACAATATATGCCCCAAAAGCACCATGGTCGATTTGGAGTCAAACTGTGGATGCTTTGTGAATCTAAAACTGGCTATTGTCTGAGAATGAAGCCATATAAAGGGAAATTATCTCCAATTATCAAGTCCCTTTCCTATGATGTTCCAATGAATCTGCTCCAGGAATCCAGTTTACTTGGAAAAGGTTATCATTTGATAACTGACAACTTTTTCACCAGCATCAACCTAGCCAAGGACTTACTGGACAGTCATACTTATTTGACTGGTACTATAAGAACTAATAGGAAAGGACTTCCTAAAACCTTAAAAAGTGCAAAATTAGGTGTTGATGAATCCCTTTATATGGTAAATAATAATCTACTGGCCCTGGCTTACAAAGAAAAGAAGAGCAAACCTCCAGTGAAGTTTCTCTCAACATTTTGTGATGCTTCTTCTGGCAAAAAGAAGGTGTCAGACCAAAGAGACTACCCACAGATGAAAATATGCTATGATAGCTACATGGGAGGGGTAGATCTCAATGATCAAATGTTGTATACATATATGGATGAAAGAAAAGGAAGAAAATTTTATAGAAAGGTGATCCTCAACATCTTCCACAGGGCTTTCCTAAACTCCTTCATCCTATATGAACAGCATACCAAAGACAACCCCAAGCTTTCTAGAAGGGCTTTTAACTATTCAGTAATAAATGAATTAGTTAAAAATCACTTGAAACCTCCAGTACTGCCTTCAACAAGCCAGGAAGTACTCGAAAAACTTCCAGAAAAGAGAGAGAGTAGATGTGTGGAGTGTACAAAAGAAGGCCTGAAGCAGAGGTCTAGAACCATATGTTCAAAGTGCAAGAGAGGCTTGCATCCAGTCTGTGCTTTTAAACACAAGTGTTAGCTTTGTAAATAGCCTTGTATATATCTAAAAAATTTTTT
The DNA here is from genome assembly GCA_030710605.1 of Cordylochernes scorpioides. Classification (NCBI taxonomy): domain Eukaryota; kingdom Metazoa; phylum Arthropoda; class Arachnida; order Pseudoscorpiones; family Chernetidae; genus Cordylochernes; species Cordylochernes scorpioides. Next base: position 88,782,222 of record CP092886.1, on the reverse strand, counting down.
TATATTTGTAAAACCTTATTTTGAAAAATTCAAGTCGATTATTCAATTAATTATAATTAACCCCCAATTAAAAAATTAAATACTCACTCCAGTATAATAAAATCAGAGTGTTGTGTTGAGAGAGGAGTCTGGATTATATTACACTTTACAGAACGCTTCTATCTATCATATTTATTTATTTATAACATTTTTTACTTAACAACTACTTGATCATCAGTTTAGGCTTAATTAGTGTGGTCCTGATAGTGATAGTTAGCATTCGGGCCCTAGAGCTTAAAGGGTTAAGGAAGGAAAATGATAGATGTGTATATTTATACTACAAGTGTCCCAGGACAAAGCAACATCATATTTATTACATATATATATATTTATTTATAAAATTAACTATCTTTATGCCAAAGATATTTTTTAAGTAAAACTAAAAATATATATCCTTAAAATCATATATAAGAATTAGCATGCTGAGATTAATAATAGAAATGTGTGATTTTAGTAGTAAACTATTTATGATCTCTCTATAAATTCTTATTCTTCCTCTGTGTGTGCAAAATATCAATTACACTTGAGAATATATTGTAATATATATTATGTATGTAAATGTATCTCTCTCTATTTTTGTGTGTCTCTTTAAATAAAATATATAATTTATCAAGAGATAGATGTGAAATAAAATTATCTTTATTCAGCTTTCTTTTTTTTTATGTCATGATGCTATATCACAAACATTTGAAAGTCTGGCCATCTGGATTGAATGTAAACTGGAGAAAATAAGAACATATATTTTGAGGATTTTGATTGAAACTTATTGGTTGCTCGACAAGAAGTGACTAGCCTTTGCAGTTCCTGGCAGTACTTCTAAAAGCAAGAATCTCTTTATTCACATTCCTATTATTATTTTTTTTAAAAATTATCCCTAGTACATGTCATACAGGCCATGATAATCATAATGGGTAGTACTTAGCAACTGCTTTCGCTGCAAGTGCACCACATGTCTATACATGTAAAAATAGTGACTTTTGCACTTTCAAGTATGCTAGAGCCCTATTTGTTTGCTTGCACTCATTGGTGGGTTTAGACTTTTGCAAGAATTAGGGGACATTGAAGCAATTTTTTTTCAGAAAAAAGTGCCCAATGCAGAATTTGATCCCGGCGTTTTTTTTTTTTTTTTTTTTTTTTTTTTTTTTTTTTTTTTTTTTATTAGCTCAATTTCTCCTGTTATGGACAAAAATCATTTTACCAATGATATCAGTGGGAAGAAAATTGATGACATTAAACTTATTACTATATAATACTGTTACGTGTAAAAAAAGGCCTCTAAACGGTTAAAACCTCCGCCAAAAGATGGCGCTTTCGCCGGATTCCCTTGCTGGCCAATGTGGGAGTCGCCGACTGCTGTGGTCCCGTTTCCTGGGGAGGTTGGATGTAAATACGCTTTTGTGTTGGCCCCAGGATGTGGGGTCGTGTAAATACACATTGTCTGTTGTTTTATTTAGATGTATTGTTTAGTAATAGATGACAATAAAAGAAGTGCTTCAAGTCTGCGTGCTGCCTCATGTCGTTATTCTGCCACTGCCTTCATCGCCAGTCTACTGCTGCTGCTGCTACTACTCTTCTGGTAAGTCTCTCGTGTCCCCCCACCAGTGGTAAGGCCGAGAGATACTGCCAGAAGAAGGGAGTTTCCACAGGAGAGGTGGAACTCGGGAAGTCTTTGGGTGGCCTGCGGGGAAAAGCCGCAAGGAAGAGCAACCGGAGCCCAAGTGGGTGAATCACAAATGGAAGAAGCGCGTTGTCGCAAAGAACCAGCAGGGTAAACACGCGACAACTGGTGTCAGAAGTGGGATTCTTCCTCGTGGGGGTCACCAGGAGGCTTTTTTTTTATTAAAAGTTTTTAGTTACTGAAAAAGGCCCATTGACGGGAGAGGCCAAGGGATGGCCTCTGAGCAGGACTCGCTGGCCGAGATCGACCGGAGGCTGCAGGAACACCGGGAGGAGTGGGACAGAAGAAAGCGCCGAACGGAGGAGGAAATACTTCGGATGAAAAAAGAGTTCGAAGAGGGAAGGCGTCGAAGAAAAGAGGAATTGCTTCTGTTGGAAAGGGAAAGCGAAGAGAAAAGGCTTCGCAGAAACTTAGAGATGGAGAGGCTGCTGTCTCAAATGAAGGCCCACTGGCAGAATGGGACAGGTACGGCCGAGACAGCTGTGGATGATGTCGGCGAGGGCCGGGCAGAGTCCCGAGGACTGGAAGTCGAGCCGGGAAACATGGGGGAATTGCGTGGAGTGGAGGGCCTGATTGAGGAGCCTCCTGGACAGACCTTGAGTCTTCGTCACGTGGACCCGCGAATGAAGCGGCCCCATCGAGAAAAGCGGTACCGGCGAGGGAAGCAGTGGCCCCGGGAGAAGCAGTGCCAGGGAAAAAAACGGCTACGACGAGAGAGGCGGTGCCCTCGGGAGAGGAGGTCCCGGCGAGAGAAGCGGTCCCGGCGAGAGGAATGGTCCCGGCGAGGGGAGAGGTCCCAGCGAAAGGAATGGTCCCGGCGAGAGGAGTGGTCCCGGCGAGAGGAGTGGTCCCGGCAAGAGAAACGGTGCCAGCGAGAAAAGCGGTACCGGCGAGAGGAGACCCGGTGGGATGAATGGTCCTGGCGAGAGAGGTGGTCTCGGCGAGAAAGGTGGTACCAATATAAGAGGCGGTGCCGGCATGAGAAGCGCCTCCGGCACGAAAGGCGGTACCGCTATAAGAAGCGGAGTCGGCATAAGAGGCTGAGTCAGCATGAGAGGTGCCTCCGGCGTGAGAAGCGGTTCCGGCGTGAGAAGCGGTACTGGCGAAAGGGGCGGCTCCCGCGAGAGGGACGGCTCCGGAGAAAGGGGCGGCTCCGGCGGGAGAGGCGATCCCAGCGAGAAGGGCGGCTCCGGCGAGGGGGCGACTCCGGCGAGAGGGGCGGCTCCAGCGAGAAAGATTGGCTCCTGCGAGAAAGGCGATTCCAGCGAGATGGGCAGTTCCAGCAAGAGAAGCGGCACCAGCGAGAAGCGTGACATCGGGGCGACGGAAGCGATGAGGCCGAATCGGGACGATCCGCCTTGAGGGGGAGGCAGTGTTACGTGTAAAAAAAAGGCCTCTAAACGGTTAAAACCTCCGCCAATAGATGGCGCTTTCGCCGGATTCCCTTGCTGGCCGATGTGGGAGTCGCCGACTGCTGTGGTCCCGTTTCCTGGGGAGGTTGGATGTAAATACGCTTTTGTGTTGGCCCCAGGATGTGGGGTCATGTAAATACACATTGTCTGTTGTTTTATTTAGATGTATTGTTTAGTAATAGATGACAATAAAAGAAGTGCTTCAAGTCTGCGTGCTGCCTCCTGTCGTTATTCTGCCACTGCCTTCATCGCCAGTCTACTGCTGCTGCTGCTACTACTCTTCTGGTAAGTCTCTCGTGTCCCCCCACCAGTGGTAAGGCCGAGAGATACTGCCAGAAGAAGGGAGTTTCCACAGGAGAGGTGGAACTCGGGAAGTCTTTGGGTGGCCTGCGGGGACAAGCCGCAAGGAAGAGCAACCGGAGCCCAAGTGGGTGAACCACGAAGGGAAGAAGCGCGTTGTCGCAAAGAACCAGCAGGGTAAACACGCGACAATACAGTAAAACCCCTCTATAGTGAACCCCAATGGGACAGAATTTTGGTTCCCTATAACCACAGTTAGACTATTTTTTTGTTTTCAAAATATTTATATTGTATAATTAAAAGACAGCCATACACACAGAAAAAAGGATATACAGTTAAACCCCGCTAATACGAACCCTGGATATAACGAACCAACGCCGATTCCCAATTCCATTCCATTGAAAATACCATCGTTATAACGAACTTTGCGATTTTTAGAATAACGAACTACCCCTAAAACGAACCTATTTTCGGTCCCAAAATAATAAAATCTATTTAAAATACTATGCTTATAACGAACTTAGAATTGTAATTTTAAAAAAAATTAAAACAACCAAATTTTGAGCATATTTCAGCTCGTGGATCGCGATTTCAAAACAATAAATTTAGCGGCATTGTTTGTTTTGAATTTTGCACTTTATTTTTGCTGTATGTTGTATAAATTTTAACACATTATACTTTTTATTAAATAGAATATATTTGCATCCATTAAATTTGAAATATAAAAATACAAATGGCTTCCAAAATGAAGAAATAAAAGGCATTTTAAAAACAAAAGCATTATTTCTTTAAAAAAAAAAGGCATTTTCAGAACTTTTCAAAGTGAAACAACACAGGCAAAATGTTAAGAACATATTAAAACAAGATAATATAAATTTTCCATTATAAAAGATAAAATATAAAGCTATTAAAAATTGTTACAAAGAGGAATCAACCTCAACTTTTGCCACGATCGCGATCGTACGTTTTAGGGATAAAAGAAAAATCCAAATAAATGGTCCCGTGATGAAACAAAAACTATTTTTATGCCATTAACTATGGTGATTTTAAAGTCAGCAATGTTTTGCATGACAGGTTAAAAAAAATCGAAATCTAGACCTAGAAGAATATGTGGGAAAATGAAATGGAAGAAAAACACTTAACTTTATTTGAATGGTGCAATGCTTGAAGAATGCTTTGAAGCAACAAGGTGTTAGAGCCATTTTTCCAATTAAACAATGTTTTATATATGGTGATAATGATGTTTCAAAATCATTTTATATCTTTGAATATATATTTAATAAAACTTTGCCTAGGATTTGTCTTGATTTTTAAATTAGACATAGAAGTACATGTATGTTAATGATAAGAAGAATCTATCATCTAATGATTTCTATTATTATTCAGTATTAATGTAAGGAAATTGGTCAATTATGGGAATTATACAAAGTGACCACTATTAAGAGGCAGTCTCTTCTTGTGTGTATGGCCGTCCTTTAATTATACGGTCTAAAAATTTTGAAAAGAAAATAAATAGCCAAACCGTGGCTATAGTTCACCTATAGTGAACCGTGGCTATAGTGAACCAAAAGCTCTGTCCCATTGGGGTTCACTATAGAGGGGTTTTACTGTATATTAATAATGGTGACTTAGTTTTAATTCACTAAATTTACATTTTTCCTTACATTAATGCTGAATATCAAAATGGCCACAAAATATTTTGTGAAAAGAAGTCTTTTTATGGTTTTTCTTATCATTAGCATATATTGTTGTGTGTCAACAAGTAGCCAACCTATGATACACGTGACCGTTAAAAATTATTTTAATTTTTGGTAATTTTTTATTTAATTATTTTTATATCAGAGAAATGGCACCACAGAGATGATGTGTATAAATTTTATTTGACCATTGATCACTGTTTCACAGCTATGTGTTAAATACAACATGTGAGGATTCAAATGATCCTCATGATTTTGATCTTTCATTCCTATTTAGATCTTGACCGGCGATTACAAAATGTCTTGCCATAGCTCCAACCCCTCCTATAACAGGCAAATGAGACCCAGAACTTAATCACCTTCTTGGACTGGACCACAAGCCCAGCAAATTAACAAAAAAAAAAAGCATCCGATAACAGCATCATTCAAGAGCTTCCGAAAGACAAACGACAGTGATGACACTGAAATGAGGGAGAGGTGCGGTGAAGAGCGAGTACAAGTGGCTGAGAGATAGAATTGGTGCCTATTTCTCGTTAATTGATTCAGAAGAATTTTTTTTTTTAAATAAAATAAATAATATTTGCTTATGGAACTAAAGAGGCGCAGCTTCTCATCCAAAGAGCTGCATGTGGCTCGCGAGCCACAGTTTGCCAACCCCTGGCAAGTACTGCATCCCGAATGATGAGGGAAAACGAGGGTTAAGTTAAAAGGGCCAACAGTAATGACAGGCATTTTGGAACCTCACCCCAACTGCGTAAGGAAAAGGGGCTACTAATACTGTCAGTTAACGTTTCCGAACCGGTATCCGAATTAATACTAGGAACGAACCAGTGTAATTGGTTGATAATTCATTGTATGTTATGATCTGGTGGGGAAATAGCAAAAAGTTTCTTTCTTGAGTGAATAGGCGGGATATAAATATAAATTATTTATAAACCCTGAGGTAATTGGATGGCGAAAAAAATCGACGTACTGGACGTATTGTACAGGTATCGAGAACTTTTCTCAGAAGAGTGGAATAAGGTGACAGACATCAAACTATACCACAATAAACTTAATCAAACACAGAACCTATTTAACAAAAAGCCTACCGATGTGGTTAGAGAACCAGGTTAAAGAAATGTATGAAAAAGGGATGATTAGGAAATCAAAATCTCCTTGGGTGAGCCTGGTTGTTTTGGTTAAAAATCGGACAGATCTTATAGATTTTGCGTGTACTATAAAAAAAGTTAATAACGTAACTGAAAAATGTTCATGTCCATTACCGGATATCACCAACTGCCTAGATCGTTTAGCTGGAATTAAATACAATTTCTCTCACATGGATTTTGTTACCAGTTATTGGCAGTGCCCGCTGGACGAAACAAGCAAAAGCCAATTACAGCATTCACGAAAGGCAATGGTTTGTATGAATTTCAAGTTTTACTGTTTGGTTTAACACCAGCGCACCTGGTAATTTTGAAAGAATCATGGATACACTCCTAGCTGAACTGAAATGGTCCGAGTGCATGATTTATTTAAATGACATCATTGTGTACGGAAAAGGCATACGTGAACACAACAATTGGTTAAAGAATGTTCTTGAATGCTTCTGCAGGGCATGCTTATCTCTGAAGCCATCAAAATGTAGATTTGCCTACCAAAATTTGCCAATCTTGGGACACATGGTATCAGAAAACGGTGTAGAACCAGCTATAGACAAGATCGATGTGGTTAAGGAATTTCCTATCCCGAAAAATGTTAAGCAGGTTTGTTCGTTTCTGGGACTTTGCGGCTATTACTGCCGTTTCATCAGAAATTTTCCAAAGATAAGCAAACCTCTGACGTGTTTAACAGAAAAAGATAATAAATTTTTTATGGGTCTGGCCAAAACAGAGGCTTTTGAAACCTTGAAAAAGAAATTGACAGAGGAGCCAATTTTAGCACATTTCAACCAGGAAGCAAAAATTGAAATCCATACTGACGCTTTGATGGTGGGTTTAGGAGCCGTTCTAATGCAACCGGACACAGAGAAAGTTTTCTTAGGTTTATCTATAGTTTAGGCGTTACATAAATTGACACTGTGCATTTTTGGTAGAAGCTTTAGAGTAGTAACCAACCATAGCGCGTTAACTTGGTTAGCAAATATATGCGATCCTAGCTCAAGACTTACGAGATGGGGCCTAAAACTGATGGAATACGATTTTGAGATAGTACGCAGGGTGGGCAGGAAGAATGTTGCTCCGGATGCATTGACTTGGAACCTGTTCTTCAAAACTGACATGAGGGATGAGGAAAAGTTCTACGAGTTGGCGTCATGGACAGTAAACATCGACGAAAACACACAGAGGTATGACCAGTTTTGTCGCGATATAAATTTTAAAATGTCGAGTAACGATGCTAAGGGTGAATTTAAAATGATTAACGGTGTCTTGTATAAAAAAAACACTCACTGTGCAGAGTATTAGGCTCATAGATTGTTGAGCTCTGGAAACCAAAAGGAATAATACTCTGCTAGTGATCTCTTTTAACTTGTATATAATAATATAATTAAAAAAAAAAAGAAGATATGATGTCAATTAACAAGCCATCAGGCGTGAAACGCTATCGCTCCGAGATGGACTCTGACCCTAAACATCTCGATTTCAAGTTCGGTCAAATCTCTTGCGCCTTCAACACCGGCGTGAATCAAATAAATACGCTCGCTACCAAGGCTAAATTAAATGAAGATCTACGCAGAAGCCTCATAAAAACTCTTCACTCCGCTCTGACCTGCGCTAAGCTGGCTCTCCAGGATGCCTACACTGGTATCAACCTCGCACAGTCTCGCCCCAAGCCAATGGCAGAGACACCATCCAGACCCTCATATGCTGAAACAGCAGACATGACCAAACCCCCAGCGCCTGTCTCCTCGAAGGTTAAACCAACCTATAACAACCTGGCAAGAGACTTTGAATCCCATGTCGTAATTAAATCCATAAACCCTACTAAGGAATCTCGAGAAATCCTCCGCGAAGTAAAGTAAAAAAACCCTTCTCTCTTTGCCTCAAACGAGGTAGCTGCTTCAGTGAAAGGTAAAGGGAAGCTGGTCATCCACACTAAAACCAAACATGTCGCCGCTGAGCTAGCATCCAAGCTGAAAAATGCAATGCCATCTGAACTGTCTTGTCAGGAACGTCCAACGATCCACCCCAGATACTGTATCTTTGGGGTAGAAGACAGCACCAAAAATGAAGAAATCCTTAAAAGTCTGGAAAACAACCCATCATTCAAGAATCTACCAGGGAAAAGACACTTCAAAATTGCACATCGACCCAAACCCAATCCAAAAGGTTACACCACAGTATTCGTCGAAGTGGACGATGACGCCGCCAAGACTCTGCAACAACGTGGTAAGATCCCCATCGCAAGCTTAATACACCGTTATGAGAAAAGCTATTCTCTGAAGCAGTGTTACAGATGCTGCGGTTTCAACCACCGCGCATGGACCTGCCAAGCCGCCAACCCCATATGCAACAAATGTGGTACAACAGGACACGAGGGACATGAATGCCCAAGCAACACACTGAAATGTCATAACTCCTCAAAAAAGGCAGGAATCTCATCTGAAGCACTAACCCACCAAGCCACATCCCGCGCATGTCCCTTGGTTAAGGCACAAATATCCAAGATGAGAAAATATGATTAAACCCTTCAAAGTTCTACAGGCCAACCTCAGAAAGTCACCAGATGCTGTTCTGGAACTTTCCCAAATGGCAATCAAAACACAAGCAGACGTAATCCTGCTCCAGGAACTCCCCCGAAACTTCAGATGGCCCAATAGCACATTTTTAACGTTTGCTCCACCTGGTAACTACATCCCCTCGGGATTAGTTATTCGCGCCAGCCTTCATCCTGTACAGGTTGATTCCTCCGACCCAAACATCACTGCTGCGATGATCTGGCTAGGCAAACAAGCCCTCTTAGTTTGTTCAGCCTACTGGCACCATGATAAAACAGAATATGACTTTCTTCCGACCCTCGAATCCATCATTACCACATGTGCCATACCAAGTGTTTTAGGCATGGACGCCAACGCCCACTCCCCTACCTGGGGTCTCGGTGCAGTCCGTGATGCTCGAGGCGCTAGTCTGGAAGCATCTTCTATGCTCACAAACTTACACTTTCTGGGAGCTCCTGTGCAATACACTTGGAGCAACGGACACCAGTCTTCCTCCATCGATGTAACCTTGGCTTCCAGTTCCCTAGCCGCCCGAGCAACTAGAACATGCCTCCCTGAAATGGCATTCACAGACCATCTACCGATCCTCACTACAATCCAAGATACAATATCCCCAGCGCAAAATACTTCCTGGGCTGAATCGACGTGTGTGGAAAGCGCCTTCACTGCATTCCTTGGCTCCTCTCTGCAACATGCAGTCTCACGTCTCCATGCCGCATCAACACACCAGGACATAGATGATGTGGTGCATATTCTTACCAAAATCCTTCAAGAGGCCTGCGACATATCCATGAAAAGAAAAAAGAAAGACAACAGACCATCAAAACCCTGGTGGAATAAAGACTTAGCAAAACTCCGCAATGTAGTAGTTTCTCTAAGGCGCCTTTCGCAGTGCACATCCACGCCCATTAGAAACTTCTTCAAAGGGCTCTACAGGGCATGTCACAACAGGCTGAGAGCCGAGATAAGACGAGCCAAACACCTATCATGGATAAACCTCTGTCAAGAAGTATCCTCAGCCGCTTGGAGCTCTGTCCACAAATATATTTCCAAAGGACGAAGCACCCAAAGAGGACCTCCACTGCTCAAAAAATCTGACGGAACCCCCTATACACCAGAGGAAACCTGTGAAAAAATCTTGCAGCACTTTTGTCTGCCTGACACACCAATATCTCTGCCTCGGCCCTTAATACAGTTTTCTGGCCTCATTGAGCCAGACTTCACCGACGCTGAAGTACTTCGGGCCATCAAATGCTGTGGACTCAAGAAATCTCTAGGCCCTGATCGACTTGGAGCAAAGTGCCTTCAATTAGGAGGTCCTCCCCTACATAAACTACTTGCAGGACCTTTTACCAAGTGTTTAAGATTCGGCCATTTTCCATCACCCTGGAAAATCGGCCTTTTAGTCCTCATACCCAAACCGGACAGCACAGCAGAAAACCCACTGGAAAGATTCCGCCCAATTGCTCTTCTCAACACCCTAGCCAAGGTATTTGAGCGTTGCATTTTGGCTCGACTACAATGGCTAGCAGACCGGCACAATTGGTTTTCACCCCTCCAATTTGGATTTGTTCCTTGCCATTCGGCCGAAAACGCCCTAGCTGAAATAAACCAATCCATAGACAGGGACATGGAAGAGGGGGAGAAAACACTAGTTATCAGCCTAGACATTAGAAGAGCCTTCGACACCGTACATAGCCCTACGAGAGGTTAGCTGCCCTGAGGAATTACTACAACTAATTACCAGCTATTTAATGAATAGAAAAATGGCCTATAGCGTATGGGGACACACTGCTCACATTCTGTCACCCCATGGAGTCCCACAAGGAGCGGCTTTAAGTCCCTTTCTCTTCAATATGATTGCAATAAAAGCATTTACTTTGCAAAAACCTAGAAAGAGCGAATTAATGGGCTTCGCAGATGATTTCACACTAATGGTGCAGGTGGCCCCAAAGCTTCCTAAATGTCAAATAAACAATTTTCTTGAAATTTTCTCACAATGGTGCAGAAGGCATGGAATGTTAGTAAATCCCCACAAGACTCAAGCATGCATGTTTTACAGAAACAAACCAAGATGGCCAAACAAGGACAGCATCCGACTTCTTGACCAGCCCATTGCAATCAACAAAACAATTAAAATCCTTGGTATTACCTTTGATTCAAAGAGACAATTTATTAAACATCTCAACAACAGTTTACTCAAATACCGATGGATACCCCCAAGGCTCACTAGCACCATAAAAGGGCAATTTGGTTCAACCTTCAGTTCCGGACACAAAATTTACAAGAGAGTCGTTCTCCCAGCGCTACTATATGGCTCTGATGTCTGGGGAAAACGTGCATATGACACAAATGGGGCTCGCAAGCTACGTAGTCTCCACTACAAATATGCGAAAGCAATAATAAGAGGTGGTCCATGCACACCGACAATACCAGCTATCTCATTAACGGGTTGTCCCCCACTCGATATCTCTATAAAGGCTCACATAGAATATTTAAAAACTTTGAAAACGGGCCACTACGAATCACGCCCAAGCCCTTCCTTTTTACCCTATCCCCCATTATGGAAGATGATCTATTTTACCAAATCACTACAACTAAATTTCACCACCATTTACACAGACGGATCCCAATCATCAGAAGGAGTTGGGGCTGGAGTCATCCTACCACCTCCTCTACAAACCATTCAACTTAAACTCCACCAGGAGTGCTCAGCGTTCCAAGCTGAACTGCTTGCCATTCTCTACGCAACAAAAATAACCATGAATTTCCGAAAGAACACTTCTTCATTGCCTCAGACTGCCAATCAGCTCTATCAGTCATATGTAGGTCTTGGCCCCCAAGAACACTACTAATTGCGGAAATAATCTACAACCTGCATTTTTCACCAAATGTGCAACTCTGCTGGATCAATGGCCACAGCGGTATTCCAGGAAATGAACTGGCGGATCAGGCGGCAAAGGCTGCAGCACATTCTAATCTGCCACTATCCTTTACCACCCTCCCAAAGAGCGTCGCGCGAGGTAAAAAAGAACAGATAGCCCTCAAAATTTGGACAGACCTCTACATCCAAGATTACTCCACCAGAAATCTACGAAGATTTGCTGCTACCCCAAAACTACTCCTCCAAATGCTTCGAAACATCAAGCATGGATCTACCTCCACAACAATCCTGACCGGACATGGCTACATTCAGGCAGACCTTGCAACGGTATCAAAAGAAGACCCAACTTGCCCCCACTGCCAAGATGAAGACCAAACCTAGACCACCTCCTCTTCACTTGCCCAACCTTCCAATACCAAAGATTCCAGACAGCCACTCTCCTAGGTATCACCAACATATGTCCAGCATCCCAAGAAAATCTACCAAGAAAGAAATCTGCCTGGCAACACCTCATTAATTGGACTTCCACTGGCATTGTACATAAATCCAAGAAGACTTAGGTCAGAAGGACATCCCGGGTAGTTGGCGACTTCTGTACGCTCCAGGAACCTGGGTTACTTAAATAAATAATAATATAATAATATATATTATAACAGGAAATAAACTAATGCTTAGTTAATCTTGCCTCGTCTTGGATAACAACACATGGTGGCAGCGGTAAACTGAATTCATAAAGAATGTCGTTGTTCGAAGAGAATTTGAAATTCGACATCAAGCAAGCTTAGAAGCGGTAAACTGAATTCATAAAGTAGGTCGTTGTTCGAAGAAAATTTGAAATTCGACATCAAGCAAGCTTAGAAGCGGTAAACTGAATTCATAAAGAAAGTCGTTGTTCGAAAAAATTTGAAACTTGACATCACACAAGCAAACTTTTTGGTAAGTTATATTATATTATAAATAAGTCTTTATAATGTCCCAAAATTATAATTGTGTAGCCCCAGAACCTTTTAATTTTTCAAATCCAGGTGATTGGCCAAAATGGATTAGGAGATTTGAACGTTTTAGGCAGGCAAGCGGGTTAATTAATAACCCAGAAAATGAGCAAGTTAATATGCTCGTGTACTGCATGGGTGATACTGCAGATGACATTTTGTTGTCATGTAAAATAGTAGGTGACCAACTAGAAAAATATGATAAAGCTATTGAATGCTTTGAAAGTCACTTTATTCCAAGACGTAATATAATTTATGAAAGGGCAAGATTTAATCAAAGATGTCAGTAGGAAGGGGAAAAGGTGAATTAATTTATCACAGCACTCCATAGCCTAGCTGAGCACTGCAATTTTGGGATGTTACATGATGAGTTGATTAGGGATAGGATAGTTGTTGGAGTAAGGGATAGAGCATTATCTGAAAGAATGCAACTTGATACAGACTTGACCTTAGTAAAAGCCACACTAATGGCAAAGCAATTAGAAAGTGTCAAAGAACAGCAGTCTAGCCTTTACCAACAAGATTCTGTAGATCAAATAAAGAAAATGCCTAATCATATAAAAGAAGCAAAAAGGCACGAACCAAAAATAAGACAATTCAAGTCAAACCAGTTGGGAGGGTCATCACATGGATGCACCAGGTGTGGCAATTCAAATAATCATGATTGGAAAAATTGTCCAGCTATGAACTCGTATTGTAGTAAATGCAAGAAAAAGGGCCATTATGCCAAAGTATGTAGATCAGAAGCCATAAATGAAATAAAATCAGAGATAGCTTTTTTGAGATCTGTAGAGGATAATTCCAAGAAATGGATAGTACCAATTAAGGTAAATAATAGACAAATTAATTTTTAAATTGACACCGGAGCTGATGTCAACGTGCTTCCCCTACAATATTATTATCAAAGTTTCCAAAGAATAAAACTGGAAAAATCTGATAAAATATTACAAGGTCCAAATGGAATACCCTTGGAAACAGTTGGAATGATCCACGTAAAACTTCAAAATAAAGGCCAGCACTTAAACTCGAAAATATACATTGTTGATAAACTAAAGCAGCCACTTCTCTCTGGGGAGACAAGTGAAAAATTAAACATTGTGAGAATGATTCAGCAATTATCATCAGGAGGCCGCGGCGGACAGTGTGGTAGACTCGGAAGTGGAGATAACAGAGGCTGCTACAACTGCGGGGAAGAAGGCCACCGCAAGTTTGAATGTACCAAACCTGCCCGTGGTGGTGGACGTGGCCGTGGACAGAGCCGTGATGGAGGCAGCAACAACACCTGCTACAACTGCGGAGAAGTTGGCCACCGTAAATATGAGTGTACCAACAACACGGCTGAAGATGGAGGACAGGAGGAGAACCAGCGCAAGTCCAAGAAGGCTTGCTACACCTGTGGGGAGTTTGGCCATAAGAAGGACGACTGCCCCAAATCTGGAACTCAAGAGTCCGGAGATGAGGAGGAGTCCTCTGACAATGAGGAGGAAGAGACTCCCCAGAAGAGGAAGCAAGCTGAGGACAGTGAGGAGGAGGAAGTAGAAGCTGAAGAACCTCCCAAGAAGAAATCTAAGAAGTCCAAGAAGAAAGAAGAAGATTGCTATCTGACACTTCAAGCATATAGGACGATGCCCCTGGAAAGCGCCAGGAGCAGAGAAATGAGGAGACCCCCCACTTCGACATCAACCTGGCTCTCAAGGAGATGCAAGGATGACCAGGAGCAAGAGACCGAGGAGGATTGCCCTACACCAACGGCCTCATCCACAAGAGATGGAAGGATGCAGAGGGACAACCAAGACCAGGATCCAGAGAAGAGCCTCCCTTCAATGCCAGCCGTGCATACAAGATGGAAGGGCAGTCAAGATACCTCGAAGGTCCCTGTAAAGTTAAGGGAGGAGATGTGCAGAATATTAGGCTCATAGATTGTTGAGCTCTGGAAACCAAAAGGAATAATACTCTGCTAGTGATCTCTTTTGACTTGTATATAATCTATATATATAAAAATGGATGTTTGTTGGTCCGTTGGTCCGTCCGTCCGTTCGTCAGTGATAATCTTCTACATCGCTCAACCAATCGTGATGAAACTTTGGGAAGATGTTTAGTATACTACCGGGATGGTTTCTGGCTAATTACTCTTTAGAAATAACCTTTCGTTGCATTTTTATTTACAATAAAACGTAAATTCACTCGCAATCAGCGCCCCCTCGCGGAAGACGTGTGGCCTGAAATAGCCTCGCATGAGCTTATTTGTAACGTCAAGCTTAGCCTATAGGTTTGGTACACAGCTTCGTACCCCCGCAACCTAGGTTCGAGGCTCAGCGTGGGTGTTTTTTTTTTTCATTTCTTTTATATTATTGTAGCAAATTATTAAAATATTATTTTATTTAAAATGTAGGCTTTTTAAAATAAAAATTAACATAAACAATTTTTTAATAATATTTGTAACAAACCTAGGTTCGAGGCTCAGCGTGGGTGTCTTTTTTTATTTTCATTTCTTTTATATTATTGTGGCAAGGTCTGTTTTTACGGCATTATTATATTTTGATTGGTTTATTTTAAATATGTTTGTTATGAAGGCTCGATGTAATACTATTTAGAGCACATTTTACATTTTAAACACCTAAGCCCCCCTCTTTTTAATATTGTAGCAAAGTATTAAAAGTATTATTTTATTTTAGATGTTTGCCATGAAACTTTGGGGACTTTGACATTTATAACAATAATTATAGCGAAATTAAGACATAGTGATTATATTCTGTGTTTGTGCATATATAAATATTTTACAGAAAATGTGAGAACGTTCTGTTAGAATATCTCGAAAACAAAAAACAATACATATAAACGAGTTCACTGACATTTATTGATGCAGTGATTATAATCAATGATTACAATGAAGGGCTATATTATCTATATATATAAAAATCACTTTCAAATTTTAACGTAACGTTCCATTCTCAATCCCGTAGGGCTTTAGATCGGCTAAAACATTTTTATCTTTATAAGTGAATATTAACTTTACTGTACTGAATAGTTTAGTATAATGTTAATTTAACATATTACAATTTAGCCACAGCAACGCGTGGCTGGGTTCGATAGTAATATATATTATAATAGGAAATAAACTAATGCTTAGTTAATCTTGCCTCGTCTTGGATAACAACACACTCACCACATGGGAATCAATGGCTAGTAGTTGCTCCTAAAAATAGTATTCCAGAGATAATGAAACTAGCACACAAAGTACTAGAGGCGGAGATAAAACGATTCACATTAATTAAACGTTTTTATTGGAAAGGTCTCGATGAGGACGTGCAGAGATATACGAGGTGTGCTCAAAAAGTATCGCGACTTTTGTGTTTTTCAAAAATTATTTATTTATTCATGAATACCTATTTTGTCCCCTTCAAAGTAATCCCCATGATATATTATACACTTGTGCCAACGGTTTTTACAATCTTCGAAGCACTTCAAAAAATCATTTTTTAAAATCTTTTTCAGCTCCTCCTTCGATGCCGTCTTTATCTCGTCAAGCGTAGCGTAACGTCGTCCTTTCATGGGCCTCTTCAGTTTAGGGAACAAGAAAAAGTCACAGGGGGCCAGATCTGGGAAATACGGTGGCTGCGGCATCATTAGTGTGTTGTTTTTGGCCAAAAGGTCGCGCACAAGCAACGATGTGTGAGCAGGGGCGTTATCGTGGTGCAAAAGCCAATTTTTGTTCTTCCACAAATCCGGGCGTTTCTGGCAGATTGCTTCGCGCAAATTGCGCATAAATTTCAGGTAATATTCCTTATTGACCGTTCTACCCTGTGGCAAGAACTCATGATGCACCACGCCCCTGCAATCGAAGAAAACTGTCAGCAAAACTTTCACATTCGACCGAACTTGGCACGCTTTTTTCGGTCTTGGTTCGTGCGGCAGCTTCCATTGAGATGATTGAGCTTTGGTTTCCACGTCATAACCCACGCTTCGTCACCAGTTATGACCCTCTGGAGCAAATTTGGGTCGTCGCGGACAGAGTCCAACATCTCATTAGCAATGTTCATGCAATGCTGTTTTTGGTCGCAATTGAGCAATTTTGGTACGAATTTCGCGGCGACCCGTCTCATGCCCAAATCATTGATAAAAATCGAATGGCACGAGCCAATCGATATGTTTAGGTCCTCAGCAACTTCTCTAACGGTGATTCGACGATTGGCCAATATAATTTTCTCCACTTCATGAATATTTTCGTCTGTTGTTGAAGTGCTCAGGCGTCCGGCACGCTCTTCGTCGTTCACATCTTCTCGGCCTTCTGAGAACATTTTGTACCACCGATAATCGTTGCTTCGGTCCAAGGTAGCTTCTCCGTATGCCACAGTCAACATTAAGAATGCATCCGCGCACTTAATTTCGTTTTTCACACAAAATTTGATACAGGTTCTTTGATCCATTTTTTTTAATAAGTAAAAATCGAAGACGATCCAAAACACCTGCAAGCTAAGCAGCTGTCAACAATTAAGTGAACATTCAAAATAGCCGAGCTTGTCGGCATAAGTGAGAGACATGGGTACCAACATAAAGCCACAAAAAGATCGAAATTCGAATATACGTAACCCGCGAAAATCCAAAAGTCACGATACTATTTGAACACACCACGTATGTCCTTTAGAACATGCCAAGTATTCAAAACGCCAAATTTCAAACCAGCAGCGCCACTAGAACCAATAACACCTGCAAAGGATGTATGGGAATGTGTAAAAGTAGATTTTCAAGAACCGTTAAGAAATTGGCGGAATAGTAGGAACACATTCACAATTGTTGACCACTTTAGCAAATGCCCTTTAGTAATTCCGATTAAGGACACCAAAGCTGGAGCCGCTTGTAATGCACTCACGAAAAACTTGTACGTTTTCAGTATACCGAAGGCATTTTTCAAAGACTTTACCCGACTTTACGGAATAAAACACAAAATTGCGTTGGTAGCACACCCACAAACAAACGGACTATATGAGAAACTTAACGGGATAATAAAAAATGGTGTCAGATTTTATCTTGCAGATGACCACGCAGAATGGATGAAGTTCGTGAAATCAGCAACGTTCATGTACAATTCGTCAGTCTAATCATCGATGAGAGTTACACCGCATAGAATGGTCTTCTGCAGGGAACCAAGGGCATCACTAGACGTATGGTTACCGACAGTGGACCAAAAAAAAAAACTGATAAAACATTCGACAAGTACGTAACAAACTGCATACTAGAAAACAAACGACCCAAAAACATGGCTAGTAAGAATTACGAAGACCGGACTATGATGATCAAATGCCACTATGATATAAACAATCAGGAAAATCTTTATAGGTTTGAAGTTGGGGACTTGGTGCTTTTATAATCTTCATTAAGGAAACCGAGCAAAATGGAAAAATTACTTCCAAAGTATGTGGGACCATACGAGATTTCTGACTGGATAAAATAAACCACATTTAGGTGTCTACCACTGGACAGACGAAACGAAAATAATAGGAGTCAGAACACTTAAGCACATGTGTCCAGACTTTTTATAGAAAATATTGGCAACTTGTGGGACCAAGTCTAAGATAAAGGGGGAGGTGGTGTTGTGTGTCCACAAGTAGCAGACCAATGGTACACATGGCCATTAAAAATAATTTTAATATTTGTTTATTTTTTATTTTATTATTTTCATCAGAGAGAAACAACACAGAGATGAAGGGTATACCATGTATTTGACCATTGACCACCACTTTGCGGCAATGTGCTCAATACAATGTGCATATTCAATAAATCTTTGTCCTGTTTGGATATTGACCTGGCGTTTAAGTAATGTCTAACCACAGCTTTGGGACGAAAATTAGGTTTGTTATAAGGGTAGTTCACTATTTTAAAAATCGCAAAGATTGTTACAACGATGGTATTTTCAATGAAATGGAATTGCCTTAGGTTCGTTATAGGGGAAGATTCGCTATATTGTGGGTTCGTATTAGCGGAATTTTACTGTAAGTGGTTGACTCCATTTTATTTATTAATCAGGGAAATGAGCAAAGAATATTAGATACCTTCAACAATCTATACCTTGATATCAAGATAACATCTTGAATAAGATCTTGATAAATAACATCATGAATTTAACAGATGAAGGTATCTCAAATGAAGTTCTAGACTTGCTTAGCAAAGGTTATAAATATGCTTTGGGGGGAAATCTGAAACAAAAAGAAAAATTGGATATTATTTCAAAAACAGAAGAAATATGCAAAACTCTTAACCCTAATGAGGCAGCTAATATTAGATTTGAAGTTACTAATACACTAAAACAAAATTATAAATCAAATAATATAAACAAAAAATTAACCTCCAAACTTAAACACCTACAAACAAAATATGCAATAACAAAATATGACAAAGGGAATGGAATTGTTTTAATGAAAAAAGAAGACTATAAACAAAAAATGCTTTCTTTATTGAATAACAATGGCACCTATTCTCCTATACAAAATGATCCAACAAAAAACTTCAAAAATAAATTGAACACCATTCTTGAAAACTGGAGAAAAACAAATATATTAATTACAGGCTTTTAACCAAGTTGAAAAATTATGATGCACATGTTCCAAATATAAATAGTGCTCCAAAAGTCCACAAGCCTAACTGTACATTACGCCCAATAGTAAACAATAGACCTTCACCAACATATGCCTTGGCAAAATTGTTACCACAACATTTAAAAATCTACCAATATTTTAATGAAAATGAAATGCTTAACTCCTATAAATTCAAAGAAGATATTATTGACATTAAGCTAAATGGAAATCAAAGAATTATATCTTATATGTTGAATCGATGTTTACTTCAATCCCTATACCCACAATTATGGATGCATTAAACCATGTGATAAAAGAATCTAAAATAAATAATTTGCCAAAATCTGAATTTTCAATTGGAATAGAATTTTGTTTGAAAACACAACATACTTTATTTATGATTACCAAATATATCTCCAAATGAAAGGTGCAACAATGGGTAGTCCAATATCACCAAACACAGCCTGTATTACTATAGGCCAATTAGAAATAAAAGCTCTAAATTCACTTAAAAATAATGTTTATTATTTTAAAAGATATGTGGATGACTCCATTTTATTTATTAATCAGGGAAGTGAACAAAAAATTTTGGATACTTTCAACAATCTATTGCCTGATATCAATTACTCTATGGAAGTAGATAACAACAAACACAAGGTAATAAGACCAAATCCAAATAAATAAATAGTAGTAATAATAAACTATTTATTTATTTGGATTTGGTCTTATTACCTTGTGTTTATAATCTACAATCCAAATTGTGCCTTATCAATAGATAACAACAAATCAATAAATTTCCTGGACATGAACTTATTATACAGTAATAACCATATTACAACCTCTATATACAAAAAACCAACACATACAGGAACTTATTGGAACTTTAGCTCACAGCACCATTTCAGCCAAAAAGTAGGATTAGTAAAAGCTCTTATATATAGAGCTTTTACACTCATTAATGATACAACTAAAAGAAATATAGAAATTAACAACATCAAAAAAGAACTAATCAATGAATATTTTCCCATCAAATTGATAAATAGAATAATAGAAGACATGAATCAAAGAAGACATGAAACAAAGAAGCCAAATTTATCACATTACCATTATAAACCAAAAGTTTGCAAGAAATAAATTTTACTAATATATTCAAAAGGTATGAAAAATAAACATTGCATGGAAACCATGTAACCCTATCTCTCAATATATCAACAACCATAAGAACACTCACATACCAAATAGAGCAGGTTTAATTTATGAAGTGAAATGTGACCAATGTTATGTAGGACAAACATCCAGAACTTTAAAAGAAAGAATGAAAAACCATGAATATGCTCTGAAATGGGATAAAATTGAGAATTCTGCACTTGTAGAACATAGAAAAATCACAGGACATAATAATTTTAACCTAAAAGAAACAAAGATACTAGATTATGATAAAAATTATTTTAAGAGACAATTTGAAGAAGCATTTTTCATTCAAAAGAAATGTGCTACAATTAACAGAATGGAAGAAAGAGGAAATATAAATGATATTAGTAGTTTAGTAAAGTGCATCCCCAATTCACTTTAATTGTCGTACGTCCTATTAGAGCCCGCTTCTAAAAATTTGTGTATTATAATTCACTCTAATTGGCTTACGTCTGGAGATTCCCTGTAATAAACTTTAAATACCACTTTTTTTTTTAAATGTGTCGCATCCCCAATTCACTTTAATTGGCCTACGTCCTATATGTGCGTTAAATAGCTGGGAACGTAAGAGAGATCTTTCTTTGCCATCTAATGGTGGCTTAGTTCGAAGGCCGTAATAAATCATTGCCACTTCTAAAATTCCCAATTAACTTTAATTGCCCTACGTCATATGTGCGTTAAATAGCTGGAATTTTTCTTGATGGTGTCTGAACGTAAGAGATCTCTCTTTTTTTGCCCCATAAATCCTCTGCAGTTGTCATTTTTAGAGCCGCTTCTTGACCTTAGACCTGGCACAATTCGATGGACGTAATAAAACTTTTTAATTGCAGCACGTCGTGTCGTGGAAAAAATTTGTATTAAAATTCACTTTTTAATTGGCCTACGTCTGGATTCCCCTAATAAACTTTCCTTGTAAGAGATCTATCTTTTTTTTGCCATAAATCCTCTGATGTGCGTTAAATAGCTGGGAACGTAAGAGAGATCTTTCTTTGCCATCTAATGGTGGCTTAGTTCGAAGGCCGTAATAAATCACTGCCGCTTCTAAAATTCCCAATTAACTTTAATTGCCCTACTTCATAGGTGACCATTCCTTAGATGGAGGTAATAAAATCTTTTCTCAAATTGCAGTCAGATCACATGTAACCTAATGTCAGGGTCACATTTTGCCGACTCGGTTCGAAGGCCGTCATTTTAATTGCCCTAAGGATTCCCAATTCACTTTAATTGCCCTACGTCATAGGTGACCATTCCTTATTGGAATAATGTTACAAGTATATGACGTAATGTCAGGCTCATATATATATATATAGGCCGATATTTTCTCATATTGTCAGCTTTCATACAGAGTGAAAGCAACATGGAAGTAAAGATTTTGCCAAATTTAGTTAAAGAAGTTATTGAAACAATTTTGGAGAAAGGTATTTTATTAAAAAAGAATCAATTTGTAGATGTAATTTATGAATTCCCTATTTCATTCGAATATTCTACTATAGAAGAGGAAAGAAAAGTTTCCTATTTTAATAGGTTTTTTAAAAACCATTTATTTCAAATATATGATGAAAGTGGAAATTTTATTGAAGATTATTTGGACGATTTTTTGGACCATTTTATGCACACACCTGAGTGTGAAGGTGATGCATGGTTTTATTCAAAAGAGTTATTTGAAAAAATAATCAAAGCTTATTCCCAAACTTGCAATTCGGTCTTGTAATAAAGTTCATGTTAAAAACAAAAAAAGTGTGTGCTCATTAAAAAAAAATCTGTCATATCTTTTACCAACTAATTTAATATTTATGGAAATATGTGTCACAAATATGTTTAAAAAAAAGTGTATATTTTTAAATGTCATAGCTTTACTATTGTAAAATTTCACCCACATGAGCTTTACTATTGTAAAATTTCACCCACATGATGACGACAAAAAAGCGAGTATAAAAAATCCGCCCACATGCTGACGACAAGAAAACTCCTCCCCCTTCCATTATAAAAAGTAGTTTCACCTTTTGGTTTTTTAGAGCAAGTGACGGTGTTAGATAGCTGGACCAAGCAGTTTCGGATTTAATTTTTTCCAACATGAGGTAAGTTTTGTTTCTTGTTTTATTGAATGTGTTTTTCTCATAATCAGAAAAACTTTACTAGGTAATTAAAAAAAATATATTTCAATGAGATTTGAACCTAGCAAAAAAAAAAAAACATTAGAACAATGGAGTTAACCAATACGCTAATGTTTTTTTCATTTGGAATGGAATTAACCTGATATATATATTTATTATTATTATTATTTTTTAGGTGTCTACGCTTGGAGGCAAGTGCGCTCAATGGCTATCTAGAAAGGTGGTCTTTCCGCTCGACCGAAGGTATGGAAGATGTACTTCCAGACCTCTCTTGTGAATTGGAACAAGTTCTCGGATCATCGGGAGATGTCTGTATGGAAGAACTTTCAGCGGACGATTTGATACATATTCTTGGATCACCACAGGATGTGTGTATGCCAGGCGAACTTTCTCACCTCTCACCACTAGATATAGAGCAAGTGCTCGGAATTCCCGAGCAGGGTGGGCTCGACAACGCTCCCACAGTCGACGACCTCACATTAAGCAGGATTCTAGAGGCGGAATTTCATTTTTCGAGGTAAGAAGAAGGAATATTTATTATAAATTATATACTTAATATGTTTATGTTTTCAGCCTAGAGGAAAAACTTGACAGCTTCGAAGCAGATATCATCGACATTCTGCAACAGGCCTTGCAGCGACATAAGACCATCCGATTTTTTCTACAAACGGAAGTGGAACTTATCAAGACAAATGATGCTTCAGGTAGGCGAGCCCATTTTGTTTCCAAGTGTCAGCGTGTGTTTACCCCATCAATGTTGAATGGGTTAGTTAAAGAATCCCTAAGCCAAATTTACAATAGACTATTAACATACAATAAAGAGGGGTCATCTTTTATATTTTCAAACTTATTAGAAATTAATTTAAATATAGGTAGATATACGCCGATGTATGCTGGGTGTCAAGGTGTTAAACCACCGGCTTTTATCGCGAATAGAAGGGCACTACTTAACATAAATGCACCCGATGACATGTGTTTTTATTACTCTATCCTTGCCGCCTTATACCCAGTATCTAGCAATCCTCACCGTTCTAAGCACTACGAACCTTTTCTTTCTAATCTCAAAGGCGTTATACCAGCTCCAATGCCACGCGAACGCATTAAACATTTTGAGGAGCTAAATTCTCTCGCGATCAATGTTTATAGTGTAGAGGAAAAAGAAATCTTCCCCCTCCAGCTTTCCGAAAATGTAGATAGCAAAGAAATAAATTTATTTATATATAAAAGCCATTATTTTCTGATTAGGCACTTCATCGTCTTTTTGACTCAAAATCGCTCTACGTTTGTCACTATTGTCTGTATTATTTCAAATCAAAAGAATTGGTAATGGAGCATGAAAAAACATGTAGGGTTCACGGAGCTCAATGTGTCAAATATCCAAAAGAAGGTTCTAAGCTTTCAGTTTCCAAATTTTCTAATAATTTTAAGCAGATCTTCGCTATATACGCAGATTTCGAAGCCATTTTACAGCCCAACCCCGACCCTTCCAAATACTCTGTCCACGTACCTTGTTCGTATTGCTATATCGTGGTAGATCCGAAGTCAAATATCGTCCACAAAGAAATTTATCGCGGCGAGAATCCGGCGGAAAAGTTCTTGTTGAGTTTATTCTCAACAGTTTCAAAGCTAAAAGAACGCCTCAGAAAATATCCTTCCGTCGATATGAACGAGCAACAAAAAATTGACTTTCTAAACGAGGAAACTTGCCACATCTGTAAAAAACAATTGGACATTAATACAAAAGTAATCGATCATTGTCATTGGAGTGGTCGGTATAGAGGGGCCGCCCACAAGATCTGTAATTTAAATTACCACAATAATTCAAAATTTCGATGCTTATTACACGGAGCAAAGAACTACGACAACCATTTTTTAATCAAAGCTCTCCGTCATGTGCCTCATAAACATCTTAAAATTATTCCTATGAATATGGAAAAATATTCGGTCATTCTGGTAGATGATGTCATATTTTTGGATTCATTCCAATTTCTATCCGCATCGTTAAATACTCTTAGTTCAAATTTACCGCAAGATGGGTTCAAGGTTCTTTCCCAATGTTTTCCGTACCAGACCGATCTGCTTCGTCGTAAAGGTGTCTATCCTTACGAGTACATGACGGATAGTTCAAAATTTTCAGAAACAAGCCTCCCTCCCATTGAATATTTTTCCAGCAAACTTTTAAATGAATCCTGCTCCAACGAATCGTACGCTTTCGCGCAACAAGTATGGGAGGAACTTAACTGTACAACGCTCGGAGACTACCACGATATATATTTAATTGGCGACGTGGCTCTTCTAGCCGATATTTTTCAATATTTCAGAGACCTCTGTCTAAGACACTATCAGCTGGACCCAATTTTAAATTTTTCTTCACCGTCTCTCTCTCTTGACGCAGCACTAAAAATGACAAATGTTTCGTTAGATCTAATCAGCGATCCTGACATGTATCTGACGTGCGAGCAAATTCGCGGAGGAGTCGCCATGATATCAAAGCGATATGCCAAAGCAAACAATCCTTTTATGGGAGATGAATTTGACTCAAGTAAAGATACATCATACCTTTTTTACACAGATTGCAATAATTTATACGGATGGAGTATGTGTCAACCTCTTCCAACTGGTAGGTTTCGATGGCTGACTTCAGAAGAATGCAACCAAATCGATATTTTAGCTCTCCAGGACGACAGTCCAATCGGCTATATATTTGTCGTTGATCTTTGCTATCCCGAACACCTCCACGATTCGCACAATGATTTTCCCCTTGCTCCAGAACGTTTACAAATAGTAGAATCCATGTTGAGCGATTTTCAAAAGTCTCTTCCACACAGCATCGCTTCCTCGATCAAACTCTGTCCCAATTTTTTCCCCAAATCTTCCTACACGGTTCACTACAGAACTTTGAAATTCTACCTTAGTCAGGGACTTAAACTAGCAAAAATTCATAAAATTCTTTCGTTTAATCAGAGTCCCTGGCTGAAACCCTATATAGATTTTAACACAGATCAACGTAAACAAGCCAAGTCCGAATTTGAGAAGAGTTTCTGGAAGTTGCTTAACAATAGTGTCTACGGCAAAACCATAGAAAATCTAAGGAAAAGGGTTCGAGTAGAAGTTGTAACAGAGCCGGAAAGAGCCGCAAAACTTATGGCAAAACCCACTCTCGATAGTTTTCATATTATAGAAGAAGATTTGGTTATTCTTAAAATGAAAAAAAGAAATCTGACTCTCAACAAGCCAGTCTATATCGGTTTTACTATATTAGAACTTTCTAAACTAAAAATTTTTCAATTCCATTATTCCACTATGCTTCCTTTATTCAAAGCTCCGTCCTTCAAAATGAGTCTATGCTTCACCAATACTGACAGCTTTCTCTATCATATAACTACTCCACCTTCTGCCGACCTTTTTTCTATTCTCGATAAAATACGAGATCAGTTAGACACTTCAGATTATCCTTTAAGCCACCCACTATATTCGCAAGTAAATAAAAAAGTAATAGGCAAGTGGAAAGACGAATTGTGCGGACAAATTATGACAGAATTTGTTGGACTCAAAGCAAAGATGTATAGTTATAGGGTTTTAGGAGGAGACGAGAAAAACATAGGGAAGGGGGTTAAAAAACATATGTAGGGACACCACACATTCTCAATTATTATTCTAGAAAATGTAAATTCAATTTGTATATTTTATTTTTGGTTATAATTGATAGTTTAGAAATTATAATATTTTTGTAAAAAATATTTGTTATCATCATCAATTATATTGTTGCCTTCGAATTGTAAACAAAACTTTGTATATAAAGACATTTAAAATATAAGATATTGAATTAATATGTGTGAAGAAAAATAAATTGTTTAATTATTCAAAGTTGTAATAATTGAGCCTCAAGAAATGCCCACACATATATTGGTGAGCCAGACGTGTTCCAAATAAAGCCAAAATACGAAGGTAAGCCAAGCCTAAAAAAGAACAACTTTGAATTAGCGATTCCTGTTCGAAATCCAGATTTTATTTTACATATTACCCATTTATATTATTGCTAATTTTTCTTTTAATTACCTTTAGATAATTTCGTCTAATATTTTTAAATTTTTGCCTATTACTTTAATTAGATTTTCTTATCAAAATATTATTTTAACAAAAAAATGGAATCAGAAAATAAGCCTAGCGAAATTGCTACAGAATTATGCAAAGTCAGCATTAAGATCCCACCTTTCTGGGTTGAAAAGCCCGAATTATGGTTTCATCAGGTTGAAGCTCAGTTTAAAATAAATGGCCTTGTTCAGGAAGAAACGAAGTTCAATTATTTGATCTCCCAGCTAGAACCGAAATACATGGAAAGTATTTGGGATATAATAAATAGCAGAAGCGACACCAAATACTCTGACTCTAAGTTGCGGCTGCTAGAATCGTTCAGACAAAGTGAAGGTCAGAGAATAAAACAACTTATTTCCGGTATTGACCTAGGAGACATGAAGCCAAGCCAATTACTACAAAAATTAAGATCCCTCGCTACCCCAGATGTTCCTGAAAATTTGATTAAAACCTTATGGCTGGACAAATTGCCAGTCTCAATCAAAAACATCTTAATAGTAAGCGACGAGGATATAAGCAAGTTGGCCATAATGGCTGATAAGATAGATGAAATAAATCCCTCAAAGGAATTATACCAGGTAAAGGAAGCCTCATCCCCAATGGAACAGTTGCTGGCTAAAATGGAAGACCTCGAAAAACAGGTGTCTGAATTGCGACTGGAGAGGTCGAGATCTCGATCTGAAAATAGGACCTATTCAAGACCACGAAGCAATTCTCGGAAACGCTTCAACCCTGATGGTAAATATTGCTTTTACCACTTCCGTTTTGGCGCCAAATGTTTACCAAACAAGTGCAAGCCTCCATGTAGCTGGAAGGAGTCGGGAAACGGGAACCAGCGGCAAAACTAGCGACTAGTTTTGTTGCTGACCAAATACAGGATAGTCGCAAACATCGTCTATTTGTTAAGGACAAAGAAACGGGTCTGCAGTTCCTGATAGACAGTGGTGCTGACGTCAGCGTAATTCCGCCAACTGATAAGGATGTGCCAAGCAACGAATTATTGCTATATGCTGCAAATGGTTCCAAAATAGTAACATTTGGCACTAAGGTGATCAAAATAGATTTGGGCCTAAGGCGATCCTTTCAGTGGTGTTTCATCATTGCCAAAGTGAACAAAGGAATTATTGGAGCTGATTTTTTAAATAATTTCAAGTTGATACTTGACATTAGCAATAAAAGGCTAATTGATGGCATAACTAACCTCTCAATTCGAGGTGATGTCATGTCCATCGACAGCACAAGTATCACCAGCACCATAAACAAGAACGAAAAATATTACAATCTATTGGCACAGTTCCGCGAAATAACTAAGCCCATTTTTTTAATAAATAAAGTCAAACATGACGTCGAACATCACATTATTACAAAGGGACAACCAGTTTTCTCGAAACCAAGACCATTGGACCCAATGAAACTGAAATTAGCAAAAGAGGAATTCCAGTTCATGCTTAATAATGATATAATCCGCCAATCAAGTTCACAATGGTCAAGTCCACTGCACATGGTCTTGAAGAAAAATGGGACGTTTAGACCTTGTGGTGATTACAGAAGGTTAAATGACTGTACAGTTCCAGATAGATACCCAATTCCGAGATTAAACGATTTTAGTCACATACTGAACAAAAACAAAATATTTTCAAAGGTCGATCTTTTTAAGGCATATTTTCAAATTCCAATAGCCGAAGAAGATAAGCCAAAAACTGCTATTACCACACCTTTTGGATTGTTTGAGTTTAATGTTATGAGCTTTGGACTAAGGAATGCACCATCAACATTCCAGAGATGCAGCCACCAAACTCTCCAAAACCTTGATTTTACATTCCCATATCTAGATGATATCCTAATAGCTTCAGAGTCAGAAGAGGAACACCAAAACCATCTGAAGATAGTATTTGAAAGATTTAGCAAATACGGATTGAGAATAAATATGGAAAAATCTGTCTTTGGAGTTAAAGAAATAGAATTCTTGGGTTATTTAATTACGCCTGAAGGATTTAGCCCACTTCCAGAACGCGTAAAAGTTATCCAAGAATATAAATTGCCTACTACGATTCAGGAATTACGAGCCTTTTTAGGCATGTTAAATTTCTACCGTCCATTTTAGAAAGATGCTGCGGAAACACAATCCATTTTTCACGATTACCTCAAAGGTTCAAAAAAGAAAGATAAAAGATTAATTAATTGGACCGAAGAAGCAAAAGAAATATTCAATAAATGCAAGAATGACCTAGCAAAAGCAACACTGTTAAGCTATCCCAATTCAGAACTACCTCTGTCGCTTTGCACAGATGCTTCAAATTGGGCGATAGGCGCAGTTTTGCAACAATACGAGAACGAAGCATGGAAGCCAATTGCATTCTTCTCGAAGAAGCTAAATGAAAGCCAAAAAAATTATAGTACTTATGATCGAGAATTACTAAGCATATACATGTCAATCAAACATTTCAAATATATGCTGGAAGGAAGAACATTTAAAATATTTACTGATCATAAGCCCCTAGTCTTTGCCTTCAAGCAAAGAAATGATAAGGCATCTCCGAGGCAAGTTAGACAACTACAATACATTTCACAATTCTCTACAGATATCATCTACATCAAAGGAGAACAAAACATAGTTGCTGATAACTTATCGAGAATAGAAGACATCACCAAGATAATCGATTATGATGAGATAGCAAAAGAACAAGATAAAGATAAGGAACATATTGAACTTATAAAAAAATTCGAATAAATCTCTAAAATTCAAACGCTATCCATTACCATCTGGTAAAAGTTTGTGGTGCGACACATCTACTGAAAATATTAGACCATTCGTTCCCAAACAATTCAGAATGAAAATTTTCCAACAAATACATGGATTATCACACCCTGGAATTAAAACATCTGTGAAAGACATGACATCGAGATTTATATGGCCAGACATAAAAAGAAATATAAAAGAATGGGCGCAAACTTGTATTCAATGCCAAAGAAATAAAACTTCTCGCCATACAAAATAAGAAATTAAGCAATTTAAAGAACCTGATGAACGTTTCAGCACGGTTCACATAGACTTAATCGGCCCATTTCCACCCTCCAACGAATATGTTTATTGCCTCACGTACATAGACCGTTTCACTGGTTGGATTGAAGCAATACCCATACGAAACGAAACTGCCGAAACAGTAGCAAGAGCATTTTACGAAGGATGGATCACCAGATTTGGAGTCCCATATGAAGTGATCACCGACCAAGGAAGGCAGTTCACTTCGGAATTGTTTAAAACCTTGGCGACTTTATGTGGAGTGAAACTTAAGCATACCACCGCATATCACCCACAAAGTAACGGAAAAATTGAAAGATTCCATAGAACACTAAAAGCAGCAATAAGGGCGCACAACTCAAATAAATGGACAGAGTCAATTCCCACGGTACTGCTAGGACTAAGAGCAGCCTTGAGAAAAGACTCTGACTACTCATTGACACAAATGGTCTATGGAAAAACAATTAAACATCCAGGCGAGTTTTTCGACGCCCCTAAAATTTCAACAACCCCGGAGACATTTCTCCACAAACTGCAAAAGCAGATGGAATCACTCAAGCCCAAGTTAACACGACACAATACGTCCCCCAAAATATTTGTTTTCAAGGACTTAGATACGTGTTCTCATGTCTTCTTGAAGACATGCAGAGTGAGAAAATCATTGGAGCCTGCCTATGAGGGCCCATTCAAAGTTACTTCTAGGACCGACAAATACTTTTCAATCGAAATTAAAGGAAAGGAAATAAATGTTTCCATCGATAGACTAAAACCAGCCTACATACTAAAATAGGAAGAGGACATAGCCACCACACCTGGAGTAGCTGGGGACCCAAGACTCGCCCCACCTGGAGAGGATAAAGAACCTTCCGCCAGTGCTGCCCCCAAGATGTCAAGATCTGGAAGGACAATAAGAACCACTGTTCGTTTCAGAGATAAGGTGGAATGTTACCCAGGTTAGGAGTTGTTGTCCTACATTGGTCCTCATCTCGTAACTTAGTTACTTGGGAGGGAGTGATGTAGGGACACTACTCATTCTCAATTATTATTCTAGAAAATGTAAATTCAATTTGTATATTTTATTTTTGGTTATAATTGATAGTTTAGAAATTATAATCTTTTTGTAAAAAATATTTATTATCATCATCAATTATATTGTTGCCTTCGAATTGTAAACAAAACTTTGTATATAAAGACATTTAAAATATAAGATATTGAATTAATATGTGTGAAGAAAAATAAATTGTTTAATTATTCAAAGTTGTAATAATTGAGCCTCAAGAAATGCCCACACACATATATTAAAAAATGAATTGACATTTCAAAACTATAAGGACACCCTTGAAACACACAAACGGCATTTTTTAAAACAAAATCTAATACAATCCCGTGAACACACGCTGTATACAATAGAACAAACAAAGTTGGGCTTAAACGCCTTCGACGACAAGCGTCATTTGTTAGACGATATCAATAGGTTAGCTCACGGACATTATAAAATTTGTTTGTAAATCACTAGAAAATTATTGATATTGTAAATAAATGTACTTTTCAATGTTTGTATTCTTTATTGTAAATAAATTTACTTTTCATTGTTTGTATTCTTTATTGTAAATAAATGTACTTTTCAATGTTTGTAATCTTTATTGTAAATAAATGCACTTTTCAATGTTTGTATTCTTTTTTTTAAAAACATCAAAAATAATGCAAAAAAAAAAAAAACTTCACCTAAATTTAACATCCTATTCTGGAAAAAAAAAAAGTTGAATTATAAATAAATAAATGCATTTAAAAAATTAATCATTGGGGATCGGTCAGAGAACTAGGTTCAATTGTTGTGTCCTTAATGTGTCTTAAAGGGGGAAAAAATATTATATAAAATAAATGATGCCTTCTCTGGCTTCTTTTCAACATATATTTACAAACCAAGAACTCATAATTTATTATTATTCGATGATCATATGAATGAAATTAAAAAATAATTGATGACCATAATTGGTCGTCAAAGATGTCGTTTTTTTATTTCAGCAACTTTGGAATTTTATAAAGAAAAAACAGATCTTAGAAGAGTTCATTTCTCATCACGCTGTCAAAGAAACTGGGGCAGCCTTTCTGTTGTCTTAGACAACATTTTAAAACAGATATAAGCCAATATAGAGACATTCCAAAGCAGAGGCTCAGGTTTTGCTTTTTCCAAACTCATAGACATTCAGCTACATATAGGAAAATGTGGTACGGGTTTATGCAACTCAGAGAAAACGAAATAATTGATATTTCGAAAAATCTTTTCAGATGCGAATGTCAGCTTCCCGAAGTCGAAAATGCAATCTATTTCAAGATTGAAGGGGACGCATTAATTCAACTTCCGAGACAGAAAAAAAAATTTCCGACTATGAACCGACGCTATGGTTTTTTAACAACTGTTCAATATCCCGGTTCAATAAAGATGACTATTGGAGACTGTGCTGAGAAGATGTAAGAAAACATCTACCTATGTTTCCCCACGTGACGCAGCGGAGCGTGACCTCGGCTGCACGGGTGAGTCAGTTGTTGTTTGGCTCTCTGTATAGATGGACATTAAAACATGGTGGCAGCGATAACTGGATAAAATACGAACCCGTATTGCAAAATATCGATTTTTGCCTACCTTGGAAGATAATTCAACATGGCTCAGATTCAACCTCCAGAAACTTTCGACTTCTCGACTCCCAACGAATGGCCCAAATGGAGGAAAAGATTTGAACGATACCTCGTGGTCAGTGGAATGAAGAAGAAAGAGGAGGCGGACAAGATCGATTTGTTCATGTACTTGATGGGCGACCGCGCGGATGATATATTCAGGACCTTCAAGTTCGAAAAGGAGGAAGAGGCAACGAAAATTGATTCCGTCCTCAAGGCATTCGACAGCCACTTCTGTGTCAGGAAGAATATTATCTACGAACGTGCGAAATTTAATTCAAGAATCCAAGAGGATCGGGAGCCAGTGGACGAATTCATCACTTCATTGTACAAATTGGCTGATAGTTGCGAATTTGAGGGTCTTCATGAGCAGTTGATCCGTGACCGAATAGTGGTTGGAGTGAGGGACAAAGCTTTATCTGAAAGAATGCAGTTGGACAGCGAACTGACTTTGGAAAAGGCGGTGAAAATGGTTCGACAGCAGGAAGCCGTTCGACAGCAGCAGGTCGACCTGCAGCGTCCCTCAACAAGCCAAAAGGTCAGTCAGGTGAAGTTCAACTCGAAGAAACAATCACCGAAACAACAACAACAGCAGCCTTCGAAGAAGAAGGAGAAGTCAGCCAAAACAAGATCACGATGTCCAAAATGCGGAGGTTTCACCCACAGGGAAGGACAGGCTTGCCGTGCTGAAGGACAAAAATGTAACCTGTGTTCAAAAACAGGCCATTTTGCAAATTGCTGCCCAGATAAGCAGGCGAAGACTGCGGAAGTCAAAGCTGTTTCTGAACTTGATGAAGAAATTGGTTTTCTCCTGGAGGTCTCAGCTGTGGAGGATTCATCTAATCTCGATGATGATGAAGGCGAGTGCAGGAGGCGATGGACAGCAGAAATCCAAGTGAACGGGAAAAAGGTGAAATTCAAGCTCGACTCCCAGGCGGATGTTACATGTGTTCCTCTGTGTCTCTTCAAGAAGATAATGGGACAGCAACGACTAGTGGAAAGTGATATCAACCTTATAGCTGCTGAATTTTCCGAACTTCAGACTGTGGGTATGTTTATATCAACGCTGCGAAATGGCAATTATGAAATCAAGGAGAAGATTTATGTCATTCGTCGTTTGAGTGAACCTCTTCTGAGTCGCCGGGCATGTGAGCTCTTGAACCTGGCGAGGCGGATTGAAGTGGTTGCGACGAGAATTAACCCAATCAAGGAATTCCCTGAAGTATTTGAAGGACTGGGACAGATCGGAAACCCTTACGAAATCAAATTGAAACCTGGAGCAAAACCATATGCTGTGCATACTCCTCGACGGGTACCAATACCTTTGATGGAAAAGCTCAAAACAAGATTGGAAGAGCTCGAGAAGGCGGGAATCATAGCACAAGTTAACGTTGCGACTGAATGGTGTGCACCGACTGTGATTGCTGGTAAACCGAATGGCGACATACGACTCTGTGTGGATCTCTCAAGGCTGAACGAACATGTACAGCGCGAAGTGCATCCCATGCCAGTGGTGGAGCACATGCTGGGGCAACTGGGGGAAGCAAGATTCTTTTCGAAACTGGACACGAACAGTGGCTTTCACCAGATTCCATTGAGCATGGGCATTGGCCCATCATTCTGGAATTTTATTATTGGCCCGCATCTTCTATATGTGTAGAATAGTCTGTTCTTTGTATTATAATTTGCATCTCTTTTTTATAGATTGGGCAGTCTTGACTATTCGGTTTATGCTCCAAATCTCTATTTCTAAAATGTGGATGTTTGACGCAGTTGCAGCATTTAATTGTAGTCGAGCATTCGTGTTCTCCCTCTTTTTCACATTTAATACATTTTTTGGGATTGGGACAGTTATTCCTCTTATGAATAGGATTAAATAGAAAACAGTTCTGACATTGATTCACTAATATTTTATCTTTAATATCGCATCGTTGAATATCCGTGTAAATTTTCCCATTTCTCTTCATAATTTGGTAGACTCTAGGTGAAACCCTCAGTACTACATCTTGCTCTGCTCTGTTGGTTTTCATTGGAAATAGCACTTTGATCTCTTCACTGAGTTGAGAAAGTTCAGGGTTCATCTCACATAACGTTGTCGATAAATTAGCCAAGTTGGTCATCTTATTGACTGATTTTATGATTATGTTTGGATCTCTTAGTTTTGGCTTGTATATTTTACTGCATTGGTTTAGATCATCTTGCTTAGTAAAACTTTCTATCATTCGATCTATATCTTGATCTTTAGGCAATTTTATTACTGTACCTTTCCTAGTATTAAATACCATGTTTGGACCTACAATACTATCCTGCTGAATGGAAAAGAGCAGAGGCAATAATTATTCCGAAACCTGGAAAAACAGATTTTAATAACTATAAAAATTATAGACCTTTATGTCTTAATTCCAACATTTCTAAAATATTTGAAAAAATAATTAATAATAGAATAATAAAATATTATGAAGATTTTAATTTACTAAGTGATCGACAACATGGCTTTAGAAGATCGAAATCTACTATTACTGCACTAACTGAAATAATAAAAATTGCGTTAGAACATAAAACAAGAGAATATGCAGCAATAATTGCAGTGGATATTAGTGCAGCGTTTGATAATGCATGGTGGCCGGCCTTGATGAAAAGACTAGATGAAGATGGTGTGCAGGCTTCAACGATAAAACTTCTACAATCATACTTTGATAATAGAAGAATAAGATTTAGATTTTCCTCAACTGAAATTAATAAGAAACTAAGTAAAGGATGTCCACAGGGAGGACCACTGTCTCCCACATTATGGAATATTCTTATTAATGAGATACTGAATAATAGTCTGGATGATAATTGTGAAACAATAGGATATGCAGATGATATTACGTTAATATGTTGGAATAAAACTCCTGAACAACTAAGAAAGACAATAGATAATGTATTAAGAAAAATCAATAAGTGGTGTGAAAGTCGTAAATTAAAATTGTCAGATGAAAAAACAAAAATATTATATTTATATAAATGCAATAGCGATATAATAGTCTCAGGTAGCAAGTTAATTAAACCGGTTGAAGAACTTAAGATCCTAGGAGTCACTATTAAAAATCACCGAGTCAGAAGCAAACTGGACTTTACGCCTCACGTTAATGAAATGATCATAAAAGTAACTAGAGCTAGTGGATACCTATTTGGCCTGACAAAGAAAGCATGGGGTCTAGACTTTAGACGAAGACTGATATTGTATAAGACATTATATCGAAGTACAATTACTTATGGTTATTCAGTATGGTATCCATTCATAAACAAAAAGTCTAAGGACAAACTAAATTTTCTTCAATATAAAATATTAAAACATTGTATACAGGCCTACAGTACAACATCATCGGACTGTACACACATACTTGCACAAGTCCCCAAACTTACTGATTATATTGAATCTAACATGTTGAAAACCGAAATAAATTACAACCGATTTGACTCTTCAAGTAGGAAAATAATTTCTAATTATATAAGGGAAAAAATGCAGAAATACTATGAGAAGACTAATACCATTTTCAAGTCCTTCTTCACTGACTCCCAAATACCCAAATATGTCAAGCCAAATTTTTACAGTGTCCAATTTTTTACTGGACACGGTAACTTTAGATCATATTTGTACAAAGTCAGAAAGACGGATTCGCCTAAATGCTCATGTGGTGCAGAAGAAGAAAATCCTGTACATATTCTAACGGACTGTCGACTTGTAGAGGACTTGAGAGTCAAAAATCAAATAAATATAAATTGTCTAAATCAAATAGTTAATAATAGATATATGTATATAAATTTTAATAGATTTTGTAGAATGTTTTTTAGTAATAGATAGCCTGGGCTGTAATAACTGATATATAGTTATATGCTGTAAATAGCTCTAAATTTCTGTTCTTATCTGTGATGTTCACTAATATTCATTATAGGGTAATTAAATCGTTAACTAACTGACAAATATGTTAATAATTTCTATTATATAATAACTAAAATCATATTAATAATTACTGTAAATAAGCTCCCAAACTTGT